>JAGTJP010000131.1:0-60850 GCA_020744175.1 Auriculariales sp. MPI-PUGE-AT-0066
TCTCACGAAGATGGTAACCGGGGAACCTGAGATGAAGGACAAGGTCGGCAAATTCCCGTTATGCGCAGCCTCGATGTGTACAACTCAATGTTAGGCGCGGGAAAAGGGAAGTTTGTGCTTTGAGCGGTGCGATTGGCCTTCCATGCAGTGAGATTCGCGTTCTGGCACGAATCCAGCCGGGCGATCGTCGGTCAAACACCACAGCACTTCTAACTCACACACAGAGTCAAACTCTTATAAGCCATACCTGTCCGTTCAGATCGGAGGGTATGACTCACTAGAGGTCATGATATACCAGAGGTCGAGCTACACTACGGGCGCGTACTTCAATAAACAATTGGGAAACTCGGGAACCTATGAGTTATGACTTAATGACTTACTGAGGTTTGAATTAGGAGAAGTTTACTGCACCACCATCCGTTACCGAATGGAGGAAAAGTGTTCATCTACCATGTAGCTCAGAGAACGCGGATAATGAGGGCATGACGAGATGGACTTACTTGAGCATGGCAAACATGGCATGAGCATTTCATTCTGCGGCCACATGTAGCCAGTGGCCGCCAACACCATGATTTCCGCGCGAGGACCAAATCAACAATCTGAGCAACGTGTGCGCCATGAGTCAAACTTGTTACAGAGCAATATACCGAGTGCCAGTCTGTGAGATGACGTCCTGCAACATGTATACTCATAATACCAACGCCTTTAGATCCTTCATGCAAGCACACAGCCGTCTGAACACCAGCACTTAGACGACCGCCGCTCCTCTCCTGTTCCTGATCTTGTAGAGCGTCCTTCGGCGGTAAAGTGGGAGGTTGAATGGGCTTATATTGATCCTTTGGTGACGAGTCAGCGTTACGCTTACATGCGAAGAGTAGACAGAGACGCATACGCTGGCATGACGCTTTTATCTCTCGAACGAGGGTATAAAACCTCGTCTACATTGATACGTCCCGTGTTGAAGCTCCGAACCCGCAGTTGAGTCGGCGTGCGAGTCTCGACCCTCTATTTCGACATTACAAGTCCGTGAGTCATTGATGTTCCAGCCGAAGGAGGAACATACTTGCCATTCATGCCGACCTGACGCTCGTACTCGCGTCGCAGTGGTTGGCGACAATGACCACAGGGAACGCGTCGCGGTCCTTGACGCGGATGATCTGCTGGTAGAACGTCTCGATCTCCTCGAACGAGTTGCGCGAGGTGATGGAGTAGACGAGCAGAAACCCTCGCCAGGTGCGCATGTACTGCTCGCGCATCGCTCTGGTCTTACATCAGTCCTTATGCCCCCCCTGGGAATAAGTGATGGAGTGAACACCGCACCCATACTCCTCCTGGCCAGAGGTATCGAGCACGTCCAAAGCACGACTTCGTCATCGACGACGCACTGCTTCTGGTAGGAATCTGCAACGCCGAGTTGATCATTACGGTTAGGATGCGCCACGTAGCGCCGAAAACGTAAACGTGGCCTTCGATAGTGTGGGTCGGCTCGTCCAAAACGTTGCTTTGTATGAATTGAATTGCAAAGTCCCGCTTATCGACTCCTGTGACGGACAATTAAGATTGCGAGAGGACAGGAGAATGGGTTGTGAAGCAACTCACCGCCTCCGCCCATGACCACCAGCTTGTACTCGCGCATGAACTGGAGCTGCATATCCAACAAGAACTTAGTACTATTACTGTTAGGCGGGTAGATGGCGCACTCCTGGGTTCACAACGGTCATGATCTAAGTACAAGAGGCGAAAACGCGGGGATGTGGGACCCTGAACCACGCATTGTGCTGGTAGCGGAGTTAAGTGCAGTGCAACTTTCTGAGTTCAGAGAAACCTACCAACATAGGGCACAGTGACACGTGTATGGAAGAGAGATCGTAGAGATAAAGAGACTCCGAAGTCAGTCGGCGCGGGTCGTGTCGGCCTGTCACGACAGGTTGTACTCTGTTGACATCCTCGCGTGATTTATGCAAGCACACAGCCGTCAGGGCAACAGCCCTTGAGCGACCGCCGCCCATCCTCCTCCTGCTGGTCCTGTAGAGCGCCTATCGGCGGTGGACGACTTGAGCCTGCGCCTGCTTCAATAAGTCAGTGGTCCGCTTTACGTAAGAAGAGCATACAGTAAGACGCGTACGCTGTTATGGCGCTTGATCTCCGTACGAGGGTATAAAAAGCCTCGTCCACGTTGATGCATTTTCTTCGCCGAAGCCTCGACAAAGCCGCAGTTGAGGGCGGCGGGCAGCGTCCTGGCCCTCTGTTCCCGGAAACGTGTAAGTCGACTACATCGTCCGCGGAAGAAGCAAAAGTGAGATATACCAACGAGGCTGACCTGACGCTCGGAAGCGCGGTCGCAGTGGTTCCCGACAATGACAACCGGGAACGTCTCGTAGCCCCGGAGGCCTTTGGTGCGCCGCGCCAGTTGGTACCACATGTCGATTTGCGCGAACGAGGGGCGAGAGGTGATCGAGTATAGAATGAGGAATCCGTCTCCGGCGCGCATGAATTGCTCGCGCAATGTTCTGGTCGTTTACATCAGTCCACTGCGTCTGAGGTGTGATTGACGGGAGGGGGGGGGGAAGAGCCGCACGTGTATTCCTCTTGACCGAGGTGTCGAGCACGTCTAGAACGACGGCTTCACCGTCGATAATGCATTGCTTGCGGGGGGTGTCTACATCGAGATGCTGGTGAGTGAGTGATGCCTGTCTTGCGCACCCGCCTCGGGATGTTTGAACGTACCTGCGATGGTGGGGTCGTATTGCGCGCAAAGAAACCGTGGACGAATTGGATGGCTAGCTCTTGCTTCCCGACTCTGTGGTGGTAGGTCGCTGTTACTACGAGACGATTGTGAAAAGCGGCTGCCAAACGACTGACCGCCTCCACCAATAATTACGAGTTGATACTCGCGCATCGACTGGAAGTAACAAGTGAGTCGTATGTATAACATATACGCCGGCTGGCGCTGACGCACGCTCGTGGTCGTGGTCATTGGGTGTTGCACAAGTCTAAGAGGCGACAACGCGGGATGACGGGGATGACAGACCCTAACGCCGCAGAGTGTCGGACGCATTCGCGTTGTTAGAGGTGGGTTCGACCCTGAGACAAGATATGCATCCCACATCAGTATTAGTATAGTTCCACGTGCACGAACTCGGATTGTCCGCACAACCATTGCGCAAATACACGAACACCCTGCAGAGCTTGGTCAAGCAAGACCGTACCGTTGTCGTGTTCTAATTCACTGACTCGGTCACGGATCATGCAGCGATGGAAAGAACGCAAGGCTGATTCGAGAAGGCATGAGCCATAGCGCATGTCATTTTGCATTTTGTTGGGCGGAGGGTGCGGCGTGCATACAGGTGAGGAAGAGGGCGATGCAATAAGAGCGGAAAGGTGGAGGGAGTGTATGGACCGAGGACCGAGAGCAAGGCAGCGAGATGCAAGACGACCAGAAACGCGCGCGCACGAGAGCGTTATAATCGAACACCCGAAGCCCTGCAGTCAAATTGTGAGCGTGACTGCAAAGGAAAGAGAGGCGGAGGGCACGAACCATGTCGTCGTCGGACTCCTCCTTGGCCTCCTCTTCTTCTCCTCCTTCTTCTCTTCTGCGGTGCAGCACCGCCGGCGCCGGCGCCTGCAACAGGCCCAGCAGCCGCTGGTGCACCACCGCCGCTGCCGACGTTTGACAAAAGGTCCTTACGTTCTTGCCCTACGAAATATTGAGTGAGCACAGATCATGGCAACGAAAGCAAAGCGCACCGAAAGCGCCTTTGCAAGAGGGTTGCCAGATCGGCTCGACTTCGACGGCGGCGGCGCCGGTGAGCGCAGTAATCTTGTCGGCAGTGATTTCGACACCGTCATCGGCGAGGATGAGCGCGGCGTATGTTGCGGCAAGTTCAACACTGGCCTGAAAATTGAGTGATTAGCATTCGTTGAAGAATGGTAGCGGGCGGACTGTTCGAGCGCGAGAGGATGCATGTGCGAGACTCTAGGAAATGAAACTGCGTTTGACTGGCAGGGACAGTAGCAGCCCAACAGGAAGACTTCAAGTGACAAGAGCAGACACGGCTTAAAGGAGTACGAAGGGATGATGACGCGAGTTGAGCGGAGGAGTCGATGATGTGCGCGTGGTACTGAGGTAATGGGCGCGCGAATGAGCAAGCTCATGACATGGATGCGTTATCAGGCGGGGCAGGTGTGTAATTAGAAGCGTTGGAGTGATAGAGATCCTGTCTGCGCGCAGACCATATCATTGGGCTCGACGCCCGTGAATAACAGGCGCAAAAAAGCAGGAATCGGGCACGCGCAAGACAAGATAGGACCGTGCGCGAGATGCGAAACAGCGAGACGTGGGTACGCACCATTGCGAACGGAGAGGGGGGGTGCGTGAGGTGTGAGGAGGGAGGAAAGCGGGCGGATCGGGACAACCAAACTAAGGTTCCGAGCGGCAACGCCCGGCCAAGAGTATCAAACTTGCCGGCTTGAGTCATCTCGCTCAGGGTTTCCGGCGACCGGACTCATGCACTTGTGTATAGTGGGAGATACGGGTGGCATGCACAGGTTAGGGCGGTGCATGCGGGTCCGAAGGTAGACAGGCCAGCGGGATGCAAGCTGCCAGGACCGCCCTCATTATACCGACGAAATTCCTCATATAACATCCCAGTAGCTGTTGAAGAGAATTATTATGTACATTCACCCGACCTTCCGCTTTATATCATGTCCCGACGTCATTCACCAGCGCCTCGTCGACCCAGTCGAAGTTTGACATGCCACCATGCCACTGACCTCCTTCACGTCAAAGTCAGTGGGCGCGTACCTTGTGCGCGGCGCTTCACTAGGCGCATGTGAGCCTGTTGGAGGCCATATGGGTTCGCGGAGCAGGAGCTCGTCGAATGGATACTCTGGCGGGTGCGTCATTGTTGCGAACGGCGACGTCCGGTCGCGGTTTACACCGTCACGCGCCCCCAAGTTCTTGATGTTGGCTATTTTGCGCTCGTGAGCGGTGAGGGGCTGGTATGTCATGGTTACAGGAGCATTTTCGTGAGTGGTCACCGGGGTGGTGTGGCCATTGTTGGACGAGCCATTGAACAGGTTGTCGGAGCTATGCGTCGCTGGGTTGTGAGCATGCACGGCGTCTGCGGGTCTAGGGTGCTATCTTAGTATAATGATTTAGGTGAGCTTCGATGCGGCCTCTCACCTCATTTTCCTTGTTTCGCCTTTTCATCCACAAAAGGCGTGCAATCAAGCAGAGGAGAATGACAATCACCACGGCTGCACCGACTGAACCACCGATCAATGCGGTGTCTGGCGAGCCACCACCGCTTGCCTCGACCTGACCCTGTATCGGATCCGGGTGATTGTAAAAGATGATACGGTCGAGCTGTTGCTAGCGGATGAGGCAGTGGCGGGTGGAAGTAGTGTTGTGGTGATAGAGGATGTGGGACGATTCGTAGAAGTTGAAATGATCGAGCTGTTGCTAGAAGATTGTGCAGTAGTGGTTCTTGGATGCAGTGGTGTGGTGGAAGAGGACGTAGAACATAAGCCCGGATCCAGAGTGCCTTTTGAAATCTGTTCAACAGCTACCTGGTCACACCGAGCTATGTTCAGAACAATGTCTTCCAAAAGCTTTAGAAAACGCACTCCACGTGTATATTCCAACCACCTGGAAGGGCATTAAAACCGTACGAGTACAGATATCCCGTATCGGTGTGAGCGCACCATTGACCGTTATCCCAAAAGGGATCGTATTGGTACCGCATCAACTTGAGTCCAGATTGACAAACGGCAGTTTGTACGGCAGTGGGAAGGCTATTATATGTGCTGGTCAATTTAAACCGCGTTATTTGATGTGGTGCTGCACGCACGAGTGGTTGGTCCCAGGTCCGCAGCCCGCAAGAAAAAGCTGGTATACACCGTCTTCGCGGGCATTTATGGAATCTTGTGATTTACCAGTGCCAACACCCATCTGGCATCTAGATATTACGGATGCGTCGCATGTCATGGCAGATGGGAGAGCGAGAAACGTTTGAGCGCATGATAGCAAAATCGGTGGGGTGCGTACTGGATACACAGCATTGACAACGAGAAAGCCACGCTGGAGAACGCCACACGCTGAGAATGTGCATCTTGCGCTGCGAACCAGAAGAGCGAACCTATTACAACAGCACTCATCTGGCGAGGGAGAAGCATGCGTGAGCAATCCCCTCGCCGGAGTAATGCACGGGCCACCTACTTTTTGCGAGCGGCAAGTGTCGGGAGGCCATTGTCCATTCATGTCGGGGACCTCGTCTGTCATACGTGAGGTTAGTATCAGTAGATTATTTTGCAGCGGGATTGAGGGATCGACTGACAGCTGGTATCGCAGAGCTTCCGCAGCTCCGAATATTGCTGACACGGATTCAGGCCATCCTGATTGTCGTACCAAGTTACCGACTGATCCTTGCAGCTTGTAGTGTTCATCGCTGTAATCACAAAGTAAGAGAACCAGGCGACTACGTGAGAAGAGAGGTGGGGGAAGAGAGAGAGAAAGACCTGATGGGCTCTCCGTGCGCACTAAAAAGCGGGTAACTCCCCTGTTAGCGGTTCTGACTGTTTGCAGACGTACTGCACATCAGGGGCATGTTTTTTTTTGTCTTTTGTTTTGTTTCTGTTTAGCCGATATATATGGCACATCAAGACTGCTGTTTGTCTGATGAAACGCCAGGTTGGTTTCCGACTTGGAACAGTCGGAGGATTGCGTAAAAGAGCCACAGAAAGAGATGCAAATACGACTTCTAGGGCTGCCACCCGTGTAGGCGTCGAGATATGGCTCAAGTTTCTCTTCTTCTGTCCGATTTGTTTGCCGCAGAACCAAATTAAAACCGTCGGGGCAAATACACTCGGCTTCTGAGCGTGAGAAACAGACTCCTAAATTTGCTTCTTCGCCTCTTTCTTTCTCACTGCTTTGAATAACACTATCGGCGTGGACTGCATTGCGGCTAGCCCTTGCAATAATACCCCTCGTTCCTTGTAGTAGTTTACGATGCGGTTTCTGATAGCCCCTGGTACAGAACCATCCTTCAATAGACCCAGAGAGTTGCGCGATCAACCGTGGATTGGCTGATCAGGTACGTAGGGACAGAACCGTAAATAATGCGTTTTTTGCCACAAAATAAGCGATTAGCGCGGCCAAATAATAAGTATTAATGTTTGATAAGCCAACATTGACCTACTCTCCCACGAACGAGCCATGCTTAGGTCAGCCCACAGATCTGAATCGCAATGTAAAGCGACGACTGGCTGACAGTTTCAACCGGGAACGAGCAAATGCTCTTCACCGACATCACGAAAACGGGATCTGCGTGAGAGCTGAGCCCTGAAACTCTCGATGCTGTAAGGCGGCACAGCCCGCTGCCGCTGCTGTCAAATGCTGTGGAGGGCCATGAGCGGCCCAACTCAATTCACCAGCAACGGCAAGCACATGGTGTCGGGTTGAAAGCGGCTAAAATGCACAATGGTTGAGGTCGAGACGCCGAAAAGCTTGCAGGCCAAGATTGACAGGCACGTGAACGAGCATAGGCTGCTGTCACTGCTTGTTGGATGAAACCACTCGCTTTGGCCGCTCTCTTCGCTTGAGCACCGGTCCCCTCCTCTTCGTCCACAAATTTCCTCTACCGGCAAATAAAAACCACCGCAATATGCGCTGGCTTGTTTTAGGTGAGCTGATATGTTCATTTCTCTCTGTTTCCTAATCTATCTCTGGCTTTGGCATGTGATCAGCGCACATAGACTGCCGTCCCACAAAATAGGAAAAATATAACTGTAGAATTTGATTATTATGGTACATCTGCGCCGATGCCAGTGTGCCAGGGAGCGGGAGTGTAAACGACACCAAAGTTGTTGCGGACGCAGTTCTCGGAGCCAACGGCTGGCCCCGATTTTTGAATCGGCGACACACTGGGCTTTGTTCTACCCCACGCAGCGCTTTTCTCACCTCCACAACCTCGAAATCGTTGCGCAACAATGGAGCAACAGCCCCCGGTTCAGTGCGCGCAAAGTGTACATGCAGAAAGGCAATTGCTCGCACGTGCTCTTCTGCGCCCGTGTCTTTGTCCACTCGGTATCGACTACGGTGTGCGATGTGGTGCCTGCTTCACTACCTCCCCGCTACTTAAATGGCTAACGTACGATTTTCCGATCTCGCAAACTCATTCCATCCCTCAGTATTCATAAATGGTATAGGTGGACCGGTCAAACATCCCCACAAGGCACATCGATCCTCCATTTCGACAAATGCCGCAAGCGCTCAGGAGCCGGTCACTCATTGAGTGCCTCGCACCGACCTCCTATTCAGTCGGAGTCGGGGTCTGATTCATCTTAGCGTCTTTACAGGCTCCAGATTCATGTTATGGTCACAAAGACACCGCAAAGTTCGTCTCTGGTACAGTACCTTTTCTTGTCCACAAGTCCCTCTGTCCGCCGCTACGCCCGCACCACCGCCACTGACAGACTTCATTGCGTATCGGGCAAGGCTCCCTTCTTGCGTCGCCTTCACCACTCTGTACCTTCTTGCCCGTCTCAAGGCCTGGTTCCCTGCGGTGCGTGGAAGCAGTGGTCATCGACTATTCACCGCTGTGCTCCTGAACACATCCAAGATTGTCTGCTACGACACCTGCTCCAACAAGCCGTGGCATGTTGTGGGCCAGGGTATGTTCTCACTCAAGGAGATCTAAGCGAGACATGTTCTCGATTGGAAGCTGAACTTCGAACCCTTCATGCTCAAGGTTCGTTGCTAGTTCTTGCCTGCAGCTGTATGTACATGACGCCTCCAGACAGCCCAACTATGCCACCCACGGGACAGCCCCTGCATCACTCGCAGGCCGGTAAATGACCTACCAAGTTCGCGCAACTCCAGCGCAAGCTCGTATTCCATCGCCAGCTGGACCTTCAGTGCCACGCAGCCCTCCGCCTCATCATCCGTAACCTCCCTCGCTTCGACAGTAGCACCACAGAAGGCAGAGCCCGGTCGTGCACACGTATCACGCAGCATCTGGTAGGTGCTCTCTACATCCTGCCGCAGCGCACCAATGTTTGTATATTTGCGCCGTTTCTCGGTTCTGTTCCTTGTCGTGCTCATTTTCCTAATAGAGTGCATTTCCCTCTAATGTAGCCTGCAATGAGTTCTTTTGCGTCTGCAAGTGGTGAAACAGTGGGATAGCCGGGCTTAGCTTTGCTCTGCTTGACCTGCTCTCAACTGTGAGTAGCAGTACAAGCATCGAGAGCATCTAGAGCACTTTCATCACTAGTGAGCATCGTGAGCGGCAAAAGCAGGCTCTTTCAAGTTGGCTGCGGCCATAAGCGACCCTAGTGCGCTCTCAGCGCTTACTGCCAAAGGTACCTTTCTGGTAACGCTTTTGTGCTTGAGCCGCTCTTGCCGCTCACCGGTGCTTGTGAGCAACGTTCCAATTTCCCGATGGACGTTCGGCACATGGTTGAGGACTTTCAGCTTTTCGTTCATCTCGAGCACGTGATGCCCCGTATGTTAGACGAAAAACTCGCTAATTTTACATGCATGCGGCTCCACCAAATGTTAGGCGAGCGCCTTCAGATATGATGAGATCACATGATAACATCGCCGGTCTCCAGTTCCAATGTTTCTCAAGTAAAATCCGACAGTACTCGTTACTTGCGATTATCCAGAGCTCGGATAGGCGAGCTGAAGACCTTCCACAGCCAGTAAGATAGCAAAGGAAGTTGCATAGCTAGCAAATTCATGGATTTACCAGAGGAGGGGCTCACCGTCTCAGAAATTAGACGCGTTTCCCAATATTAAATTCAAATATTAGCACTGCGAGCTGCGTTGAATGTTTGAGACGTGGTCCCAAATCGGCTCCACCCTTGACCTCTTTCTGTCATCACTCGCCAATCATGGATTCATTCGGCGCATTGTTACCCAGGCTGGCCGATATCGCTCTAGACCCACCAGCGACATCGTCAGCTCTTGATTCACTGCACCTCCCGTGTGTATCTACTGCACCAATCAACTTGCTGCCAGATGAGCTGCTATGCGAAATTTTCAGCTACCCCGTTTCCGGCCCTGAGGACTACACAGCAGGCAGCACAATCAAGATGAACTTCCTACGCGCACGTTCAACTTTTAATATATCTGCTGTCTGTCGGCGATGGCGTGACGCAGCGTGCGACTGCGCGCTGCTATGGCACTACATCGTGATCCGGAACCGTATGCATAACGCAGCGACGCTTGCATACCTCGACTGGATCTTTGCGCGATCCCGCGATGTCAGTATCGATATCGTCTTTCAATTCGTATTAGCCCAGGAGGATTTCGAATATGACGCTGTTTTGGCCTCGCTCGTCACACAGCGCCCGCGGTGGAGACGCCTGATCGCGATTGTCGAACCCGGATTAGAAGCCAAGTTCTTGAACCTTTTCTGTGGCCCAACACCCAGGTTAAGGACGTTCCAGATCTCGGTGCAGCAGAATGCCGATGCGGACCCGTTTTGCATTTCTGACGCCATCTCCGAATCCACAAACCAAGGTCTCATGCCGACAGACGCATTCCTACCGCACGCACCAAATCTTTATTGCGCCACTTTAGTCAATATTCCTCAAGTACTTAGACACTGGCTGCCAGAGAGGCAGCAGGTATCGGCACACTTGAACTCGTGCAGGTTACCTTACGTGAATCAGAGCTCTTACAAACACTCAGCAGACAGCGCAATCTCGAATGGCTGCTGCTGGGATGCGCGTCTTTCATTGTAGATGATGACTCTTCGGAGTCATTTACAGGCCCCATTGAGCTTCCTCATCTAGACTGCTTGTGGGTACAGCATGAAGCCGACATGTTACTCTCGCAACACCCCACCACCTTGCGCATGCCCGTTCTCAACGAGTTGACACTGCAGAACAGCCTCTTTAGCAGCTTGCACAAGTTCTTCATCCACGTCAACGCGACCTCCTCGCTTCGCGAACTCTACGTCCGGAGCGTCGGGGCATTTAGTCTGGCTGAGGTGGAGACGCTCGCGCTGCTCGAACGACTTGAGCTCGTGCACTTCTGGTGGTGTCCTTTGCCGGGCGCAATGCTACGGCGTCTTGCGGATCGAGGAGAAGAAGGAGATCAGTCGATTATGTGGCCACAGCTCACTCATATTGAGTTCTGGGCATCCAAAGTGGATGAGGAGGGAGTCGATGAAGCGATGATGGTCAACTTTGCGAAGGCTCGGAGCGAGGCAGGCCCAGTAGCAGATGGAAGGAAGCCAAAATGGCGCCAATGCCTGGTCGAAGTCAGTGGAAGCGGGCACAACATTCCTGATGACCAGATGCAGGAGCTAAACATGGTTTTTAGTCGCGTGAAGGAAAGCAGAAGGGGAGAAAATCGAACATGAATTGCACAATGGTCATGTCTGCACATTCTCCGGACACTTAGTGACGCTCGCAGTCTCTATGGATTGAGACTGAGTTCGTCTCGTGCAAGATCGAGTGTCGTGCAGTCACACCTTCAGCGGTTGTCACAACCGAGATCATGTGTGCGGCGTCGACCGTGACCGCCCCTCTCCCGCACGCTATGCACCACATGCACCTCAACTGCCATCCTTGCACGCGAATTCATCACACAGGCCGCGCCGCGACTGAGGTGCCATACAAGTCTGAATCTTAACGCTACGGAAGCATCAAAAAGGGCATCATCATAAGGTCGACTCAAATCATACCGCGTTGTGACCTTCCCTCGCGATTTCCGCCGCTCGCGATATCAGGAAGTAGCTGGGATCATGCTGGGAATTGTTTTCCTCTTACTCAGGATTTCCGCGTCCCGTCGCATCCAGGCACAGCCATGCTGTGCAAGCGGCGCACCTCACTGCAGCTGTGCTTGCCCCACTGGAGGGCCGTGGAGGATCCCTCACACGAGCACCTCAAAAGTGTCCCTTAAAGGACATCATGTCTGACTGCCAGTGTGTCCGCGGGAATATAAAGCCAAACCGCGGTCGCCTCGGTGCCGCGCCAAATCCGCAGCTGTCTCATTCTTCCTTGTCTCGGACCCATCTTGCTAACGACCCTCTAACGACATACATACCCATCCCATTTAGCCTCGTGCTTGCGCTGTTCAACTTGAAACACAGACGTGTCTGCCCTTGCCTCTTAGCGAAACCCAGCACACACTCGCCAACATACATTGCGAGTTATGACTGCCTACCACCAGTTCGCCATTGTGCCTATGCTCGCAGTCGAAACCAGTGGTTCGCCACCAGACTCGCCCACTCATTCAGTTCATTCTATTTCCGAATCCTCACCAGATGATGATACACTATCATCACTCAATATCCCGACCCGTTTTCTTGGACTCGGCCACCGTCGCACCAACAGCAGCGTCGACCTCTCACGTCGCAACGCAGTGAGGCGCAGTATCTCGGCTCGTCCAGTGGTCGCCGCCGCGGCTCCGCTTCTATTACCATCGCGGACATCGCACAGCCTGTACAGGTGTCTGTCCACGAGCCCAACCCCGAAGCAGAGCACGAGCGGCACGCCCATCTCGCGTCGGTACCTGCCCTTTTCTTCCGCAGGGCCGCGCCTGTGCCTGAGGACGGTCTCGCGGAGACTGCTAGTGTACTACCGCGTCACCCATCCCTTCGCACCCGGCTGCGCCAACGCTCGCCGCGCCGAGGCCGGCCCACCGTAGACCGACAGTCGACGTTCCTCACCGAGCTCAGCAGCGATGAGATGGACTCACCGGAAGCGGACTCAGAGTTTGAGAACCCTGAGGACGTGATGCGGGAGCAAATGTTCGCCCGAGTTGCTGAGCTGCTGCGCGAACGGGTAGCCCCAAGCGTCGAGGCTCAGCGCATGCAGCGCGTCGAAATGCGGAAACTCGCAGTTGGTCCGTTTGACGCATACTAAGCGAGTACGAGCAAGTGTTCCTTTTAGCATTGACCATGCTATCCATGCCTGACATCCCAGCCCCTGGTTCTCGAGCAACTCGTATGAACTATTCCTGCTGTTTGCATTGGACACTACTGCACAGCATCTAATACTTTGATTCCACCGAACACTTGTTTTTATGCAATCGATATATTCATTTGTATTCTTTATCGTCCTCTATCGCTTTACATTTGAACACTTTGTATTTGACATTACACCTGTACAGCGTGTGCGGTGTTTTACTTTTATTTTATCTGTACGAATAGAACAGCCACCGCTAGCACTTTCGGTGACAACGCAAATGTCTACTTCTGTTGTGACATCGGTCAGCTCGTAAGCGGGTTGTGTAGCTCAACGGCAGCAGCCAAATTTCTAGAGTCCTTCATTCACTTGCGGGGATCGGGAATTTGATAACCCAGTTCGAATCTGGGCACGACCATCCTTTTTCGCGGGTGTTAGTCGCTCGGGACCGGTCATTGAGTCAGGTCTTTGTGGCTGTTCGCGCCTAGGGGGTCGAGGACGTTGCACGATTATCTAGACAAAGCCATCCATTCTAGCGACATCTTTATCTCACACTAACCACTTACTAATATTTAAGCTGTTGCAGTAGCTAAACTGCCTCCCCATGGGTCTGGCACATCCGATCAGGCGCGTAGTAACCCTCCAGGCTTTACCGCATTGTTAGAATATGAGCGGCAAACAAAAACGTCGCAGTCAGCCTCGCAGGCTTTCCAACTGGAATGCCAGCCAGCAATTAAGGTGACAGTCGATTACGTTTCAGCTATCGCGAACGGACCTACAGCAATGCTCAGGGAAGCAGCACTTGGGACACTCCGCCGCAGGCAGTGTTCCATTCCCGCCGTGTATAAATTTGAGGGGCTTCTCTTTTGTTCAACATCATAGAGGCAACGTGACCCGAGCGTCTTGGCAGGCGACCATTGACGCAGTGCAACACCAAGGTCATATATTTGGCCGTCATATGTATTGCAAACATGTTCTCTGACTAAGAGTCGGGACGGATGGTGCGTCAGGCCAAACGATATTGAAAATATATCAACATTAGAGTTCTGCCAAATGACGGAATGTCTCCAATGCAACCTTCACTTCGTCATCCGCATCGCCCTTCGGCACCCATTCCATGATCTTCATGAACGCCTCACGCTGCCGATCTTCGTCCGTACCCCAGGCGTCCTCACCGGGGAACGTGTACATCCAGTCAATCAGCATGCCGACCTCCCGAGATGACTCTGCTACGGTTTGAGCGCGTGGCATGCGTGTTGTGCTGAACGACTGCAGGGCGAGATGAGCGTTGGCGCGCGTGACGCCAGGTGCGTTGAGAACGCGGCCGAGGACATATGCATCCTGACGATTCAACAACCGTCAGTATCTTAATGAAGCGGGAGGAAGCGTATTGCCGACCTCTATGCTTTGGTTTGCGCCGTTGGCGAGGTGCGTTTGCATTGCGTGAGCCTAGTACGAGTCAATCGAATGAGCACACGCCTAGTTCAACCGAGGCTCACAGCGTCACCGATGACAGCGATACGTTCGTGAGCGAAGAAAGGGAGTTTCTGGGTTACGTTGATGGCCCACAGATTCGCCTTGCCCATTGCCTACGTGAAGTAAGATGAGAGCAGTCCGTTATTCAAGCCCAGCCCGACGGACCTCGATGACGGCTCGGAGCTCAAGCTCCCAGGACTTAAACATCTTAAACACATTGAGCATCACTGTGTCATGAGGAACAACGGCTCTCACCTCAACGAGATGCGCCGTGTCAACCTCTGGTTGCACATGTTCCGATTCTGGCATAAACTCGCCGTACCGACTCAAATCGGTGACAAAGACGGCGGTGTTGACCAACGTCCGCCCAGCAATGAGATACGTGGGGATGTGCTGTGACATCGTTAGCAGACCAAGAAATTCGTTTTCGGGATAATGCCACTCACATGTCCGATGCCGCAATACTACAATCTTGGAGTAAGCATTTCGGTTATTGGACTGAAGCACATACGCACATTGATGATCTTCTCGTGAAGACTCGGTGCTCTGCTGCGTTGGGACCAGCAAGTCTGCTCCAGGTCTCTCGGAAATGAGCAACTGGAATGGCAGCGCGATATGCCCACTGGCCGCTGAAGATGGCAGGGGCGAGGTCGTTGAGGCTTGGCTGCTTGAGGTCCTCTGCTGCAAGTTTGAGCATAGCATACCGCGTTGGCGACCGATAGCCATCTGCTCTGTGAGATATTTCATGTGAGCGCACAGCATAGGTAGACGATGAACGCCTTACCCAACAACAACATCCGCAATCACAAGTGACCCATCCGCAAATGAGACGCTGTACTCTCCAGTCGCGGTATCGCGCTCCACATTCGCCAATCTTTTGCCCAGCTTGATCTCGACCTGTTCAAACTTCTCCAGATGTTTAGCGAACGAGTCCCGGAATTGTGCGCGGTGGAAGGAGATGCCACGGCCTAAGTCAATAATTTGGGTGGATCAGAAGGTATTGAGCTTCTCAAAGAACAAACACGCACCGAATGCTGGCATACAGAACGTATAACCCTCTGGCTTGTCAGACCTACGGCACAGTCCCTTCATCTCTAGTCGCGTTTGAGTGGGGTAAGTTCAATTCATGGTCTAACTGAATCGCGTAGTTTCTCCTTACCTGCATCGCCCGCATTCCTGTATTGATCCATTTCGTTGAATGCTTCTTCCATCCCGATTGAGCGGGCGATGGCAAGAGAACGACCGCTGATGGTGACTCCAGCGCCGACTTCACGCAGTTCGGAAGCCGCTTCGTAGACTGTGACGAGGTGCGTTGATGCTTTCTCGAGCACCAACGTGCTCGCCAGCGCCAACCCAGCTGGTCCGGCGCCGCTGTTCGATGACAGTTTTAACCTTCATTAATCTGGAAGCAAAAACGCGCACATGATCGCAATACGAAGGGGTTGCGCGTTAGCGGTCATGGCGTGCGGATGGAACTTCAGGAAGGGGTGTTGTGTGAGGGAGCAATCGCGCCGGTCGCGCAGGTTTTAAGCTGTCGTATTGCCCATGCCACGTCCACAGTCGGCGCACCGTGCGCACTCTTGACAAAGTTGCAAAGACCAAGTATTACATGGAGGCGGACGTGCGGCCCGCATCAAGGCAAACCGAAGAAGCAAAAGAAGCAACGACAGGCGCCGCCGGCGACTAACAAAACACGATTGGGCAGGAGACTTGCAATCCGGCGCCCCAATTAGTCAGGGTGAACTCGTGTAAGCATGTTCATTATGTTCCATGTATGGATCTTGTATCCTATTTCGGAAATGGCAGAAGGCAGGTGTCCGAGCGAGACGAGTGAAACATGAGCTCGGACGCGGGGTCAAATATAATTACAAATGACCGTCTATGAGTAGTCATGGTAAGAGGTAAGAGTCAGAGGTAAGATGGAGTGATGTGAAGAAGGGAAGAAGAAGAGCGAGTCAGGTGCGGGAAGAATGAAAACGGGATACAGACTGGTAAGACAGAACGGAGACCGAAAGTGGAAACAAGTACAGAGTTGGTCTATATCCGCACGTAATAATACGCGCGGAGGGTTGATAGTCATGATGAGGTTGAAATCCCTCAAGCTATCGGTCATAAAAGGGACAGGAAGAAAGGCACTCGGCTCTTGCCACGGCGTGCGGTGATCACCCGCGAGGCACAGTGACCTTCAGGACTCCTTCGCGGAAGCCCGCATGAACGCTATTGATACGCGGACGACGTTCTTCGGCAAAATCGATGCGATATTCGAGATAGCCTATTGGAAATCAGTTAGATGAAAGATGACACGGCAGTGGTACGCACACATCTCGTCTTCAAGCGCGCCCCACTTGTCCGCGACAATTCGCAGCGCTTCTCTCCCTTCCCAGGGGAAGAAGAAGCTTGCACAACGGTGATTGTGACCTCATCGGCAGAATAGCCCGCCAAAGGTATCCGTAGGATGTGGCTGGCGCTAGAGCTTTCGACGTCAATCTTCGGGCGAGATGCTGAAGGTACGGCTCGCAACGCGCGAGGACAGTCCGAGGGACGGCGACGGCGAGCGGATGCGGATGAGATCCGAGAGGTCCGCCTGTACCGGCTTGACGACTTCGACCTGAGCCTGAGGCTTTGGAGTTGGGGCAGGGGTGGGTGGCGTGGGAAAGACGTCCCGCCGTCTGCCAATGAACGCAAATGTATCCGAGGCAGCACGCGGTTTCGGGGCGAAGATCGAATCCCTGGTGATCGGGCTCGTCGGCAAGCGTGGAACTGCCACCCCTGCTAGACTGGTCGGCCAGCGCGGTCGTCCGTACTCCAGCCTAGGCGACAATGCATCTGCAAGCTTCGGGGAGCTCAGCAGACCGACTGGGCGAGACGAGATATCCCACGCCTTGCTTGGAGGAGTAAATGGGGCGGGAAGCGGAATGATGAGGTCGGCGCCCCGACGTGCATGATGCTGAGCCGCCTGAGCGAGGGTGGTGAGCGCTTTCGTGGTCTGGTCCTCCGCATATGTTGAAGGAGCTTCGAATGAGTATGGGTTGGCGCGGGATGGGCTGTGAGGACGGAGAGGCGAACAGCGGATGGTCCGACCGCGCTCAACTAGAGTCGGCGTCGATGAGCGTGTGAGAAACGCCACATTGGCGAGGTCGGTACCAGTTGTTGTGCTAATGCCAGTGACGAGCGATGAAATAGATGCTGCGGCTGATGTGATGGCAGATGCGGATACGAGGCGGCGTTGAGTATGAGCGACTCCAGCTGCGGTGGTCCGCGCAGCGCGCGAGAGCGATGGCGAGCGAGGACGAAGAATGGGATCTAATCCAACTTGAGCGAGACGCGGTGAAATCGCTGCTATAGTGCTCATAGCGTGTAACTGTAGGGCGAGCAGGCGGAACTGAGTACGGCGGTTGGCGTTGGACTGTGTGGGACGAGGGTAAGTGCTTGAGACCCTAGCCGCGAGCCGAGCACTAGTCTTAACAGTCGGCCGGATGCAATGAAGAGGAATCGGCGCTATGGGCCGGGGGTGGGTGTCGTCATCGTACTAGCCGTATTGGGGCATACGAGAAAACGGCGCCGTACCCGATTAGGAAATTTTTGAAAGCGATCCAATCGGAGCTCCTTTCGTTCAGCCGACGACCACGCGCTCATGAGTGACATCATTGAGAGATGCACATGAGTTATCGGCGGCGGCGGAGAACGGCACATTGCCTCTGCTCCGGAGTAGCCACCACGCCCTGACCCCGTTCTTCGCGCGAGACAAATTCTCTCGAAGATGTGAACAGCACGCCCCGGCCAGGCTACTGAAGTGCAAGGAGGATAAATTTGTGCACGAATTAAGTTTGTCCTGAGTGGAAGTCAGGTGTGCAAGGACAATTGTCGATGCGGAAGACAAGCCGTCACTGTCCAAAAATTCCACGGTTTCGGGCGTAAAGATAACGAAAGGCAAATGATAGACAGCGGAACACGGACATGGGCAGGGATACAGTTGAGTGTCACCTAACTTGTCCAGATATGAGTACTATTTACGCGTGAGGAGCTGGGATATCAGCCTTTTCGTTGTGCATTCCTTTGGTGTTCATATACGGCACAGCGCAGTTCTTTGATTCAGTATTCTTTTCAGACCAAGTCCGAAGGTCGACTCAGTTTTGGACTGTGTTTTCAGGTGGGACGCCTCCCGCAAACAACGTGAAGTCACGCCGGCCTTCCTCTCCGTCCCGGCGCAAGCGCATCCGTCCTTCGTTCTGCTCTTCCTCGCGGAACTCCTTCACCTCCTTCCATAAACGGCGAATACGTTGCAGCCGATGCCTCCAATTCGTAATAATATCGTTCTCCTGGCTGTCCGCTTGCGTGGTCTCCCAAACGCGACTGAAGAAATCGGACAGTAACCCCAACTGACGCACGTACTCCGGTAACGACTCGGCACAGACGATTTTGTACTCGCCCACCGGATCGAATCGCGGCATTCCTTCGACGCGCTGCAGCGTGACACGGAAGTACTCGTTCTCATGCTGGTTGTCGCTATACGCCGCGACTGTCCCACGCGAGTGCGGCTCGATCACGATATTGACAAATTGAAATGCAGTAGGAATCGTGTGGAAGGCAAACGGTTTGCCACTGTCGTTCCAGATGATTTTGACGTGCGAGTTGCCGAGGTTGCGCTTCTTGCGGGCGCGCGAGTGGTCCATCTCGTCGTCGTTCGGAATGAGCGTCGCCGTGTGATACAGTATCTGCCCGATGTCGTCCCACCATGCGTACGCGAATTCGCCGTCGGAAGAGTCGAGGCCTCCGATGTAGATGTCCCGCTGGCCAGCGACGCGAACAAGACGCGCAAGTCCAGACATAAAGCGGCTATATGCAGGTGACCCGTGCTCGTTCGACAGGATGTCTCGTTCCTTTGTCTGTCCTGGTGCAACGTACAATACGCCGATCATATGCGTCTCAATGACCGGCATGCGGTCTAGTGTGCGAATTGCGCTACCCAGTCGTTGGTACTTTGACGCATGCAGTGCCGACCAGTCGAAGCCATTCGGATACTGCGACAGTTGGAGCAACGTAAACTCTGGGTGCATGATGACGTCCTTTCTTCGTTGAGAAGGCGCGGATCCAGACCAGACGTAACCAGTGGTGGAATGTGGTCGAGCCGCAGGCGCAGCGAGCGGAGCACTAATCGCCTCGGTCAGGTTATCGTCAAGCTGCAAAGCGCTTCAGTTGTCTGCCTAGATGAAGAGGTAAGGTTCAATACTTCATTGGCAGAAGGCTCCTCCAGTCCAGTTGCTAAAGAAGGAGTCGGTGTGTGCTGGCACTTGAATCAGCAGGTGAACGCGTTGAACGCGAAACATCACCATACCTTATTGTCGTCGATATCTGGGAACCGCGCGGCCTTCATCCACTCCGGATCTCGGTTCATCATCAGCTCCGCTGACTCGCTGACTAAATCTGGGTCATGCTCCCCCAAGCCGGCTAGTGGAACGTTCTCCACTCGGCATAGGAAAGATGTCCGCCCACTCGGTCGACGTATGTCAACATCCACCCAACCTGTACGCTCAGTAGAGCGAATCGTCAAAATACTCGTTGAAAAGACGTAGGTCTCGCCACCGGAGTTTTCGTCGAAATCATCACTAGTGCTGCGGTACGCACTCGCCGCAGGGTTGGACGGGTCGGAGAGCGGTTGGTGGCGAGGCATAACGAGGCTCCGCAAGAAGGACCGCGCAGGCTTGGGGTCTGTTGATGCATATGTGTAACGAGCGAGCCAGTCGAACGCAACCTCGGTCCGCTCGTCGATGGTTGAAGCCGACCCGTTTGCCCCGTCTGACTGTGCCTGTGCCTGGAGGAGCTGCTTCGTGATGTACGGCACGTACGACTTGCGCTCGCCCACAGGTAGCGCAAGCACCAGCGTGTACAGCACGTAGTACGTATATACAAGCACGTGTTGACTGAGAGCCCAACTCCGTTCCTCCGAGTGGCTGTCCGGCTGTTGACGGTTGTGCACGACAAGGTACTGCAACACGACGCCGAAGACAAGCTTGTGTTCATCCTGCGTGAAATTGGCGAATAGCAGAGGCTTCGTGACAATGAACCCAAGAAAATCGAGGATGTGGACAGCGACAGCGGTATTCGACATGATTTGGGCGAGTTTCACGACAATCGTGCTAAGGTGTCTCGAAAGTGAGTTAGTGAGGTCGAATGCGCAGAGCGTGAGCGCATCGAGGCAAGGTTTTGCTGTCGGTGAGTGTGGGATGAGCCCCTTGACGAAGGTATTGATAAGGCGATCCTGTGCTCGGCGCGAGTCAAAAGATGTACGATACGATACGAGAACTTGCAGTGTGTGATACGCCACAGCGTTGACGTCCCATGGTCTCAGCATTCCCCCGCTACCACGCGCGACCCGAGAGAACTCATCCCGTTCGATTGCGCGACACATAGTCTCAATCAAGCGCGCAACTTCGCTCTTCGTGCGAGGTCCGCAGAAGAAGTGCTTGTTGGAGAGCTGTGCGGGAAGATGGCACAAGACGTAGCTGACCACCTCTCTGTCGTCGTCTTGCGCGTGACCCTCCTTCGAGTCAATAATATCCACGAGCACGCTGAGGTACTTATTGATCTGCAATACGACGGGTTCCGCGTCTACTGTCGTCCCGGGAATGTGCGTCTGAATTCCATCCTTTGGTAGCGCGCTTCCAGGGAGATCGAATGGGGAACGCTCTGGAACCCCCCACAGCATCGGTGACTCCACCAAGGGCAGCGGTGGAACACCGCCGGATGGGTTCGAAGGCACGATGCGAGGTGATGGTTCCTGCTTAGGTGGTGGCCTACTTCTTGAACGACTTGAACTCTCCTTGTCACGGTCCGAATGCCGGCCGCGGGGATTCGTGTGTGGATGCTGTTGTGGTTGGAACTGTACATGCGGTCCTGCGCCATGATTTTGGTTCGGTGGTTGCTCCTGGTGTAGTGGTCTACCCGTACCCGCACCGCTGGACTGTGCCGTCCGCTTGAGCAGGCCCGCAAGCCCTCTTGTCTCGTTGTCCACCGCTTCTGTGCTTGAGATGTAAATCTGGTGGTCCCTATCCGCGCGCATCCGCATCAAGAAGTTGAGCAAGACGAGCTGCGCCTTCGGGCATCTCATCGACGGCAAGTGCGTTGGCGCTGCCTGGCCTGATCCTTCTTCCTGCCGTTGTGAGAATCTCTGGCGAGTAATCCCACGAGCAAGCTGTACAGCCTGACTACGACGCGGTGCGGCGGATTCGGGGCAAATGCCAGCTCGACAAACAGGTTCACCAGGGAAATTGTGGCAGCAACTGCCTTGCAGGCAATCGGCGCACCAGATTCTGTGCCCGTCGCCAGTACAGGTGTTGCGTCCAGTGTTGGCGTCGCGAGGTCAGACTGACCACCAGGTGTATTCATGCTGGAAGCGGTAGTACTCGTGCTGGCAGTGCTTGGCGGTGTCTCCCTCACTGGCGTTGGTGCGACGCTCCCGCTAGCGAACCGGAAGATGGTGCCCATAATGCGGGACACGCCGTCTCCGCCTCTATCCTTCTCACGTTCTCTCTCCTTTTCTCGAGGTGGAATTGATAGCGTCGGCGGCTGAATGCTCAGAATCGTGGTTGGCGACATGACGCTTGCGCTGCTAGAACTGCCAGCCGAAGACAACGCCGGTGAAAAGGCGCCAGCAGCTGTCCATCCTCCCATGCTGCCACCGTAGCCGAGACCAAGACTGGCTGGCGAGCTCAGCGAGCTATGCCTGCTGATACCGTGCGAGGACTCGGAGCTGAGTGAGGTGTGTCGCGATAGAACATCCGGGTGCGCATGTGGATGCGAGCATGATCCATCGCACGAGCGAGCCGCACGAAGCAGTACGGTGAGCATACCACGTGCGAGAGGTGGGAGCAGCGTTTCATCCTGGTGCGCGGGAGCAGGCCGTGTGATTGTTTCCGGCTCTGGCTCTAGAAGGGTAACCCATGGCTGCGGTGTAGGTTCTGACTCTGGCGGTGGCGTAGGTACTTCAAGCTCAACCTGCGTGACATTGTTTGCCGCAGCCGGCGTAGTGTCTTCCGTTGCATCTGTCGCTGCCACTGCCTCCTGAACCTCTGGGGTGGCTAGCGTTACCGCCGCCGCCGCTGCATTTTGTCTCTGCGCAAAGTCCGCATCGCCAACAGAAAACGCTTCGATCGCAACCTCATCTCGCATGATCTGCAACGACTCGCGCAAAGCCTCTTGGTCCATCGTCGAAGCAGGGACGACATCGATTCGATCAATCAGGCCGGACCTGCTCGCCCGCCATCTCGTTAGTATCGGAATGGAAAATACGCAATAAATAAACGCACCAGTACGTGACGATCAGCTTCATAAACTCGTGCCGCTCCTCGCGACGATCAGCGCACCGCAGGTCCTCGTGAGCAGCCCGGTTGGTGCGAGCGACGAGGTACTTGCGTCGCGGGGACAACTTTGCAACGGCCGCGGCGTACATCGAGGGCGTCCGCGTGGCTTCCGGAGGCGCAGTCGCACGGAAAAACAGTTCAAACGTCTTCAACCAGTCAGGGCTACTCGCGATGTCAGCTCATTGCGGACGCATGGCATAGATGCAAGCCGTACCTGTACCACCGCAGTCCTCCGCTGACTTCGAGATGTTGGATCAAGTTCTCGAACATGCTGTCCGAGAGGTACGGCGCGCAGGTCTCGCTAAGGAGGATTGTCGAAAGTGGAGGTTCGAGCGATGGTCGTTGGTCGAGCGGTCGTGATAGGAGGTGCGTCAATGCGTGCAGGAGTTTTAGGCATGCCGAGACGGTGTATGAGGAACTCAGAGTCGAAGATGAGTTTGAATGTCCAGGTGATGGCGTAAACGTGGATGCAGACGTTGGCGAGGAGGTGTGAAGTGGTGGTGGTGGAGATAACAGGAATGGATTGGGCAGAGGCGGGTCAGTCTTAAGGATTGGAAGGACCAAAGATGATGTTGATCCCCACGGCTGCGCTGCCAGAGTTATGCTGTAGTAGAGCCGACGAAGTCAGGCTCTGTCTAGGTGCAAGCAGTCAGACCAAGACAAACCTGACTACAGGCAAACATCGGACGAGCTCTTTCAGGACCCCGCCGTAGGTCTCCCGTGCTTCAAAGTCCCATACTAAGCTTTCACCACTTGCCTGCAGATGCCATGCAGGCTTGTCAGAAGCATATTCTAGAACTGATGAGGGAGTTACGAACGTGCTGGTTATGATGCTGAGCGAAGAAGTCCGCCTCCGCACACACATCCTTTAACCAATCAGCCGTCTCCTGCAAGAACTCCACCGGCAACCTCTGCAGTCCCCCCTCCTCGGGTGCCAACCACCGGGCAACTGCGGCCGCGACGTCCGGATGACCAACCTCCCACCCGTCCTCGCGCGCACCGGACCAGGCATCCTCACGCACGTACGCCTCGAGCACGGCGTCGTCTAGGTCGGACGCGACGCCCGTCATGGTGTGGCTTTGCGCTGCGCCGTCGTCCATCCGCATGTGGGCGATCCGACGGCGGGTTGTGTGCGTTGCGGGTATGCGGAGTAGTCGTAGTGCGCCGACTGCGGTGGCTTCGTCTGCTGCACGAGTTGATTAGCAAGGCGGACAACACAGTGTGGAAGAGGAGAAGAGAAAAAGAAAAGGCTCACTCATTGACGATGCGAGTAGACTATGAAGCACGCGAACGACGCGCATAGTGAGCTTGTTCTGAACAAGCTTGAGTAAAAGGCTCTCGACGGCCTGCTCAACCTCGGGACAGTCTAACTTCTCGGGCGGGTCGACGGTGACGGAAGGCAGCGGCCTTATCGTGCCGCTCATGACGAAAACGCCGACCGCCTTCGCGACAACGCCGAGCGCATCGTCGAGCGGTGTTTGGTCGCGCAGCGGTAGGAACGCCTGGACGAACCCGCACAGAATCGATGTCGCGGCCTCAATGCGGGCCGCGGCCGCCGATGGTGGCTGGTGGTGGTGCGGGAAGGTCGAGTGTGCATGTGCGTGCACTGGGGTGGGTAGTTCCGTCTGGAACGGTAGCTGGGTCAGCGAGGATGATGAGCGTTTGTGGAAGGATGTGCTGCGCGAGGGGGCGGATGGTCGGGTGGCATGGACGATTGAGGGCAGAAACTGTCACGAGGGTGATGTCAGTGACATGATGGACAAGGTGGTAACAACCTGGATGTAGGCCGTGAACGAACAATTGAGATCAAGACCCCCATGAGTAGAAGTGCGGGAGAAGGCAGAGGGAAGGAGGAGCTTATAAGGAATGATCGAAGGACAATGACGAAACACAGCTGCAGTATTTTGTACCGCCTACTCGTCAATTGAGCGCGGAACTGCGGCCAGACGCAGAATCAAGCGCACTATTGAAAAAGCAAGCGTACCGAGTGCAGTGTAAAACAGACAGATGGATAGTGGAAATGGTTTACGAAGAACGAAGCGAAGAAGCGGAGAAGGCGTCACATGTCCTTGTGAAGGTTCAACGGAAGCAGATCGCATCGTAGGTCCACCCCTCGTTAGCGCGCGGATGGCAGGAACAAATGGAACATAAGCCAAAGGTGCGTCGCTGGCTGAACGGATAGAGCGTCGAACCGAAGACGAGAATCGGCAGATGCACCAAGTGCACGGCGAGAGATGTACCGACCAAGCAGCGGAGCGTATGGGGCCTGGTTTGGGGAGTGTTCCTGGCGAGGGGCAAGCGAGGAGGACGTGTCACATGGTATACTACCAAACTCCCGAGCTGGCACGCTATGAAATGCGGCGATCCCAGGGTTCTCCGTGTAAATAGCGAGCTGGAGAACAACATCGGGTATGCGGTTCATGACCGCTACCTTAGCATGAGAAGGAAGGCGGTCTCGGCGCTACCGCGGACGACGACGCAAGAAGAAATGGTCGGGAAAGAAAATGTCGAGATAGGATGCGAGGGAGAGCGGAGGGGGTGTAATCTCGACGAAGGAATGTACTAACCTGAAGTGGTCCTTCAAGCAATGCACTCAATCCCGTAACCAGAGGTTGTTGGATCTTGCTGAGATCTTCATCAGAGAACAAGGCGCGATTGGTCCCCAGGGTGGTCTTCAAAACGTCGGCTGCCTTGACTGCAACCGGGATCGCGTTGGGTTCACCAACCAGCGAGGTGTGAACCCACGAAGGAAGTACACGTCGAATGGTGTGCTCTAAGCCAACTACTTCGCGCGTGCAGAGAAGTGCCTGGAGAGCTTGAACACGCTCGATCGTAGGTTTGTCGCAGCCGGCAACGAGGTCTACCCACGCACGCCGTTCAACATCGTCGAGTTTCTCCACCGCGTAAGCCGCACAGATCTCGGCACCGGCAGACTGAGCAGGTGCCGGAGAATCGGCGCTGAAGAGTACGACGAGCACGAGGAATACATCGCTCTGTGGCGGCAACGGAGAATGGTGTTGTCGCGCGACGGACAAAAGCTCGCGCCAAGGCCTGCGCGTGCTGCACGCTCGACGACGACGACGGATGTCGCCTTAGCAACGCAACGAGGTCTTCCATTCCCAACGAAGCCGATGCTGAAGATGTCGACGTCGCCGCGGGTATATGCGCCTCAAGCGACGGAGTGGGTGGCGCTGGCGTGCCTTTCGCGTTCTTTGCGAGACTCTGTGAGACGACAGGCACGTGCGTCGACGCGCGAATACGGCCTGCACTAGGTCGGTTGTTCGCCGTCGACATCGTCGTGGGCAAAACTCACTCACGCGCGCGCGCAGTCAGAAATAGGAGGAAGACCACGACGTATGTGCTTGTGCATCGCGGCGAGCGCCCGTCCGGTTCGGGGCGACTCGGGTGCAGTCGCAGCAGCCGACACGCGACACCTCAAGAATTCTTCAGCCCCAAGTACTGTACCACCTTGGATACGAGTCCACGTGACACAAACCCTGGAGGCTGATAGTAGAGTAACGACGTAAACTTTGCGACCCTTAGAGCATTCCTGTCTATTTCAACGCTCGTACCTACCAAGTAATCAAAGCCTTCAATACTTTCAGCATCATGCAGCAAGATCCCGTAACCACATTTTTGCCCCATCCGCAGTGGTTGAGGAAGTCAAAAGAAGAATGTGCTGACACCGGTGAGTACCCGCAACAGGTGTGCTAGAGGGTCGCTGTTCTGGCAAGAGATGTAAGAGTACGTCATTTTTCGCTGAGTTGTCATTCAAAATGCCATGGGCCCCTCATGAAGCCATGTGAACATGGTCACGGTATGTGTCGTGAGGCCGTTGGCGTGAATTTTGCTACCAACGGGACGGTAATATGTACCAGCCCATGACCCCGCAGATTGCAGTCCGACACTAGACCACTTTCCCGAGCTAAATTTCTCTGCAAACTATCGCTATCTCGAGCTCAACCCCTTGAAACAATGACTACGATTGGATACGGCGCCATCAAGTCGCGAGAGGAGCCGTGGTCTTGGCATAATGCTGGTGGTAATTACCGTAGTAGGCCGTTTGGAGTCCAACAAGTACGACAGAGACCCACGTTAAAAAGCAAGGAATAGGTCCCGAGAGCCGTTAACAGCGAACGGCCAATGAGCTCACCTAAGAAAATCTGTATTTGCGCAGGGAAATCTGCGCAACTCGTAGATGCCGAAAAAGACCGGCATCGAACCTTTAATTCATTAGTCTCAACACGCATACGGATCAACGATGCTAGGGATTCGTGCAGGTCAGTTGAATGTCTAGAGGGTACATACATCTGTCGCCGGTAACTTGTGACGTGACCGCACACCGGCGCAAACCTCTGACCTACTCGAGTTTAAAGTGCCGGAAATGCGGCTGGCATGGCTTTTGCGTCCTAAAACGCAGCTTGTGGCAGACTCGATAGTAGTCGATAAGAGAATCGATAGCCTGTGTGCAGAACGAGAATCTGGATTCGCGGCGCGTAAGTGTTTGTTGTGGTAGAGAAGACCCTCGTCGATACAGTTCCCGGTGACCTCACTCGCTACGAGCACGATCTGGTTTTGCTGTGGAAGATCGCGTGGAGGAGTTTTTGACCATCTGAAATGCAGAGGCACCGGTACAGCTGCGCGCAATCTCGCAGGCGGGAAGGAAGAACCGGTGTGTTGCGACGCTACCTTGATTATATACAAGTTTTGGAGCATACGTCATAATTCATTCAATCCCGGACGATCACGAGCAATTTTGTTGCGATCCTAAGAAATTGCGAGCAATTTCGCGATCGACTGCATGCAACTGCCGACAAGAATAGAGTCATGCATTCATAGTCTCGTGCCACCTTTTGGTCAGTAAGCCGATCCAAATGACACATGGTTCCGCCTCATATCACGTTGAGATGTACGGCATTGGAGATGCTGAGTGTTTATCGCACCCTGTGTTATGAAGCCAAGCTGTTTGTTCGAAGAGAGGAAAGTAACTTGGGCTGGGCACTCACAAACCGGAGGCGTAACGCATGCAAAAGGCCATGCCTGCATCAACTTGCAGGTTCCGAGGCGACATGACGAATCCTGATAGTACGCCTCACGTTTGTAGAATTTGGAATCCATACAGCTCGTTTCTTGGCTAGCATCAACTAAACACGAGAAATGATCAGAAACATCACATTGGGCACGCAACCATTACCAAGCTGCACCTCTCGCCACGGTCACGTGGGTACAGGTGATCTGAATGCACCAACAGAATCGCTCGATTAACCGTGGATCCATCTGCCGATTGGGCTGTTCGCTGATGCGACTGCGCAATGCCTCGAATCGCCGGCACCGCACGTCAAACGTCTCTCTTCCTCTTCCTTTTCGCGCGTGCGCAGTCGCTCCCGTTCACTCGTCGTCCCAGATCCAGCGATGAGCAATACGCAATGCAAGGACCCGTCTGTGACGTGGTACAATAATCAAGATGGTTTGAACCCGTGTGAGCAGTACTCGGCGTTACGCAAATTATGCGACACTGGTTGTCAGTCAGCCCCTTTCGTTTTTGGCCTGTCGACAGGTTGCCTAATCGAGGTCGTCTTGCTCGTTGCAGACAATGTCCCTGTCTTGACTCCCAATACGCCCCCGGATAACTGTGAATCGCAAAATAGTGCGTGTTTCGGACGCTTTTCCCCCTGATTGCTCACGCGTGCTTCGGCTTCGTCAGAGGCGTGTTGCTGTAATAGGTTCGCCGTCACGTGTTCACAGCACTAGAACGCACAGTCTCACATGTGTATTCTCGGTAGCATTGCTTTCTCGCTGTCGATGCTGTGCCTCCAGTGCGTTCCTCGATGTTTTCTAGGGCGTGCGCTGACGGAATGTCGTTCTATTCCTATTGCTTCCCCGCACCCGTCATCTCCGCGAAACCCCATGCGTTTGGGACAATCGCTAACAATGGCTTCTGGTCGTCACTCCACTGCGGCACCACACCACACCTCAAACTCCGCGCACTGTCACCTCAGATGTCAGCAAGGGGTAGGCACTGGGCGAGCAGGGGACAATGGCATCGACGCGGGCAAAGGCGCGTACCAAATGTACCTCGGGGGATGCGGAGCAGGGACCAACAAGACGTGAGTGGATGGTCACAGGGGTCCGAGGCGCTTTGTTTAACCGGCGTCGCGCAGGCTCCCCGATATCGTACAGGCGGCCGTTTGCAAATCTGGGTTGAAGTTGATGGAGTACCAGTACGATTTATTCTGGGGTACCGGCGACTGGTGCGTTCATTCTGGTGAACGGAGCAATTCATTTACCACCGGTTCCCGCTCAGGTTTCTAGAGTTCACGCGCCAGGTGATTGCGTCTGTTCAAACCATTTTTGTTTCGGCGGACGCTTATGCTCCTAGACGGCGAACTTGGAAACAGCGGCTGGCAAGCTGGACCCCGGCAAATGTCCCGCGGAGTCGACCACCACACCACCTCCGTCGACAACTTTACCGCTCAGCACCAGTGCAAGCTCAGCATCGACCACAAATTCTCAAGATCAAGCACCAGGTACTATTGAGACAAATAGCGGCGGCTCGCACAATGCCGCTTTGATTGGTGGCTCAGTCGGCGCCGCCGTCGCTATCGTGATCCTTGTTGGCTTGATTGCACTCATGTTGTGGAGGAGAAGAAAGGAGGAGGATCGGGTGAGAAGAGGCATTCCATTCGCTCAGAATCACGGTACTCATCTTCTTCCTCTAGATGAGTCAACGTCCCAACATGGCCCCGGTCCCATACGGCTCGGGTAGCGGGTTTGTAGGCTCGTCCAACCAGGCCATTGCTCCTACTTCATTCTCGGGTGTGCGTCCGTACACCGAGTACAGCGACCAGCAATCCGGGTCGATCGTCGGCTCGAGTGTCACAGGAAGCGCAGCCGCGCCAGTCACGCCGTATCCGCAGCACGCGCAATCCGCGTTCCCGCCCAACTCGTATGCGCCAGGCGGTGCTGTGTATCACCACCAGCAGCCGTACCAACACACTTACGCTGCAGTGCATGGAGCAGAAGCCGATCCGTTCGTCGGTGGCCCACCAGTCGCCGCCGCCGCAGTCGCCCACCAACCGTCGACCGCGCACGAGCGCAAAATGGCCAGCGCGAACGGCTCGGGTGCACGCGTGAACCGCGACCCGCGCTTGTCCATCACCTCGCCCGTCTTCGTGACATCCACAACGTCGCCGCTCGACCTCTCCGCGGACCCATACGACTCGGACCTCGTGCGCCACAATACGCGCGCGACGATGTCGCGCCCGCCGGAGTATCCGTTTGATGAGCTGCCGCATCGCGAGAGCATGGCGTTTGCCGTGAGCTCGCACGAGCCAAGCGAGGGCCCGCGGACGAGGTACGCGCCGACGGACTTTGATGCGGACGAGGGTAGTGCGTATGGTGGGATGGCGAGGTCGGCGAGGTCGACGTCGCCGCCTACGAGCGACTTTAGGAGGTGATGTAGAGCGCTCGCACTGGTCCGGCTGTGCTCGTTTTGTTGTATTTTTTTTTCGCTGCGTTGGGTCCTGCGCGCTGTGACTCGTCTTCGAGTTGGAAGCACATATCTAAGTTCCTTACTACATAGATAGGGCTGACACGAACTGCGCAGAAACTTGTGTTTATATTATGATCATTTTATAGCTGTTTCCAAGCATCGATCAACATTATTTGGATGGATGTAACTAAAGTCAATGGAGTGATGCAACAAATGTAGTTCATTGATATGGACGGTTGGCTGAGAGAGATATCCATTCGCATTTAAGACCTGACATATCACTCCCTTGGGAATAAATTAGAGACATACACTAGTGAACTAGCCAGCAGGGGAGCTTGCTTGTAGAGCGTCAAAAGATTCATTATGTGAGGCCCTGAAAAAATACTGAATCGACTCACGCAAATCCGGAGAGTATAGAAGAGAGGGTACACATTGTCCAAAAATTGTCCAAAAGTTAGATTATGGGAAAGTACTTCTATGAAAATGCCTCATGAGTTACCGCTTACGGCCACCCACAGCTGGCGACGTCGAGACCACCGGTGATGCAGTCGCTTGAGATTCTCTCGCATCAGACACGTCTGTGGTTAATGACATAGCCTGCCCTACGTCACTCGGCGCATACGAGCTCGGAACAGCGCTTGAGCCTCCCTGTTCAGGCAGCTCGTCGAATGGGTACTCGGGCGGGGGCACCATCATTGTATGACTGTTGCTCCCAATAAGATCCGCGTGCGACCCGTACTCCTCCGCCGAGATTATAATAGGCGATCTGACTGATTCGGCGACGGGTGACATCATGGACACTTTGGGGTCGCGGTTCACTGCCGCGCCGGAGCCGTTTGCGCTCGCCATCTTGCGATCATACGCAGATAACGGTTGACTGGCGGTCGAAGAAGTCTGAAGGCTGCTTCCGCCAGTAAACGAGCTTGTATCAGCAGAGCCGTACGAGTTCGGCGCATGCATGGATGCTGTTGGGATGGCGCTGCTTCCCACAACACTAGACCCGATGATCGAACCGGAACGCTCCTCGCTGTACTCGGTAGTGTAAGGACGCGTACCGGAGATGGAAGTTGGTGCAGTAGCGTGATGTGACGCGACATCGAGTTCGCGATCAGACGCCTTGGGGAATGGAATCGGATCAAGATCATATTCCTTGCGTACCTATGGGTTGTGCAATCAGTACAAATCACATCAAAAACAAAGCTTTTCGTCGAGAAACGTACCCGAATCCTTCCGTTACGCCTTTTCCGTAACAGAATTACTACCAGGCCAATGAGTAAGAGGATGGCCGTCACGCCGCCGACGGCGCCGCCAATCGCCGCCGCTTTGTTCGAACCGCCGACGCTGGGCGAAGTCGGTAGCTGCCCCTGCGAGGTCGCTACTGAACTCGAAGATCCACTGCTGGATGGAGACGGGGTGGATGCTTGTGCAGGGCATTTGCCCGGGTCTGTCGTGCCAGCGGCGAGCTGTAGGTCTGCTGCCTGTCCGATACCGCGTCAATTTATGAAGAGGCGATGATATACAAGCGGTACGAACTTGTCGCACGTATTCGAGGAACCTGAAAGAAATAGACACCTGTCAGCGCGGACCTCCCAGCTATTTTTACTGCGCGCACCAGTCACCCGTATCCCAAGAGAAGTCGTATTCGTATGCTAGTAGCTTCAATCCAGAGTTGCAGACTGCGGTTTGAACGAGTGGAGGAAGTCTGCAACATGAAGACGCCGGTTGAACGTCAATGTTCAGCTGATTCAGCTAACTGCACGAACGCTTTCTTGGTAGGAGACGGGCAGCCATTGAGGTACTGTTGGTACGCTCCTGTCCCGGCGTCAATGCCTGTATCACCTGAGCGGCCACTGCCCACTCCTTGTTGACATCTGCGGTGCCGACGCAGAAAGTTTTGACATATCGCCGGCCGTGACATGGTACGTTCACAGGCAGTGGATGAAACAGCCGAGGTCGAGGGTGATTTCAAATGACGGAGAGACGTTCCAATCGTGAATGAAATGGAGGTGATGGCAATGATGAGCGCATGCCATGGAACACAGGAAAGACGCACTGCAAGCACAGCATAGACAGGGAGAAAGCAACGCTGCAATGACAAGAAGTCAAACACGGTCTTCCCAGCCCCATTGAACTATCTGACCTATTGCAGCAGCATGATTCTGTGGAACAAATGCACGTGAGAAGGTACATCCCGACGAGCTATATAGTATATGCCACAACGTACTGTTTTGTGACAGACACTGGTCGGGTGGAGTGTTGGGATTTAGAACCGGGACCTCATCTAGAGATGCCAGGTGAGTAAACGAACGAGCTAGATACAATCTCGCGAGGGGGGGGGTAGTGAACTGACATCCGGAGTCACAGTTTTTGCGCAAAGCGGCGTACTGCTCGCATGGATTGAGCCCGTCTTGGTTGTTCCACCACGTCACCGAAGGGTCCTTGCATTTTGTGTTGCTCATATTTAAGCCAGATTGAAGAGCTGTGGGAAAGGTGAAAGAGGCAGAGAGTAGAATGCTGCGGGCTCCGCATGGTCGCAGCCGACGCAGTGACAGCGAGGCCCGGACAGGTGGATCCACGTAAATCATGCACTTACTGGGATCAAAATAACTCCGTCACATGCTGAATTCAGCACTTACGCTCCCGTTGGTCTTTCGGGATTCAGGCGCAATTTCAACTGCGCACTCAAGGTCGCACGATTGCGCAAAAGCGCCGTGCTCTCACCCACTCACCCGAGCGGTCTTGAAGTGTGCAGGGATGGCAGCCTTTGGGAAGTGATGGAATTGCACGGCGGTATCGGTCGGCCAAACGGCGGACGTATTGCTCATCGCCTCGATTTTGAGACCCAGCACTGTTGACTCAGCCTGTGCCGGCAGATCATGATACTGCTGACACACGACGAACAGTCGGTGCCCGAAGTGTATGAACTGAGTAGTCACAGATATGGCAGGTCAGCGCGGGCGTTGGAACAACCGCCGCGGATGCTGAGAGGATGTAGCTAATCAACAGCCTTTTAGTCAGAGTTGTCTCAGAAGCTTTGGTTTTCCTGCGCCATTCTATATCGAGTTTGGAAGTGGGTACGTGCTTACTAAAACAAGGTGGCTGGATGTACTGAATCACACTTCTATAACTTGTTTCAGTTTCAGCGTTGCTCATCGAGAAGACCACTACTACTATGCGTGGAATGATGCATTTTCTGCACTGAGTCATTGAGCCATAAAGTGATGATTGGCCGATGCCATTATCAGCACTGACATGTACAGGCGCCAAGGAGAGTTGATTACTATTTGTCCCAATGTGTACCAAGGCTCCTGGAGACTTCGGTCATTTCGATGTCCCCTTCGTACCTCACCCGTGAAACGCATTGCACATCCGAATTGTAGGTACGCACCTAGCAAACTTTGGATAACCCTTATGGTTGGATTGCATGATCTGCAGGAAAGACCCTCCAATATTGCGCAAAAATCCCTTTGATTCATGTGGTACAGCGAATGGAAGGACAGCGTGCGATGTGCAGTGGGTATAGCAGCACAACAGCAACAGTATCCCATAAATGAGAGTGATAAAGATCGTGACGACTTCAAGTCGTGGTTTGGGTTCAGACACGCGAGAGACCGCGACCGCGAGCGCAGGCGCTGGGAAGGAGGGTATGGACGAACGAAGGTGCGGACGAGAACGAGAGGAAGAGAACGTAAAAGGGGACGTTCAGAGGTTGATGAGCTCGAGCAGGTCGGCGAGGCCGAGTGCGGGACAGATGAAGTCGCGTTTCTCGAACGCACGCTCGCGACGTTCGAGAGTGCGGCGGGTAGCAGCAGCGTCGCCTGCGCCGAAGCATTTCTATTGCGGTGCGTCAGCTACTGATTTACGGAAGTGTAGAGGAGACGTACGTTGAAGACCTCGAGCTCCTTGTTGAAGATCGAGTAATTGACCTCCTTGTCGAAGATGGGCTTGATGCTGCCCTTGGCGCCGACCGAGATGTCGATGCCGCCGTTGAGCTTTGCGCAGCCGCTCGCGCCGGTGGAGGTCGTAACATCCGTCTGCAGCGGTTTCAGCAAATGATCGCAGAGTATAAAGAATACATACCTGGCCAGTGGAAGCGTTGATTGGGGCGTCGACGGTTGCGTGACCTTCGATGTTCAGGTCGAGGACGGCGGTGGCAGCAACGTCGAGGTAGACGGTGGCTTGAGCCAGACCGGACAGGATCTATGAAATCGCATCAGACTGATATCTATCTACGCTTGGGAAGCACGCACGGAGATGCCAAGATCGATGCGGGGGATGAGACCAGCATTGACGGTGCCATGCGCGCTGACGGTCGGATCAAGAGAGACAATGAGAGGGTTCGAAACCTGAGCAGCGTTGGCGGATGAAGCGCCGCTATCCTGCGGGAACGCCATCTCGACGTCGGGGAAGTTCCACGCAACGCCAGCCTTCACCTGCGCCGCGACGCCGACGTCCGCGTTGAGGTTGCCGTACACGCCGAACGTGGGCCCAACCTTGAGGATGCCGGGGATGTCGATGCCGCCGAGCGACATCTCGTAGATTGGGATACTGCCCGTGTCGAAGCTACCAGTGGCTTGTGCTTTGACGACGAACTCGCCGGAGGCAGAGCCGTTGAGTGCTGACAGGATACGTTAGCATTTGTTCATTTTAAAGTTAACATGAACGTACTGCCGAGGACCTGCATCTTGGTGATCTTGGGCGGGAAGATCTTACCAGCGACGGCAAAGCCAAAGCCAACATGCGCGTCGACCTTGACATCGGCATCCACGCTGATGCTCGCATCGAAGCCAATACCGGTACCCTCTGGCGCGGGGCAGCTGATGCTGGTGGAGAACATGTTCCATGTCTTGTCGACGTTGATGGCCGGGAGGTCAAACATTTTGGTCTTCTCCCAACGACGAAGCAGTTGGCCGTCCTCACGGCGGGAAACGGCCACATCACCGTTGCCGGGAGCAGGTACAACGCCCGTGTCCGCGACGTTGCTCGTGGTAACCTCGAAGTCGATGTCGCCGCGGTTGGTCTCGATGGCACCAAAGTTGTAGTCGAGCACGACCGCGTGTGTCTCAGGCCCACGGTAGAACTTGTTCGCTTTGGTGATATCGACGCTCGCAACGACGCGGGCGATAGGACCAGACCCGCACTGCGATATGAACTATCAGCACGCGACCATGCGCGCGATGGCCGGGCAAACGCACGTTCTGGGGCAGCTTGACGATCGTATCCTTGGCACCTCCACCGTCGAACAACTGAGCGCAGCGGGCTTGCTGGAGGCGCGTGCCGGCGCACACGATCTTGACGTGCGTCGCGCCGGTCTTCCAGTTCGGGTCGCAGCCCTCGATGCGCCAGCCGCCACTTGCGGTGAAGTCGCTCATCCCGTTGGACGGGCCAGTCTAGGTAAGTGCTTTCAGGGACCAAATACAAGACCGCGGTATGGCACACGCACGAGCGAGAACGAGGTGAAGGCAGTCGTGCGTCCATTGCCGCGGAAGGAGGAGCAGTCCGCGCAGCTAGTGTGGATGTCGTTTGTGATGCTGAAGGTGGTGGTGGCAGCGAGAACGGTGCTCTGGGCGAGCGCGAAGGCAAGAGCAAGGAATGAAGTGCCGAGCATGGCGTAGTGGGTCACGAAACGAACGAACGAAGAGACCGGGGAGGCGTGGGAGGGGAGTGGAAGACCTACGGGCGGTGAGCGCAGGCCGCAATTCTCTCTTTAAGCAACCAGCATTATCAGTTGGTGATGGCACCGGGAAGAGAAGCGACCAGGGCAATGTCCGCGGCGTCGGCATGTCGGTCGTCTTGTGTTCGTGCACAGCATTCCGGGCAAATATCCAATTAGAGTCGGAAGTCGTGGATGTAGCTGTGTAGCTGCAAAATCCCTTGCGCTGTTCAGAAAGTCAGGCTAGATGAGATGAGCGACATGGCCCTGGGTGATGATGGCTGGAAGCAGCGAGCATGCGAGCGAGTAGGTGCAATCATGATCCCAGATCCCATCTTAGGGCTCATCTCGCCAAGCCGAAGAGGACCAATCAGTCGCAATTAACTGGATACGCTGCACGGAAATTGAGGGGAAGCCGGTGACAATGTCGGTGAAAGAGCAAACTGCGCGCCCGTCGCAAGAATGCGACACAGCAGCAACATGGAATTCCGCGCCGATGTCTCATTCCCGATTGGGATACTCCTGCCGGGACGAGTTTTCTCTTCTTCCGATAGCTTGTATGCGTACGCAGCCTTTTCGTTCAGATGCAGCGTCGCATCAGCGAAGCGATTGCTTCTTCTGACAAGATTGAGAAGCGACCTTCGTTGGTTGCTAACGTCGGCAAATCGTATTTTGCAACCTCTACCTTCCGCTCCGGCCACAAGACACAGCATCGGCCCGCCGAGATGGCGTAGTATAGGGCTGTGGAAGGTCCGGTGCTCGTCGTGAAGTGGGTCAGAGCAGGCAGTTGCAAGGGCCTTCTGCACACGAACACCCTGGCTTATTAAGCCTCTAATACTGAATGTTTGTGGCTAAAGGTTGCGAGCTGGAGGCTGTAGTATCCCAGATCCGACCCGTTCCTGTCATTTCACAAAGACGGCGCAGTCAAACCCGCGGCGGCTATCCTCTCCCACACCCTCTTGCCAAGCGTAAGCTTGACCCACACTCCACGCTCATCCTCACTGCAGACGATCCCAATCCCTCGCAAAGGTGCCACGGCGCCGTGCTGCGAGTGGCCGATCACGAAGGACGGTCGAGCACGGGTGGCATCCGACGCGTGTACGACTGCGCCAGAAAAGTCCAGCTCGTTCATCTTGATCGAGCGCCAGTTCGAGATTGTCAAACTCTCGCCGCCGGGTACGCACGGGAAGAGAAGTGGTCGGCCGTTCGCGGTGCGGGTGTTGAGTGCCCCCATGTCGTACCGCAGAGCGGGCAAGTCAGCGGTGAAGGCGTTGAGCGCGTGGCGGATGTGAAGCGCCAGTGCGGACAGTGGCCTGGATCCGAATGTGCAGGCGCTTTGGGGTGGAATTGCAACACTTATGATGGCGTTGTGGAGATATGGTGCATGAAGCTCGGTGGTGAGAAGTGAGCGAAGGTTAATGGGTACGTGCAAGTGCACCGGTATGTTGTCTCGTCGCTGTCCGTACACGAGCTGTAACACAGCGTTAAGAAGTGTGCTCAATATGAGTAATCGTAACTTACGTGAGCAATGTAGGCAAGGAGGACATCATTGCTTCCCACCCAGTCGTTGAAGTCTCCTATCTTCACCTCCTGAATGCACTCCTCCTTCCGCTGTGTAAGCCATGACAATGGAACAAACAACAGTCGCTGCTGCTCCTTTCCTTCCCGTAATGCTCGCCGACAGTGTGCAAGAATCCAACGAAGGGTCCCGAACGGTGAAAGCGCGAACCAGCCCCGCAGACCGAGCGACGGCTGACCGCTGTTCTGCACCGCAAAGTCGCGTCCGAGCTGGACCAGCGGCTTGTAATCTCTCGGCATGTCCGGGAGCGAGTCGAGCGGCCCGCTCAGCGCGTGGCACCACGCGGCGAAGAGCGTCTTCACGCCGAATGCGTCAAATGCCACGTGCGGAGCAGTCATGCCGATGAGCGTCGCATCTTCATACACTGCGATGTAAACCTGAACACAGGGCGTGTTCGGGACAAGGTATTCAGCCGTTGATGATCGTGTACCAGGTCCGCGGAAAAGGGACATTTGTACCATAGGTACGATGGTGGGTTCGGTATTCTCGGAAGATAACTGAGGGGGCATGTTGTATTTTGTGGATGGGAATGGTCCATCGAAGGATGTCGAGGAGAGCTCGTAGGGCTGTATCCCACTGGTATAGCGATGGGGCACATGAAACTCGTATTGCTGGTGTACGAGTGGATGAGACCAAGTCAAGCCAGCTACAGAATATGCAACGCACCCCGTCGCGGTAGGCCAGTCGTGCACCAGCACGCGGGAGCTTTTTTGTTACCACCTCTTGCAGCGAGTCTCGAAGCTTCCCGACTTCAAGCCGGGCGGGGATGAACAAACCATATGTAATGATCATGCCGTCTGCGAGCATGTCATTCACGCTGCATGGAACGACGTCCATATCCGTAGGTTCAAGGTCCAGCGACCGATGCCCAAGGAGCTTCGAAACCAGCGAGAACATGATGGCGGCAGGTCAACAAGGATGGAATGCCGGATGCGCAGCATCGTGCATCAGCGGCTACCTCCGGAGGGGTTGCGAGCTCCAAATATTTTGCGCTGCTTAGAATGTCGGAAGCTGAGAAGCGGGGGCTCCAGGGCCGACTTATCGGGACCGTAACCACCATCTCTAGCGGCTGCATGTTTTGCCCATCAAGTTAGCACAACCATGAAGTGTACTAGATGGCATGCTTCAAATATTGGATCAACAACGTGGAATGACAAGATTGTCTACGGACGAGCGCCATTTTGTTGAAAGTGGCACCATGATGCACTAGGAGATGGTGACGGTTTCGGCAGTAGGAATGCGCTGTAGCACATTCGAGGTCACTTGTGCACCCGGTTACTCCAGAACGAGATATGTGATGCGATCCAAAGGCACCGGCTGTGGGATGATCCGATGTAGTTGCCCCTGCTCGTGCGTCCTTGACGAAGGGTTTCCTTATTTGCAGTTTAACCACCCATATACGACCCATGTATTAGAGTGTCGGGCACGATCAATAGGTTTGAGGAGGTCAGTAGGGTGATGGGAATTCCGGCAGCCGTTTGAAGCGTTCTGTCAACTCCTCAAAGATTGTCGGTCACGAAAGGACGGCGAGTTTTTCTCACATGAGCCATCTTTATCTAAGAGCCCAGGAAGCTTATTTGAGCTTTGATGGTAAAATTATTAGGATCTTGACGGAAGCGCGAGCAGGAGATCAAGTCGTATCACGGGAAATAGCGGACCCTGTTTTCCATTATCCTCGTCACGATCCGTCCGCTCGAGCTACTGTACAGCAATTACCTTCTCCGCGCACAATTAGCTGCAAATGCTTGGGTTGGAGTTTGACTTTGTACATCGCTCGACGGTACGTGAATGATTTGCAATTGTGCAGCAGCCCAAGCTTGTGTACCACCTCGACATTCACAGTATCGGAAGCAGCGCGATTACCCTAGATAAATCAATATTAATCACGGAAATTCCTTCATATCAGGCCCTAACACAACATACCCATTTGCTCCGCCAGTTGCGACCCTTGTGTTACATGAACTCTGGAAATTAAACAATCCAAGATTTGATGATTGCTGGGAAGTACTGTACATCGACGACCCGTATACGTCGTGCAAGGCAAACATCTTGCAGGTGGCGTGGCTCTTTCATTGTCAGTGCTAACACCCTCAGCCCGACCACAGCGTGATGCTTCGACTGCATCATCTTCACCAACCTGTTCAAATGAGCCTCTCCGTCTTCACTGTGCGAATCAACGCCCAGTGAATGCAAAGTTAGCGCAAGTGCGCTCAGGATTGGACCCAGGTCTGCGTGGTGAATGCCGGATAGTTGGAGGTGCCCACCCGCGGGCATGCACTGATGATCGCAACCATTGCCTTGCGGTTCACCTTCTGATCTGCCGGCTTTAGAGATAGCCACTTTTTAGGACCGTTGACCTGGGCTTTCGAGGCAGCGCGCAAGCTGAGGTGCGCGATTACGTTCCGATGCGTCCGCAATACGCTAGTGGCCCGTCCGCTGCAGACCGGCATAGTCAAGCTTCGAAGACTGGCAATGCTGCTGCTGACAATTGAAGCAAGAAGCTGGGAGTCTGTGGCATCTTCTGCGGAGCTGCGCGTCCATACCAACCTGACTAGCCGCGGAAGGTCGAGTGGTAGCGACTCGTTTATGTCGTCCGTGATGGCGTGCAATCTCAAGAGCTCCAACGTGGGTATCATCATAAGAACGGATGCTACCGTGAGCGCGCTTTCGCGCGGCAGGTACAGACGCCGGATGTGTCGATGTGTGTGCGCGTTGAGCAGACATGGCGGTGACCAATGCCCAGTGTCGTCAGCCGCGTACGTCAATAGCATTGCCATCCACCACTTCCTCGGGACGATTTTCAAGAAGTGCTCGATATATGGCCATGTCGGCTCCCGCTCCATGCTCTCGATCCAGGGGGGATTGGCGGTGGCGGGCGCGAAGAAGCCAGCGACTCGAGGCATCAAGTCGTTTACGAGGATTGCGAAGCAAGAACCACCGTGAATCTGCTGGTAGATTTGCGCCATTCTGGTCGAGCAAGGGAATGCAGGCAGGAAAAGACAAGAGCCGCGATGGGCCGCTGCTGTCCATGTGACGATCCTCGCTGGCTTCCTCTTTGAGATTCGAACGAGGGTCCGCAAGTTCTATCCGCATTTTCTGCTCTGTCCACTTCGCTCCCGATCGTCTAAGCTCGTGCCTTATACATTTGGTCTGTACATTTCAAAACGTACGCAACGACATGATCCACGTGCCAAGCCATACTATATAAGATCAGATCAACAGAGGGTCCATCTTGCCGCAGCTAATGAGAACGGCCAGATATCAAACACCAATAGTGCTCCGGATGGTTGGACCAATGACCAAACGTTGCAGAACCATAATCCGTCGAGCAATACATACTGGGTTCGACTCTTCACTACCACCGGATACTGACATGAACCGCAGGCGGGCTAAAGCAGGGCATCCGTTCAGAATGCAGCGAATGGTTGCACTGTAGCTACTTTCAGGTGGCCACAACATCGCTGACAACGAGACGAGTGGCGTGCGAACCCCCTTGAGTAAAAGATGTAACTCGTCCGAGTTCCATTCCCTCAGCTCCAGATGCTTCAGCTGTGGACATGCGGCAAGAAATTTCAACCCTTGACGAGGTCCTCCTCAGAATCTCGATCATATCTTTGGAGGAGGATGAGTTCGAGGTGTACGATGGAGTGGATATGAGCGTGTTCGGCGAGGACGTGCGCGACGTCTTGAGACTCCGCACGGACCGTCAAGCTCCGCACAGTATTGATGCACGCACGGGCAACAGCCGCAAGCAGTCCATTGTTTTCTTTGTCTTCTGAAGTTAGCTCAAGGCGGCGGACTTTGGCAAGGGTGAAGTCGGTGTGACTGAAGTCGCGAGAGAGTGCATATCCACGTTGTACCCGAGAGATCAGCACTGTTTCAGCTGACGGCGTGGACCGCAGAACTCTAGCAATTTTAAATACGTCCAGCGAATCAAAATGGAGAAGTCGTATGCGCTCGGTGAGTATCGGATTCGGGATTGTGGCAGCACTCGATGCCACAGAGACGTCGTTGCGCCAGATACGCAACTGACGACCATGAACAACGCAGTAAAATCGTGCAGTTAACTGCCCAAATGACGAGTGTGAGCAAATGAGGTCATGAGATTGAACCCCCCAAATGGCAGCACCAGATGGTAGCAACCGTTCGATTGCTTGCACGTTGTCAGACACGAAGAGAAGAGGCTGGCTGTTCCAAAAAGTTTCTGTCATACTGATATAGTTAGTTCAACTGGATGTGGGGAATGGTGAGTTGAACTGTCTGGTGCTTTCGCGAGCGGCGCGGGGAAGAGACCAAGCCGTGCCAACGGCAAATTGCGCGTTTCCACCTCTCACTCTTACCATGTCTGCCGAAGCACCTGACCAAGCGACTTTTCCGCGCGCTCTCAACCGCGAACGCTTTGAACTCGAACTCGAGTTCGTACAGTCGCTCGCCAATCCGTATTACCTGCAACAATTGGCGCAACATGGGATACTGCAACAGCCAGAATTCGTTAACTATCTTGATTACCTGCAGTACTGGAAGCAGCGCGACTACGCCAGATTCATTCAGTGAGCTATTCTCGATTCTACAAACACTGTTCTGACTCTGTTCACTTCGTGTCGCTCGTGTCCTTCTTCTATCTAACCCGCCACGCTCCACTAAAGATATCCGCACGCGCTGCACCACCTGGATCTCCTGCAGAAGAAAGCATTTCGTGAACAAATTGCCAAAGATGAATGGCGCGACTTCCTGAACCAGAAGCAATTTGACCACTGGCGGACATGGCGAGTAGTGTTGAGCACACATTTGTCCTTGACTTGCACTGAACCTCTATTTGACCACCTACAGGCGCGAGCCTGCATCATCTTCGCGACAAGAACTAGTTGAAGGTGACATGAATGCGCGGCGCGAATCGGACGCTGTCACCGTCCCAAAAGCCAGGTTCAGGTCGCCAGGAACGGCCCCTGGCTCTGCGCTGCCAACGCCATTACCAAACGGGATTGGCGCGCGGAGGGACAGCTAAATTCAACGCTATCCAAGTCCCTGTCGCCTCTGTAGTATGTTTCACTCGCTATTCGATAACCGAACCAGTCTGACAGTCGTGCAGCTCTACCTGTACCAAATACACATATCCCTCATACTATACGTCCGAACTTCCGCTTAGGTTGTGGGGTTGTGCCTCTTTGCATTCGGCCGGTCCACCCAACGAGCAATCATTACTGCGAAACCTTGTGGTTGCACGACCCGAATCCGTCGAGCAACGCAAATTTCTTGCAGGTAGCTGGACAGCCTTGTTGGCGCAAGTAGTCGCAGTCCAGCTACTGAACGGTGTTTCACCTGCATCCGCTGCACCAAGAAATAGCCTTCGCCGATGTCTGGTGACGAGTCAAGGCGGAGCGAAAGCAAGGTTCGTGAGAGGGTGCTCAAGATGACGTCGATGTCGGCGTAATGAACATCTCGTAGCTCCAGGTGCCGAACCTGTGGGCATGCACGGACGACCTCAAGCATTGCGTTGCGATTCAGCGCGCGGGGACTTGGATCTTGATCTATTCGATCGCCGTATGGCCCATATTCATACATCCAACTGCTGCACAGGCTGAGATGGACTATTTGATTGCACACAGTCCGTAGTGCACTAACCGCACCTCCATTGCTGACTGGCGTCGTCAAGCTACGCAGATTGGAGATGCTGCCTCTCAGGATGGACGCGAAGAGGTTGGAATTTGTGCAGTTCCACCCCATGCGTGTCCATCGAAAACGCCTGAGCCGTGGCAAGTCGACATGCAGCGACTCTTCCGTATCTCCCAAGATTTCGGACAGCGTCAGGATCTCCAGCCGAGGCGTCAGGAAGAGCAGAGATGCTACGGTGAGCGCATGGATGCGATTTAAGTCGAGCACCTGCAGGCATCGATATGTGTAGGGGTCGAGTAGACATGGCGGCAACGAATGCCCGAACGCGATCACCGCAGGCGCCAAGAACCGGGGCAGGCTCGAGGCGTGTTGCACAAGGTGCTGCATGTATGGCCAAATGGAGTCTTCTTGTATGCGCACCAGCCAAGGAAGATTCATATGGAAAGGTGAAGTACCGGATGCTATGGCCAGCGTTGTCTCGAGAGTGTCCAGGTGCTCCAATAGAGGTGACACGAACGAATAATCAAGCGAGACTTGGAGCTGGTGCAGCATTTTCTGGAGGTGCTGAAAGAAGAAGGCAAGTGCGAGAACTGCGACGCGTTGTCAATGCCAAGTGTCCGTGTGAAGATCATCGCCGACGTCCTATTGCAGGCTCGAGCGGGAATCATCGTGCTCACCTGCCCAGGCGGCTCTTCCGACGCATACCACTCTCTTCCTCTTCCTCATTGCACATATCTTTTGCCTTCCTACGAGGTTGAAAGTAGCGGAGATGGGCGCTTGCCTCTCGAGGCGAACGCGAAATCATGATGCGCAAGTGCAGGAGGACATTCCAATTGTAGTCATTGCCGATCGCAGCCAGCCACAGGCGATAGATGGCCAGCAGGGCCAAATACATACTCATATTGACGGTGGACGAGATGGTCCTAGATGCTTCAAGTCGATCGGGTCAAACCTGCAGCAGGACCTGGGGAGTCAACGCAAGAGGCATCGTTGGAGAGGCAGCTTACTTTGCACAATGTCGCTATACACCCGATGACATTGGGCGAACTGAACCCGAGGTTATTGTGGTTGACCAGCCCGGCTCACACGAGGAACACCTTATCCCGACCTATATGGTGCTCGCCGGTCATATTGACTTGGGGATATTGACCAATCTTTACTTGGAACCAAACATGACACATGGTCTTTCCGCTCTTGTACTTGCCATACCTGTCAATTCCAACGACAAGAATGCCCTGCGGCGCATATCGGAGGCCGTGGAACTCTGCACGGCGCTCCGTTACATCGAACTCCTGGAAGCCGTTAGCCCCATACTCACGATGATGTCTAGAGCTATGCGCACAGTGAAGATTCTTGTTATCAAAGGTTCGCGGCCAAAGTTGAGCGACGGACACCTGCACAACTTGTTTCCCAACCTGACGTCGCTGATCCAAGGCAATCATGTGCCGCATCCCTACCTGCCATGCCGACCAGCATCCACCCTTATCACAGCTCGTGTCACTTCAGACACAGCAGACTTTGCTCAGGCCCTTGTACGGAACAATCATCTGGCTACGCTCGATATATGTCTCCGACCGGTAGTTAAAACAGATGCACGAGCAGACCTAGAGCGGGATGAGAAGCGGCTACTTCAGGTTCTCAAGCCGGCTCGAGCGCACCTGCAACATCTCAGAATCAACTTTTCATCGGCAATCATCTCTAACCGGACTCAGATCGCGGAGCTGGCCGGCTGGATGTCGTACTGTACGAATGTGAGGATGCTGACGTTGCGAGGCGGGACGCGCAACTGGATGCCGGATCCGATTCGGGCGCTTTCTGGAATCGTGGAGACTTGGGACCTACAGCACGGATCCCGTCTACGGGAGCTTTTAGTCGAATGTGATGTGTCTCATTGCCGCCAGTGGGTTGGCATAATCAACAAGGAATTGGCTCTTGCTCGCATGTGGGACACTACGGTTACGCAAAATCTGGGTCGACCTGCCGGATGTTTGAGATCATTGCGCATCCTGCGGCTCCTGATCAACATGCAGGCGGGGAGTATTCACTTGGAAGAGTCTTATCTGTGCTTCATGATACACGATGTTCTGAGATATCAGTGCAGGCGTCGCCGAATCCGACTTGTCATTCAGTTTGTGCATAGCGCGTAGATCATGTGCTGCTAATTCAGTGATAGCCGGCATCTGTGCCGAAAATGCGCTCCCTGGTACTGTATCCTGAAACGATCACCTGCGGAAGCCCCCATTTGCATTTGATGGGTGCTCGAGATATTGTATAATCGGCAGATGTCCCACGTGCCAAATCCGGAGTGTCAATTAAATGCTGTGGCATAACCAGTTACTGTGGCATGCCAGGTTGCGATCAGTCTGTTCCGTGGAGGTACGCTCAATCATCTCAGTAACCTGCTTGCATATAGGTCCACTCTGTGGCCCACAACAGTCAATGCGTGCTCCAGTGAGACTGATAGCACTGAATATTGTGCTTCTGCTGGCAATTGTCTAATCTCTAACAAAACTTTCGCACCAGACTCATCCTGCTTCTTGAAATACTACTGAGAATTATGAACGAGCGCACGCGCTTGGCACATTTTGGAGTACTTTTGCGCCTGTCGGGGCCAACGTATATAGACAACGGCATCTGTAAACATACAACGTGAGAGCAGTTCACATGGTCAGCGTGGTAAACGTGGTCAAGTGCTAATACCCACACACCGAAGCTGGACAGAAGCGCGGAAGCCAGGCCGGAGTTGTCTAGAAGAGATGGGCCTGTATGATCCGTTTGCTCTGGCGCGATTCTACGATCCCACGCGAGGCACGTGAACAAGTTCGGGCTTGTCCCGGAGGTGGGAGCTGCGAAGATGGATCACCTAATTGAGTGTTCGGGGATACATGGACGCCGACTGTACGCAGACCGACCCTCGATAATCTTCGATCATTCAGCCCGGCAGGCAAAGCGACAGTAGATCGGTAATATAGATTTGAAATGCAAAGAATATGCGGTGGCTGGGATGCCGCGCAGTGGGAATGACGTTGGCGGCGGTGACCACCGTGGGAGCGGACGGCCGGTCGAACGTGTGAATCCCGAATGGCCAAGGGATCAATCGTTCGATTCGAACCGCGCGCTGTTCTAAACTTGTCCTTATCCACTCACGCACAATGTCTCGTACTTGCTTTTCGCGGGCAATTGAGCATAATCCTGTCCACGTCGGAGACGTTAACACGCTCGAAAACTGGCGCCAACTGCCGTTGTCGGTGCAACCAGCGCTCCGTGCGTTCACTGCCTCCAATTTTCCACCAATGGACGTCGATCTGGGTAGGCTGGAGCATGAATTTGCACGAATGTGTCCTGAGCTTCGGGATCTGGACATCATGGCTGGGTACGGTACGGCACCTGGTACTCTTGCTGCAATTTCACGTAGGCAGCTGGGTTCCGCTGGGTCAGCAGCGGCGTCAGTTGTATCTGCACGCCTCGGTAATCTTCCCGGCTGGTTCGCGCGTGCAGTGTTAGAGGTATGTCCTAATTTGGAGGCCATTGCGTTCGGTCCCATGCCGTTCTGCAGCGACGACAATGATGGTACCCAACAAGGAGATGTTGGGGTGTTGCGACTGCGCCAGCTAAAGCTGTGGGATGGCGGGACGTACGATACCCCTCTGTATGGCGAGGTCCTCGCAGCCTCCATATCTTCACTCCGTGTCCTCCAAGCTAGTCTTGGTCATACGCGGCTCCATGCCGCCCTACTTGCAGCGCAAATGTCAAACCGCATCACGTCCCTTCGCCTTCAATCCCAAGCAACCATACAGCGTATTGATGCAGACTTTGCCGATGGCGATTGGGCTGCGCTCAGCCTTCCGTGTTGGTGCCAGCTACCGAGAAATAGGACAATCTACAGCAACGCCGCATCGATTGCCGCAGGAATCCTGTCTTGCTGCCCGCGGCTGCGTGAACTGCACGCTGCCGACTTTTTGTCCAGTCATCTCTTCATCCTGCTTGATGCCGTAGGAAGACAGACGAAACTGCGGGCGTTCAGCGGGTACTTGCATACATGCCCTAACGACCACAGCATTGTCGAACGCAACCTATTGAAACTATTTTCCGACGGCACTCATCCGGCATTGAGCTCGGTGAGGAGGATTGAGTTGGCTGGAGACTCGGGACTGCGGTCGGAGGCGATGGACGCTTTCAGGCCGCTGTGTGCACGACGACGAATCCATTTGGTCGTGATTGGAAAATGATGTATGAGCCAGCGTTGCTCGCGCAAATCACTCGAGCACTCTCTTATATCTTGTATGTCCGTGGTGGCAGAATGAACACACGACAACGAGTTCTACGTGTACAACGAATGAGTACATTGCGGTCGCAATAACGTCCGTCAGCCCGGTTAGCTCAATCGGTAGAGCGTGAGACTCTTATCATAATTGGACATCTCAAGGCTGCGGGTTCGACCCCCGCATTGGGCTTTTTGCCTTGCATTCAAGGCCTAAATACATCCAGTCAAGCCAGCTGTAGTCTTCTTGCTTTAGATAAAAACCATCAACATTCTCTCAGTTTGGCATCCACTGCATGTGCAAGATGCCGATGGACTGCCTCCGAAGGGTGGCCGGTATCTACGACTGTATAGTCAGAAAGGCGTCTTTCTGAATCTCGGTGTTGATACGCACCGTACCAGAAGTACGACCAATCATCGCATTGACAAAACCTAAGTGCACCATGAGCGTTCAAGTCTCGTACGGCATGTGGTACACACCCAGTGGTATTGGTGAATCCCAACTGAGCGGCGTTGTCGAGTGCCCAGTCGAACCACGCGTGTGCATCGAACTGAACAACGATTGTTCCGTCCGACTTGACTCGGTCGGCGAATAAAGTCGCTCGGCGGGCGAGGGCATCATTGTACTCGGCGGTCCGAGCACGGATGAGGACTTGTGTGGTCGGGTTGTTCAGGGTGCCCGGTGTGACGTCGCGCGCGTTGACGTTTAGAAACAGGTGTGCAGCAGGTTGGACTGCTGCCTGCACCTGGTCCTACTCGCTGTCAGTTGGAATGAAGAACGGAACTTGTTGGGGATGGGCGTACGACTGCACCAAAGAGCGATTCCATCTCGGATCCCAGAAGGCAGGGAAGTCGGTAATGGTCCTGTTATTGACGACATCGCTCACGTCGTTGATCCCAATCCACCACACGATGAGTGACTCATCGGGCTGCTGCCTGGTATATCTTCAGCATGTAGATGAAGCGGTAGCTGGGAAACGTTAATGTACTTGGGAAGAACTGGGTCCGCGTACGCGAGAAACTGCTCGACCTGGCGGACAAGCGAGGTGACGAAGTTGGCGTGCAATGGCAACTGCTTCACATCGATGTCGGCTCCAGCAAAGGCAAAGTCCCAGAGTTGTTTTGGACAGTCAAATGGAGAACCCTGATAGCATCCGGTAAGGAATTGCAACTGTAGCGGATTCGTAAGTGACCATCACAGGGCGGAATGCGCCTCTGCATGTACCCAGTTGTTGCCTCCAGAGCTTGTCTACGGTGCGCGACATAAGCTAAAAGGCTGTGTCCTGTAGTTGGAAGACTGACGACGTTGGGCAAAATGGTGTTCGTGAGAAGCTCTTCTGGCGTGAAAGCAAAATTGATCTCATCGCCAATAAACCTGCGCTCGTTAAAATCCCGCTGTTATTTCTACGCAAAGCCACTCACGTGAACTTAGGATATCCACGCAGTCCGCCAACGAAAGAGTAAGAGTCGCCAAAGGCGTAAATCGCTTTTACGCGGTCCCATTCGAATGCGCGCCGTTGTGACTGTCCGCTAATCGCACCGACGACGCCAGCCACGAGGATCGCGATGAATATGCGTGCAACCATGGCGGGCTTTGGATGTTGATAGGTTTGTGGGTCGTTGGCACCAAAGAGCTTTATCGTCTAAAATGTGTTGGTGAGCTGGCACCAATGGTCGCGTGACCCACGGATGCGCTTCTCCTCGACGCCGGTCTTGATGGGATCACAAGGGACGTGGAACCATGGTCCGAATGGTGCATTGTCCTATATTGGAATGTAGAAGCAAGAGCGTATGAAGGCTACTCTTTCGAGGCCAAGTCTCGACGACGGCTTTGGCCAGATCGACAGTTGACCATCTCGGGTTGAACATGAAGATGAATAAGCAGTGTGAGTACAATTTCCCTACACAGCATGAACGTTTTCGAGAAAGATAGTAAACTACAACTCGCTGAGCTGCTTATCGATCGCCTCGGCAAGGTATCGGTGCACTGGTTCAGTTGGATGTCCAGAGTCTGTGTAGTTTGAGGGAACGTAGATGGTCAGCAAGCGAGAAGGGAACAAGGCAACGTTAGTGCCTGCGAGAAAACAGTCGACGAGTCGGACGCACTGAGCCAGAAGTATGAAAAGTCGTCGCATTGGCAGAACCTACTCATTCATGATCAGTATTTAGTTCAACGGCTTCTTGCTACAACCGTACCCAGTGACGTTCTTGAAGCCAAGGCTTTCCGCGTTGTCCAGCGCCCACCCGAACCACTCGTGGGCGTCGAACTGCAGGATCCGTGATCGTGTGCCTTGTTGAAAAGCCGCGGCCCGCGAGGCCAGGGCGGCGTTGTACTCGTTCGTACGAGCCTTGTGCAACTCGATGGATGTAGGATTACCAAGGCTGCCCGGCGCGCGGTCGCCTGGTGGTACGTTGAGGAAGAGGTGTGCGCCTGGCCTAATGGCCGCATCAACTTTGGCCTTGACGGGGAAGAGTGAGTTACCATGCAATAGAGTCAAACCATCGCTATGGAAAGAAGCAGACAAATCGCATTTCAGACAGAAGGAAGCACAAGCACAATGCTTATGGAAGAAGTGCAACCACCATGCTGATGGACAAAGGGAGGATGTTGGGGAGGGAGCGAGACACATTCATTACTCACAACCGCCCCAAAGAGGGAGTCCATCTCGGCCTCCCAAAACGCTGGCCAGTCCGTAATGGTCTTGTTGTTGATGACATCGTTTGTATCGTTTATCCCAATCCACCACGCGATCAACGTCTTCTCCGAACGTTGTCTATAAGAAGAGTTAGCAATGAAACAAGCTCGAATAAGAAAATTGAAGGTCGATAGTCGCGCTTCTGCGGAAGGTTCATAGACAACTTGGCGGATATGGTTGTTGTTCGCGTAAAAGTAGAATGTGACGGAGAACGGGATGAATTATCCGGGTCATGGTACTCACTTGGGCAGAACTGGTACCGCGTATGTCAGGAACTGCTCTACTTGACGAACGAGCGAGATGGTGTAGTCGTGGTGCAGGGGTAATAGGTTCGCGTCGATATCTGCGCCGGCGAAGGCGAAGTCCCAAAGCTGTTTCTTGCACAAGAAGGGCGAGCCTTCGTAGCAGCCGGTTAAGAACTCGAGCTGTAACAAGAATCAATGGTACGTCACGCTTGTGCAAACGAGCAAGCTCGGAAACGTACCCAACCTGAACCTCCTGAGCTGGTCTACACAAGATCTCAGCCACAAATTCAGCCAACAGAAGCAAAGATTGACTGACATTCTTCGGGATGATCGTGTTGGTAAGCAGTTCGGACTTCGTGAACGAAAAGTTGAGCTCGTCGCCAATGAAGCTGCGGGTACGTGAGTGAACGGAGCTTCTTGAGTAGGAAAATTGGCGGCACCTGTAGTTCGCATGCCCACGCGCGCCTTGGACGAAGGTATAGGAATCGCCGAAAGCGTACACTGTTTTGACACCCTCCCAGTAGCGACCTGGATGCCTCGTCCTTGTTGCTGTCGCGGTTGCGCCAAGCGTGCATACGAGACTGGCTAAGACGGCGCGCATTTTGAAGAGTAAACTTGCGACGCCACGCGCGTGGAACGTCTTGACGGGTTTATGTATGTGCTCATGACGCGAGTTGCGCTGGCATCACGTTCAGGACGTGCAACGTGACCCCCCTTCTCGCTTTGACGCTTTGACGCGTGTGAGTCTCAACGGAGACATTGCGCCGGCCCGCGGGTCGAGTGGCCCGTGCGCATGATCACTCGGAGCGGTGCGCGTGCTTCTGGCCAAAGCAACGAGCGAATGGGCGTAATCCACGAACTTTCCCCGAACTAAGGGACCACCGCTTATAGCGGCTGATACCCGAAGATGCGAGAGATATGTACAGTGCGCTAGGGAAGATGAGGCGCAGTTGGGTTTGGACCAAACGAACACTGTTCCCAGGAGAACAAGGAGCGTTCAAGCCCCGACCAGCGAAATGCTCAAATGCAATGACCGCAACTTTACGCCATAGAGATAGACAAGCGGTTTCAGGGTATCTCCCATATCATTCAATGTGAATAAAGCGAAGTAGATGTATATTGCCTTGATCGCTGCCCGATGTCTAGCTCGGGAGCGATTTTGGAGTGACTGGAGGGCAATCCGATGTCTTCCATGAGCTTTTCCATCCAGAACGACGACTTCAGCTGTAGTATAATCTCACTAAAAGTGTTCGTATAGATGAGAGACAGTCGCCGCAACCTGCACGTCTTACCGACTATCGAGGGCAACGTGTATCCGCCCGTTTGTCGATGTAGACGTGATCCAAACCACACAACAGGGCTGGAAGATCGTAGAAGCGATGCATAATCTATGAGTTGGATCCGATGCCCAGTCAACCTGCACGCCTCCCGCAGATCTTGGTGGAGACTATGCTCAGCAGCAATCAGCCGGAGATTACGCGTACTTGGCCATCCAGCAAGTATGACATCTTTAACCCACCCGCCTGGGTTTTCGGTGTCTATCGCAAGTGACTGCAAAGGATGCATGATTGAAGCAAGAGTTGCAGCAACATCTGACGGATTATAACCCTCGAGATGCAGATGACGCAGGCGCCAACACCGCTGGAGAACCATGACCGTTCGTCGGACACCAGTGTAGCCTGTCAGAAAATGATTGCCAGGACTGAAAATTCCATGACCGGAAAGCCGCAGATGTTCTATGACATTCGAGTGATCCAGCACAGATATCACATGTATGGGTTCTACGTCCACGTCTATACCCAGACTAATCAGAGTGGTTCGGCAGGAACGAATGATTAAACCCAGGAGAGGCTGTCCATGACCGTAAAATGTGACCATGCGTAACTGTGGAAGGGCCAGGCTGCCCGGAAGAGGCAGCTGATCGATACCACGAGTATTAAAGCATATAATAAACAAGTACTCCAGGCATGGAGTATTCTCCAGTATTTGCTGAATAGTGGTCGAGTCGACGCGACGGATTTCAAGCCTTTGGAGGTATATCAGCCGAGGCAGTCTTAGTCCGGGGATATGTGTTGCTGTGTACCGCAGTCGGCAGTGAATAGCGCGCACCCGTATGCTTCTGGCGTGAGAAGCGCTACGTATTAGATTAAATATTCTAGTCGTGACCAAAGGTACATATGTCGCATAGAAAACTGAGTCCACCCAGTGGACCAGGTCGGAGGGAACGCAACTCAGGTCGGCAACGTGGTCCCTACCGTGGGAATACCCTGATATTTGAATAGGTGTTTGAGCGTGTGCGTACTCCATAGCGGCAGAAAGGCAAGAACCGCTCCTGATTCGCAAGTTGCCGTGGCAGCACGTACGTGTCCGTATCGCACGGTTGCTGTCACGTCAAACCAGTCGCCTCTCAAGCTCACTGCTTCGCAAAATGCCATTGCTTCATTGCGGTGGTTTTTGTCAGCGAAATGTTCTCCTATGTGCAGTACCCGACTGGATCAAGCGGAATACTCGCGGGCGCAGTGACAGCATAAAATCTGAAGGGGTACCTAGCTTGAAGACATAAAATCAGTTCTATTTTCAGGAAGAATCGGTAAGAGTAGGGGCCAGGGGATCATTGTTAGCTCAGTGTGCGAATGGCGAGAAACGTTTGTCCTGAACGCTCGCTTACTACAACTGCACATCCCTTTGAACGCCAAGATCCTTAGCCAGTCGCATTATTCAATCATTGCTCGCTTTGCCCGTTAATCTCAGTAGTGGGCGTGTATTGGAATCAGAATCGCGGAGGTACAAAAGAAGCACGAGCATTACAGTCGGACATGATACAAACATTTCCCAGTTTATTTCATTCAGTTTGCAGGTCTTGGCCTCATTCAAGAGAGACTTGCGACGCAGATTCGAAGAGACTATTGGTGGAGCTCCACTCGTCTGCTTGGACAGCCCTGCCGCCTGAAGTGATGCGCGTGCGCTTGCTACCCCAACCATCCATCGGGAGCGCGAGACCTGACACACGCGGCGGACGTTCAACCGGACACTCTTCTGCTGACTCCTGGTTGACTGCGGTTGACAGTGATGCGCCGGGTGTAACTTCTCGCTGCGTCGTCTCTACGGGCGGGACCAAGTCGTCGTTATGTGCTGCTGTAGGCGACTCTTCAAACATTCTTTTGAGAAAGTCTACTCTTGACTCGACTGACTATAGTCTTTGGCCTCCAATTGAGACTGGGAAGAACAGTGCTGCTTATCGAGGCTGACGTCGTGCTGAAAGTGCCAAGATGAACACGGTCGAAGGGATCTATTACCGAGACCTGACTGTGATGACGCCTGATCGTTGGCGAAGTTCAGCTTCATTGGCGGGCAGATGAACGTGCTGGAGGACTGGGCGCAGAGTTGCTCCATCACAGGAGCGTTCATATCATCCAGAACCGTCGATTGCGAAGACTCGTAGTCCTCATCCTCGGCGTCGTCGCCATTGTCGAGTTGGGCTGAGCGCGACATCGCTGTGAAATGCGGATTGCTGACTGCCTAGCCTCACAGCGTAGTTGTGGCAATATTATACCCTGAAAGAACAATAGCTTCGAGGCGGCCTGTCTGTACAATGTATCGAAACCACAGGGTCATCGTCGAGCACTGCTCTACTGCCCAATACATTTTCTTGAACCACTGATCAATTGTGCGACCACTGTGAGATGTTCGGCTCGAGAATGTGCCTGGAACATATGTTGTGCTACTGGTGGCATATATGCCTTGCCTTTAATAAGGCAGACAAAGGGCGCCTAGCAAATCAGTTGCAAGAGGGCACCGCGTAACCGATGTGACGTTGCTAACCAATTTGATACCTTCTTTATGCTGTAGCCGGTAGTTGAGGTCAGCAACGTGATGTTTCATTGGCTACCGAAGAGCTCTTTCGCTGGATTGTTCATTCGGTACGGATGCCATGTCTCCGTTTGCGAGAAGATCATGGCGGTAACAATGGCACGTGCAACCCCGCCACATGGCACGTGGACACAAGGCTGCTCATCAGAGAATACTCCGCTTTGTTGCAGTGACACATCACGGGACTTCCAGTTGCACCACAACGCATATAAAATAATTTTTCGTGGCAGGAGAGAATTCACAGAAACATCCGCCCGTGGCTGGCACAGAGTGGAACGAAAGAGGTTGGTTGGCCAAAGTGCCGCATTTAGTCCGCATTCAATAAACTTACTTCCGGTTGAAGCATTGGGGCTCAATCGCTCGCCCTTGGATTTTCAATACCATGCATTGGAAACCGAGACCTCTAGTAAACCGACTGCCGAGATAGACTGAGTACTAATCAACTACTACATTTCATCTTCCTCCGAGTCGGACAGGATTGGTTCGTTTCCAAGAACCAGAAGGAACGCTTGCCTTATTGCCATGTTAAACTCGAGACCTGCAATGTACTCTTCATGTTCTTTCGCTTCTGCAGCCTTCTCGTCAAACAGATACTCCAGATCGTCATTTTCCTCAGGAGATGATGGGTTCTGCAGCGTTTCCGCACTCTCTTGGGCAAGAGTAGGCAGGGCCAAGAGCTCCGCCGCAACGGGATCATCCTCGGTCTGCATGCCGCAGAGCATGTCGACCTCCATCGCATCATCGTCCGACTGAGAGCCATCTGTTTCATTAGTGAAGACGCCGCCGTCGCCGCTAAGGAGATCGGTCCTGAGGTGGGGTTGCGGGATCCCAGCAGCCTCGAGCTGCTCACAGAATGACTTCCACTGAGCGAGATCCTCAGCGGTCATTTGGTGATCTCCGTGTTGGAGGATGATATCCGCTGCAATGGCGAAATCCTGTGGGGTGACATCCGCACCGAGCGCCTTCCAGAAGGCCATATCATCAGAGACTGCTGATATTTCGTCCATTTGATGCAAACGGCGCCGATTCTAGAGGTCTTATGAGAGCGGTGACGGGTGACGAGAGCGACTGACTGGGGGGGCGGGGTGGCGAGATTGGGTCATTTTCCCATACGCTGGCTTTATATCAGGCCGGAAGCCTGGTTTAGCGGACATACGTGGTTCACGAAGCAAATCGCGACATGTTATGACCATGACGGGACAATGGACCACAACGCCCGACATTCTGTCGCAACACGCGTACAGCCACATGGTCAAGCGTGACTGAGTTTTGAGGGTGCAGAAGCACAATAATTACCACTTATAGGTACGAGCATCTCTATATAGCGGTTGATGGGTCAAAGGAGCACGGCGCAACTGAGGTCCGATCTCCACAGAGCCACAGCAAAGCACTCGCTTCGTTGACGTATTGCACGCTTGTGGTATCCTGAACGCTTCAAACAGTGAGTACGTAGTGATATTGACTGTCACGCGTGCGCACCGTCTCTTGTGCGGTCGCGGCATCGCTTGCCATTTTCGACTGGCCGTTTGGCTGGTTACCAATTAACTGGGGCGGCAAGTGCAGTTATGATGTTATTGCTGTAGCAACTAAAGTGATCAAGACTTATGGGTTCGATGTCCGTCAGCGATACTAAGCATCATTATAGCAATAGCAGCGCTAGACCAGCTATAGAAAGTCCAGTACCCCCGGCCGGTCCGAGCGAGCTCGCGCTTCCACTTGTATCAGATCTACTATTCGCCGTCGGTAAACCATCCGTACTGGCATGCGTGCTCGTGCCACCACTACCACCAGTCGAACCGTGGGTTTCGTCTTTGGGAGTGTCATCCTTTGGCTTATTATCCTGAAGGTCGCCGTCCTTATCGCAGACAAAGGTCGTAGCCTCCTGGTCGTACGGAAGACACGTGGTCGCACAGCAGCCTGAGCCTGAGGAACGCGATTAGCACATCACAGACATCTCAGCAGGGTGAACACATACCGCTCATGCCACATAGTTTCTGACCGTCGGCACATGTGCCATTGTCATCCGAAATTGGGTCCGTACCATCGGGTGGCGTCCAGTCCGGATTGGGATCAGTGCTATTTGGAGGCGACGAGCCAACAGTGCCCAGGGGAATGCAGATTATTCCGTCGGTCGGTAAGGTGTAGCATTTCATGTCGGATGGGCAGCAGACTTGCGTGGTTCCGCTCGGTGTATTACTAGCTGATACAGCGTTTCTTCGTTAGCACTCTGCCGATATCGGAGAGGAGGATGGCACAGTGCCAGCGTCTCATTCATTGGTGTCATTATGACAAGTCCCGTCCTGGTCTGGATCAGTGGGAGAAACCTTGCCAGCGACATCGCGCTTGCCCACAAGGGGTGGGCTAGCTAGGCGCAGAGTATGAGGAATGAAGACTGCGGGTTTTGCGACGACATGTGTTGCGAGAAGGAGTGTGGAGAGGGCCAGATATCGTGTCGCACGCATGGTGTTTCAGAGTGACTTGAAGAACGTTGCACAAGATCGACCAACTTGTGCTTTATCCTCTCCTGGGCTAACCTGTGGTACGAGTGCGCTCTGAGCTAGTGCAGCGCGCAGCGGCTGTCTGATGTTCCGTATGGGCGGAGGGCGGGCATTGCACAGCATCGAGCAGGGATTGACGTGCATAGAGCGGGATAATGCGCAGCGGTGCCGCCAACCACGACGCGATGGAGGCCTCAAATCAGTCTGCGTCCAGACATTCTATACTTGAAACAAGGCGTGTGTCCCGGTACCATGAACTGAGCGGTGCATATTATACTAATCCCGCGCAACTCTGGAGAAATAGTCGTACAAACGGTCGTAGTCAGGGTGCTTGGGCCGGCGGGTCTGGTACGCTGTTGACGCTGTACATCAGACACGGCCCGGTGAAAATTCGACCGCTGGCACGCTTGTAGTCGTCGCAAGACTCCACACGAGCAGAACCGAGGGCGGAGTAGAAGAGTTCGTCGATGCGCACCGCAACAGGTGTCTGAACAAGAGCCTCGGCGAATCCCCGGTGACAGTTTGTCTCAACATGTATCATATCTGCATCACGATGGCGGGTTCCGATGCCCCTGTAGCCCTCTGCAAGCCAGCCTTTGGCGCCGGCTTCAGGATCCAAACCCTTGTTCAAGCCAGAGGTCTGTCCAGTGCACGATTGACTTGGTTTGAGAATCGCCAAGATCAGTGCGTCGAACAGGCAGGAGTCGACGAATTTTATCATCTCGCACAACAAGCGACTATTCCTCAAAACGTACGGCATCTGGATTTGAACATCGACGCCATGTCTATTGGAGAATGGGAGTCGCGAAAGAATGAGTCGACGAGCAGCAATCTTCAGACGCTCCAGCTCAATCACCTCAGCGAAGACATGGTTTATGCTGTATTGCAGCTGGCTCCGAGGCTCCTAGTTCTTTTATTACAGGACGTCAGAGTGTGCGATAATCAGTCAGTCGCAGTGAGCGAAACTTCGCTGACCCTTTCTCGCCTACGGCGACTCATCATCAAAGCAAATCCATACATCAACAACGCTGGCAACGTCATGCTACCGCTGTTTGACACTGTAGTTCGTCGTTGCGCGATGTCGCTGCGCAGTCTGTCCCTCCCTGTGCATTGTACAGGCGTGATTGCGCAACTTGCCGTGCATACCGATGACCTCCAGATCGAACATTTGGAGCTCACTGTCCCCACCAACTCAGATTGGTTTGATCCGTCATTCGGTATGATGGTTCCCGCGAAGGAGAACAAGGAGAACATCGTGAACGCACGCCGCATTCTCTCGGCATGTCCGCGCCTGCGCCATCTGCAACTCACCGATTTCAATTTCGACGACTATCCTGAGATTTTGGACGGTGTATCGGCACCTCTAAGCTCTTTTTGTTCGCGCGCATGTGATCGCGACGGGAGGCTTGGCAGCTTGCAAAGTACATCAACGAGCCTCTACCTGCGTTGCGGCAGCTTCGTCACACTGCTATCGACGTCGGACGCGGAGGATACTACTTTGACCAATTACACAGAAGTTTGCAAGGCACGCGAGTGATGCACGTACCGTGCGACTATGCCACTTGTCGTTACACCCTTTAAAAAGAATACGATATCGTACTGGGGTGCGCCGGTATGTGGTCACCGAGTCATTATGATAGCCTATTTGCGCGCTCGTTTTAGCCAGTGATCTGTGTCTACGGCAGGGAAGGAGACGCCTCAGTGAATGTCCAACTCCATCGACTGAAGTTCCTGCAGATGAACCTAGGGTTTCGGACCGACTTAGAGGACCCTTTGGCAGCCACGCACTAGCAGGTAAGCCCTTTGATCGACGATATGGTTCATTTTCATCTCGTTACATCACAGTTCGTTACGTTAGCGAATACCACAAATTGAGAATAGTCGGGAGGTACACCAGGTGTCACCAGAGTCCTTAGTCGGTGGGTTCCTTTGGCCGGTAGCCCATGGTTCATTGGTTCCTCGATGAAAGCGTCAGCCGAACCACGCAACGTGGCTGCAACAGCTATGATCCCGTGGGTCCAGTGAGTACTTGTGATCAACGACCCGGACTCGGCGCCCAACGTGACTGTATGCTCCTCGCAGCGTCGGGTACCGGCTAATCGGAGCGGAAAGACGCGGAGAGTGCGTGTGCATGGTGATCCGGTCAGAATGCCAGGTTCCACAGGCTGCCCAGTGATTATCGCAAGCGACTGCAGCGGCTGCGATATCGAAGAGAGAATCATCGAAACGAACACCGAGTCATATCCTTCTAGTTCGAGATGGCGGACACGACCGCAAGGCCGGATAATCCTGACTGCCTCTTTGAGGACATTGTACTGTCGCGTTGACTGAAAGAATGGACAGTGCAACCGTAAGTGCTCGATGTGGTTCAGTTGATCAGCGCGACCGCCACCCGCGGATATTCCACGTCCATACTCAAACTCTGCAGATTCCGGATGCTGGACCTAATGACGACGACGAAGACATTTTCACCAAACCCTTCATAACCTGAAATCGCCAGGATTCGTAACCGCGGGAGGGATAACCAAGCCGAGGACTTGACCTTCTCCGAGTTCATGTCTGCATGGTCCCAGCAGTTGATATTCGCCGACTCGAGGCACACCGTATTTTCAAAATGCAGAATATGAAAGCCTGATGAAGGGATCGAATGCTGAGACTCTGGAGATGCGTGAATTCTGGGAACGACATTGTTGGTACTGGCCTAACTACTGGAGACCCGACGACGTCTATGAAGCTGGCATGGCAGACGAGACACAGCCATTCAGCAATGTCTTCAACTTTCAATAGCACTAGAGGAAACGATGGGTGGAAGTGAAGATCGACTCGGTGCACATATTTGGAAACTGCATGCGGATGGTTGTAGCCGTGAGTCGTATCCCAGTTGTCCGGATTCCGGAAGTGAACTGCGGCTCCAAAAAATGTTTCGCTCATGACAGTAGGAAGTAAAGAAAGCATTCATATTCGTTACTCTCCGGTCGCCGTGGCCGTGGCATTGCTAACCCCTATCGCGCAGCGAGGCATCGTCATGCTCCCAACACACTTCTGACCTCTTTTAAGGCTTATCCACCGCTCTTTTTGGGAGCAACCAGACTCGAAGCAGCCGAAAATGACGCTGGCATGCCAAGGATGGCCTCAGCGCGAGGGCAGAGACTTCATTTTTCTGACTCAAGGGTTTGGATCCCAAAAGCTAGATTCTGTTTCCATTTTTCGGTCGAAAAAACGATCACTCCGCCCTTAATGGAGAGAACTTGGAGTGAGCTCCCGATGCCCTGATTCGACTGTACCGCATCACTGGCACGCGCACCGAGCCTGCTTGTTCTAACCCGGCCGCTTGACAGAGCGCGGCGTGGGCGATGACCTGATCCGCCAACGGTGCGCCCTTGCCGCCCCCGCGTTGCCGTGTCCCTGATGACCCTCAAAATAACAACGACGACAATACCGCCAGGATCAATACAAAACTGCTAAGGTTATGTTGGGAACTATGTATCAGTTTCCCTGACAGCGGTGTGTGTACGGACGCGCCGTGCTCATCCACTACTCGGAACGATCAACTGTCAGTGGTGCGGCATGAACACAAGATCGAGAATAGTCGGGAGGTACACCAGGTATCACCAGAGTCCTTGGTTTGTGGGTCCGTCGGCCGGTAGTCCACGGTTCATTGCTTCCTCGATGAAAGCGTGAACCGAACCATGCATTGTGGCTGGAAAGCCATCCAGTGGGTCCCAGAGGTACTTGTAACGAATGACCTTGACACGGCGCCCAATGCGACTGTATGCTTTTGGCAGCAATTGGTAGTGGCCAATCGGAAAAGCAAAGACACGGAGAGTGCGTGTGCATGGTGATCTGGACAGAATGCCAGGTTTCAAAGGCTCCCCTCTGGCCATTGCAAGCGATTGCAGCGGCTGAGATATCGATGAGAGAATCATCGAAGCGTCCGCAGAGGAATATCCATCTAGCTCGAGATGGCGGACGCGACCGCAGGCCGGATAATCCTGACTGCCTCTTTGAAGGCATTGTACTTTCGAGTTGACTGAAAGAATGGACAGTGCAACCGTAAGTGCTCGATGTGGTTGGTTGGTCCAACGCAACCGCCACCCGTGGATATTTCACGTCCATACTCAAACTCTGTAGAGTCTGGATGCTGGAACTGATTAAAACGATGAATAGGTTCTCTCCAGATCCACGA
>JAGTJP010000132.1:0-60689 GCA_020744175.1 Auriculariales sp. MPI-PUGE-AT-0066
TCGTCCGTCACCCCCGAGAATGCACTCCTTCTTCATCGTCCTTGCTGCCCTCTGCGCGCTGGCTGGCCATGGTCAGTCCCCCCCCCCCGCCCTATTGTTTCCGGCTGACTCGTTGCCAGCGCTCGCGCTCAACATCACGTTTGGGGGTGAAACCAACATTACTGCGTCAACTTTCTTCTCCTTCCCGCCTGGTCCCTACACCCAGCCCGTGAGCATCCAGCATCACTCATTTACAATCGTGTTTCTGATCCACTCCAGTGCGGCGCCGCTTTCTGCGACGTAGCTGTTTCCGCGATCTCGGTGCGTAGCTTTGCACACCGTCCCTGCGGCGATGTGCTTACCCTCTCTGTAGGAGTGTGCCGCCGACGACAACTCCTGTCTCTGCTCTGCCGACACATCAAAGAAGATCAACGATTGCGAGCAGTGCCTGTTCGAGTACTTCATCAGACAGACACCGTTCCGTCCGACCATAAGCTTGGTGCCAGCACCGCGGTCACTGCGTACGCTACTGCATGCAAGACCGATTGCCATATCACCCTTGCATTGGGCCTCACTCTGCCGTCCAGCTGGCAGGGCTCCCAGTCCTCGTTCTCAACACGCCTGTCACCGTTCTTGCGTTGGCTTTGGCGGCATTCTCGGTATGGGCTTGCTCTACATCATGTCCAACTTGTCGTGAGCAATGATGGGACATGTTGCTGTGCCGCGGCCGCAGTATGGGGCTCGACCAGAGGGCTGGACGCCTCCTTGGTGAAGCTCAGTTGACACGATTCTCCGATATTGTATCGCTAGTTGGAGTCGTACATGCGCATTTTATGTACTGGACAATGAGACGGTCTGCATTCTCTTTTTTCTTCGTGCCCGATGGGCGTTGCGAACTTCCCTAGGTTGTGTGTTCGGTGTGCGGCCACTGCGGTCAATGTCCCAATGCTTTGCCCGAGCTGGCCGCTTGCGACGATCGCCGTGCCCGTCGGTTTCCAAGGTACGCATCTCTCGCCGGGAGGGGCAATTCGTGTGATGTTATCAATGCGATGAACGCAGAACGAGCGACCCGAACCCCTAACACACAGCATACAGTAATTAAACGGCGGTGAGATGTTGGGGTGAATGCGCATCTTGGTTGAATGAGTCTAGCCATCGTTGAAAGATTCCAACAGCCCTCTTAGCTCAGTTGGTAGACGCGTCACTAGTAATGACGAGGTCAATAGTTCAAATCTGTTAGAGGGCATACTTTTGTAATACTTTCTTATTGCTATGTCTTTTTCAATCGTCAGTCTGAGAAGCAAAATCGATGTTGAGCTTATGCGCAAGTTTGTGCGAACATACGGTGATGGTGCAGAGGACGTTGTGACCATCAAGAATGTTCTAGCCACAGTTCACGCATGACCTGTCGTCCTTGAGTTTGTCGTTTGGGTAGAGTAATGGCGGTATGACCCGGGCACTGCGTGAAGAGAGTGATCTGAAGCTATTGGAACGGTTGTGTTCTTTGCTGCGAGCAAAAGGAGTGAGTTGACCTAGCAGTGCAGTCGTTAAAGCCGACTGATAGGCTGATCATGTAGAACGACATCAGGAAGGGTAGTCGGCTCAGTTGGTGGTGTATTGTTGCTTTCTGTGCTGGATTCTGCAGCTGCTAAAATTTGTGTTATGCGGTTGGAATCGATCTTCGCAAGCGGTGTTTGAGAGGAATATTTCTTGAGTCCCGTCATTGTATTGCCTTTGCCTGGTAGCTGAACATTGTCAGTCACTGCAGGCTGGCAAGACATCTTAGACACAGATCTCTAAAGACCACTGAACCGCATCCATTTTCACGTAGGCCATGATGCTTCCGGCTGGCTGCGCTTGCGGAAGCATCCATTTGTCGGGGGCAGATTGTATATTTTTGCCATTTTGCCGTCGTGAAATCTGAGTGGTCCTTGGACCGCCGGAGCTTTCACAACTTGTCCTCACGTCCTACCCTACCGAGACAAAGCTTGTACCCCATGGTCACGACCACCTCTGATGATGTTCTCCTATTGATCTTCGACATGTTGCAGGACCGCCCATATATCCTGGCCAAAAGCTAGCTACGACCATGTGCGAGCGTGCGCCCCTTACCGATTGGCATCCGTTTGTCGTAGATGGCGGGACTTGGCTTTGGCCACGTCATCCTATGGACGTATTTTGGATTCCCACCTGCCCTTATTGATCATGACGCCATTTGACCAGGTTGCAAGATCTGGTTTCACGATCGAGTCGCGCGTCAATCGATGTCCTATTCGCCTATGAAATCGGAGCTTCAGATGAAAGCGGGCCACCGGGATCGTACAGATACTCGATACTCTCGTCGGGCTTGTGTCGCGCTGGAGGAGCGCACGAGTGTGTATACCCGCTATGTCGATGGTTCAACACCTTCAAAACGACTTGGCTCAAGAGGCACCGATTCTGGAACAACTATTCCTTATCCACCATTCGTCGATATTACAAATTCCTCGCGCCCCACTTCTGACCCGACTCTGCCTCGATACTTACGAGAGAGGCGATCTGCAGTGCTCGACCTTGTTGCCCAGTCTGCGCTCGTTAATCATGTACTCGGGCGGACGGAGCACTCACGGAGCTGATGTGCAAACTTACTCCCAACAGTTGGTCGAGCTGTTCATTTCGGACGATTTATGGGACAAAGACTTGGGCCGGTCGATTTTCCCTGCCTCGTGTCGCTGAATCTCGATGACGCGAGTTATCTGCAACGCCTTCGTGCTCCAAACTTGCATACTTTGGCTCTAAATGCCGGACAATTGAAATTACAGCCACCGTCATCACTGTCCCAGTTTCCAGACCTTGGTCATCTTATTTTGTATGGGAATTTGGGCAATAAAAACCTCGGGGCACTTCAACACTTCGGCTCCATATCTCAACTCTCCTTCGTTGTTCCAGACGAAATTACGCCACCATCAAAACAGGGCGAGTAGTGGGTTTTTCGGCGGCTCCTGAGAAGATTCCCATCCTCAACCTGTCCGCGGCTTGTTCGCGTCAACTTCTCGTCCGATGCTGGACGGGTTGTCTTTCGACGAACTGGAGGACTTCGTGGTAAGCCGCACGCTGGACTTCGACAGAGCTGTGCAGGAGGCACCTGGGGCTCAGGCCAGCCTTTGTAGACTTGAGTCGGTCGAGTTCAATCGTGACTCGGCGCCAGACGACTTTTGCGATAGGCTACGGGAATATCTGCTTCCATTTGAGTCACCTGGCCTAGCCGGTACTGCTAGGCCAGTGTAACGTTTAACTCGGAGCTCTTCAAGCACCTCAGGACAAGTAAATACTATGCCATGGGCTCCATATACAACAGAGCAGATGGAATTAAAATATCTTGATGATAATTTGAGAGAATAGTTTGCTGGACGAAGACTAGTTTCTAATCACTATGGGCGGACCTTGATACAGGACGAGGCGTTTTGAATACAGAAATGTGAGAGATTATGCAAATATTCCTCCTTAAGTTGTATAATTTAGGAAGCATGCCAGCGGAGATTCTTGCGGCGAGGCTAGTTGTGTGGCTGGAGCGGCGGTCCGCCATGAGTGGTCGCGTGTTAATGACCCCGGAAGTTGATTAGGCGATAAGAAAGCTGTGATTTTTTTGGGGTGTTTTAGTGATACGTTGGCGTGTCACGTGGTGGAAAACTTATCCCCTTTTAGCCATCGTAACTATGTCTGGTTACAGGCGTTTGATACTCATTGCGTTCCTGTTCTTGCTTAATTCTCACTAGCCACCTCGCAGTGCTCTTTCACCTGTACATCTGGAGCATACGAACCCATGAATTTCACTAAGATCGTCCTCGGGGCATGCTGCTTTGTCATGATCGGCAGGCACTAGGGATGTGAAACATGCGAGCGTGGCAACCTAGGTGCGTTCTTGCATCAATTGCATCAACAACGGGCTATTAATGGTCCCACAGTCTGGTTCTAAGTTCTTCTGCCCATGTGTGGTGTGGTGTGGCGGTCATCAGAAAGGCAGTGAGTCGCAATGGAAGGAGGCATAAAACGTCGGCTCGCGCCGTATTTCGATTGCCTCCCCTTCCTCCTGTTAGTGTACACCCACGTACGTCCGCTGTCAGGATGTCAAAAGCGTCTGACTTACTTTGCCTGTCCTTGATTACATCAGCAGGCCACTGATCTCGGCAGCGCGGTCTCACCCGATTCACTTGCACCAGCCAAGTCCACACGTGCCAGCCAACCTCTCAGTGCGGCTACACCCGCTTTGCCTAAATTATTCAACTCACGCCAGTTATCATCCTTGTCAGCTGTTTCGCTTATACCAACCACGCGACCACGCGCTACAGATTCTTTCGTCGCCGAAATGTCTATCTGGACGACTGTAGCTCGTAACCACATCCCACCGTCCTTTCCACACGGTGATTCCGTATCAAATAGAGACAAAAACACTTTCATGCCCGTGAGACTGTCAACGGTGCTCATGCCGTTGCGGGAACATGGGATGAGTCGTGTGAAGTACATGTCTCTCTATGACGTTCGTCAAGCTCAAGCCTCGAGTCGGAAGACGACTGGCAAGGCTAAGAATGAGCAGGAGGAGACGAGCAGGGCAAATCGCGGCCGTGTGACCAGCGTTCGGGTGAATTTTCGCCTGAATCCTGTCAACGCAAGCGTTGCCAACGGCTGCAAGCTGATGTGTCGCATGCGGAACTGCGACTGGGTCTTTAAGAGACCCGAGGATGCGAAGGAGCACCTCAAAGCGCACAAGCTTTGCATCAAGGCTGCAGAGTCTTCTGCGAGCGGTCGTAGACCAAGCGAGCTTGGCGCCCATTGGCCGTGTCCTAGCCAGAGCCCGATGTGCACTGCGATGTTCAAGACACGCGAAGATTTAAAAATGCACAAACGTGCACTGCATCCCGTGATGCTAGGGGAGATACGGGCCAATGCTCGCTACTCGGCCCCTCCGAGACCCACTGCGTACCGTCAGGTGGGGTTTTCAGTGGAATTGCAAAGCGAGCTCGTTCTGGATAGCGCATAAAAGTCAACAAACAAGATGCAATGGTTTCACTCTCAGTTCACTGCGATACTGTACAGCAGTAGTAATTTAGATCTAAACAGGGTTGTCTCCGTCTGTCATGTATTCCGGTTTGTGTTTGCTGTTGGTTATCTCTCTTCTCTCAGTCAACCATTACGGCTTCCCTCGTCATGGTCAGCTCACTTGAGTTTGTAGATAAATATGTTACCTGCTGTGCCTCGTTGCGCTTCTCATGGCGTGATGGTATTGGATCGCGTTCACTTTTTGCCACTCTAAATCTCTAAGCTCCTGCGAAAATCTGCACGGATAGTTGATTGCTCACCGACCAGTGGCACTGCTTGTCTCGTCTCCGGCTGACAGTCAAACACACCGTCTGAGCGACGGTCCTATCACACCTAGCCGATCCTTCAGACTGTGTAACCGCGAGTTCAAACTACGTAACCGCGGTTTGAAACTGCGTGATCAACGATTCAGCACACTAACCGAGGGTTCCGACACCTTGGGCAGCTGACATGGATGGGGTCCTCTGCCACTGCCTCGCCGGGGTGGCTATTCCGAAAGTTTTGGCGGATAATTAGGAGCTCAACATCATGTTTCTCTCCTTTTTGTAGCATTGTATTCGCCTGGCTTTGGTATCGATTCAGATTGAACTATTTCCGCGGAGGACCAGCCGGCGCCTACGCAATACCCCAAGGCCAAAGCATGCCACATTACATATGCAAACGAGAGTGATGAAGGAAAGACGTGACGGTGCAACTCAATCTATGGGCGGATGGCTAACCCGAGGCAAGTCTGGTGCTCACCGCGGAGTGATGACAAGGGTGGATGGCTTGGGCAGAGTGCCGCGCTTCGAGAGTGACAGCAGCCGAGCCGCGTGGCTGTTGTTCTTTGACTCTTGTTCTGCTCTCACTTCACCCGCTCGCAGTTGCGCAAATGGAGGCCCCGCTTGACCGCTTCCAAGGCTACTCGTGGCACCAGGTACATATCCTCTGTCGCATATTACGGCTGCGCTGACGCTTTGCTCTGCGCATGTCGTGCCACAGTCGCATGATCAGGTACTGCCGCCCGTAGACTCGCTCGCGAACTCGCACTAACCTCATATACAGCCACGGTGCTGCTACTAGTCCCGTATGGTACCATTGAGTCGGACGTCAATGTTGCCATTGAGGAGAACTCGCTGGTCGCGCGAGTGCGTGGTCAGCCACCGATAGTCAGGTATGTGCCAGCAGTGGTTTGCTTTCTATCAACTCATTATAGACTACAATTACAGGCAGGCTGTATGGCGCGGTAGATACGACCAACTCGATGTGGCAACTAGAGCGTGCACCGGGAACGCGACCCGCGCGCGCACGAACCATCTCGACCGCGTCATCCCGGTCATCCTATGCGCTCGTTTCGGACCCAGAACAGAATGATGTGTTCTCGAGCTCGATGGTCTCTGTCGAGCGCACCGACGCCGATTCAGAACCCGACTCTGAAATGGATGTCTCCTCGCCTGCGTTCTCGTCGTCTCAATCTGGCTCGGCAGTGGCTCCGGATCAGGCTCTGCTCATGGTGGCAATGTTCCCCTCTCACAAATCCACAAATCGAAAGTCTGTCAAGCTCGGTGTCAAGCGTGGACTCACTTCACGCCCGCTCATCTGGTCGCCTTCTGACCCTACATCTTGAGAAGACCGAGCCTGCCATCTGGCCAGTTCTCATCTCTGGGCCTGCACCAGTCGCTCTTGCCTCGCCTCTACCTGCTCCAGCAAACGTCGAGCCCGCGAACGAGGCCATGTTCAACGCCGATCCGACCAGTCTGGGGCTTCTGGCCTGGACTACCTGGATGTGCGTAAAGACAAGAGCACGCATTCGAATACTTCTTGTCAGTCGGGCCTGCTAGTCTGATGTGCGGTTATGGTGCTTACTTTGTTGCCCTATAGACGATCATGGCTTCAAGCACGTGCGCCACTTGCCACGCTCAAACTTGTTACCCACTTTGTGCCCGTGCACACCCCTCTCCCTTCGTCCGAAGGCCCGACGCCGCCCGGCAGCATAGCATACTGGATCAAAGCGCTCGGTGGCGCTCCTGGTCTCGCGCGACTGTATCTTGAAGCTGGTCTCACCCTGCAGCTCGAGGGTGCGAGCGCGCTGCACCACGGCCCGTCTGCCGTCGCTGGGCTCTCGTCGATCCGCAGCGCAGGTCCGCCTACCGCTAGCTCTGTGGAGACAGGCGCCGGGACCGCGACGCCGCCCGCCGCTACTTCGACCGCGCGCGGGCACTAGACGCGATGGTCGAGGTGCCGAGTTGGCGAGCGATACTGATGATGATAGTACGGTGCTCGGGCTCCGCATGCCCGAGCTCCCTGTCTCAGGCAGTGCCCTAGGTAGCGAACCGCGCGCCAGGAGGCGGCGCGACCGCGAGAAGGAGCGGGAGCGGGAGAAGCAGTATGATCAAGGCAAGGAGAAGGGATTCGGCACGCGCGACAGGACACCGCAGCAGCAGGGACAAGGAGAACGACGAGACCGCGTCGATGTACTCGACCAAGAGCATGGTCGGCAACGCGCCCGATGTCGATGGCACGTGGTACCTCTATATTCCGGGTCTCCTCGGCGCAGGTGCGTTTGTATTGGGCGGGCGGCCGTGGTATTGAAAGTGACCGCTGATGACTGGCTGGCGTAGGCACAGCGCTTCTCGCAGTCGCTGTCATCGGCGCCGTCAGCGTCTCTACCTGGCGAAGGTCTCAATCGTGATCAGAGGAGGCAGGTCGCTAAGTTTTGTGTGTGATTCTTTCTGCTTTGCATCTTGCTGTCATTTGTTATCACTCTTTGGTTTTCGCCGTACTGAAACTGAAATAAGTCGCCGCCACCTTATCTAGACACTCTACTACAGTCCATTTCCTGCTTATCACTCCCATCATGTTGTTACGATCTTGCTCTCACTCTCTCTCGACTGTAACCTGTCCACATTTTCGATCATAGAACTCCTTATTGATAATAAACTCTTCACCCTGGCCCTGCATCGTTCAAGCGATTGATCGGCCCGTTATGTTGAAGCACTAGACGTCGGTCCATATCCTTAGGTTATGCTAAGACGATGCTCTCTCCCACTGTGCGCTCATTTCTCATGCTGATTCATCGAATTTGGAAGACTGAGTCAATCAGCTGCAGGTTCGTTTTGCTCGTAATATACAGCTACTGTGGCGAAACAGACTCTGAGAGTCAGACTGAGTCAGGTGCACGAAACACGAGACGGGCACGTAAAGCGATTAATCAGGCAAGAGGCGGACGAGGAGTATTTTGACGGGAGGAAGCGGACCGACGGACAGGAAAGACGAGTGATGAGGATTTGCACCTGGAACTGCAGGGTCATATATCATGCTGGGCTGGCGAGACAGCGCGTTGAAGGCGGGCCAGCTGATTGAACTCGAGAGCCAGATGCAGCGGATGAGCGCGTGAGACTTGTGAAGGAACTGGCGACGGTGGAAGGGGTGCAAGAGGTATCGAGGCAGGGGAAACGACTCGCATCGGGTATTAGCTATTGACGACGCACTCGACGGGGGTGAAGATGCGACTAGCTTGGACGTACAACGCGGACACATGACGGCCGAATCACCCGGCTTGACCTGCTCGCCCTCGGGAGTGATGCGAAGGGTGTGCGGGTCAGAGCCCTGCGCTCGTGGCCCATTAATGCGGTTCCAGCCACACTCGCAACAGTGCTTAGCCGCCACATGAGCTTCCCAGCGCTGCTCCTGTTCGAGCTTTAACTGAGCGCGCTGCTCCTCTTGCTCCGCATCCTGTTTGGCTACGATTGGTCTTGGCCACCGCGACACCACCGTTCGATCGGTCCCCGGCGCCGTTTGTCATAGGGCTTGCCCATGTGCCATTTGACATTCTCCAGGTCGAGCTCGGAATGCTTGGGCTTCTTCTCGCGAGGCGTCAGACCGATGATTCCTTGGTAGGGCAAGGCCGTGGGAGGCGCGGGGCCGTGGAAGGATGGGACAGGTGACGACGAGCGGGACGCAGACGACGAAGGTGGCGTATCGACGTCCGGAGAGTCGCTGTCGGAGCGAGCATGGCTTTCACCGCTGAGGCTGCTGCTGTCGGTCTCGTCGGCTGGTGCGCCCATCACGGGCAGAGTTGCCATAGCTGCTTCGGCGGCCCTGAAGACTGGAAGCTGCGCGGACGTACTGAGTTGGGTGTTGTAGGTACCGCTTGCTCGTCGGATGTTGGCTCGGTGCTGTGCGCAGGAGGCGTGGCCGACGCGTCAGGAGTTATCATCTTAGCTTTGAGCTTGTTCGAACGCTTCTTCTTCTCCGGACGCGGAGGAGCATCACCATTGCTCGTTCTTGTGCTGGGCGAGGAAGTAACGGCCCCATGAGGGCTGCCTGCTCGCCGGAGCAGTCAAAATTTGGCTGAAGCTTGTGTCGACGTCGTTTCAAGAATGCGTCAATGTCATCGTGGTCGACATGCTGGTGGTCCCAGTACTCAAGAACGGTGCGCTGGATGTAGTGGCGCTTGAGCCAGCGTACACTGTCCGCAAGCTCTTGAGAGTGCCAATGGAGTTGTTCGAACTGTTGGCGCAGCTCTTCGCGTGAGGGTGTCACGAGGAACGTTTGACCACCGGCGTTGGCTCTAAAACCGCCAGAGGATGACTTGACCGATACAGCAACGGATGGTGCCGGCGATGGTTCCGACGAGGTCAACATATAGTCGCCAGGAAACTGAGGTATCGGTGCAGAGCGTGCTGAGCTGATGGAGCGGACGCTGGGCGTGGCGAAGACACGGCGGGTTTACCCAGCGTAGCGTGCATCGGTATCTGCGGGATGATGTCAGCTCAAAGAACTTCAATCGGTGTAATGTTGCGCACGGCGGATGCGGTTTCTGGATTGGGAGTGGCAGGCGAGACTGAGCTCGCGATTGAAAACATTGAAGCGACGAGGGCGATGAGCTTGTTGGAGCGAAATGTAAACTGAGGGCAAGGTGTGGCTCCCGAGTCCGAGATCCTTGCCGCTGCTTTAATGGTGGCTGGGTTCACTGAACGAGCCATGCCGAATAAGGCAAAAGCACGCTTCCAGAAAGTGGAGCCTTCTTGATCTCAAGGGCGCATTTCCTGTCATAAATTCGTTTGGATGAGACATTGGGCCACTGGCACAGGCGTTGCGCGAGGCTAAGAATACGATATGACGGCGAAAGGGGAAGACTGCCGATGCCGGTGTTTGCCGTGTACCTCGTCGGGATCGTACTTAGACTATTCCTTTTCGGTATTGAAGGCCGATGCTGAACTAATTCAATACTCACCAAAGGCGGTGGAATTAAATGCGACCTGTCTTGAGAGATGTTCAAGATTCTTCAATAAGATGGTTCGACAGTGGCGTACGCCTCCTGAACGCTCCCGCAAGAACACCTTCGTTTGTACTGCATCGTTCCGAAGATAAAATTCCGACCAAGGGTCGATGATCAGGAGCTTGCTTCTTGTCTCATCCACATCCTCGCCCTCCGAGTTCATGTCTTGCGGCTGCGGACCCTTAATATCTGACCCATGCTCCTTCTGCTTGAGCTCTTTCCAAACTGACGAGACCGGTATACAACTCGGAATAGAACGAGTGGCCGAAAAAACGCAACGTGCTATGCGAAAGGAGGTTTTCACAACGAATGTGAATTATCAAGGCAAGCAACAGTCGAAGCAAGACAGCCGCTCGACGCGGCATGACAGCTTCCCTCAATTGGCTAGGTCGGTTCACATCATCCAGTAATGCGAGGCGAGAGAAGGTCAAGGAGTTTGTGATCATGCCGAAATTAAAGCCAATATGTGGCAATGTCTGATGCCTGATGTAGAGCTCCGTTTGGTTCCCTAAAATTGGCTTCACTCATTCAATTCTAGTGTGACGAGATTCAGTTATTATTTCAGCATTAACCGACATCTCAGATTAGGCATCCTGAATCAGATATTTGATGCCCCGCTTCGCCTCACAACATCTACTTGAACGGAACAAATAATTTGTTCAACAATTTGGCGACTATTATACTTCGCCCGTGTATGTAGTAGCACACAATAACAACGGACGTCGAATGACGTGCAACGATTACAATCCGCAGACTGACTACTTTAACATGTGATGTGCGAGACCCAAAAGAATGATCGAATCCGTGACGACGGTAATGTGAGGAGGAGTATGAGGGTCGAGACTATCGCCTGCCGGCGAGCGTGAATGATTTGGCACGACATCGAGCCGTCCAGTTCGCCGGCAGATGCGTGCAATCAGAGGATGGCAGCTCGAAATGAGGTTGTGGGATTTAGAGGAGGAACTTCTTGACCGTGCTGATGTACAGCGAGCGCTCCTCCCAGAATGCCATGTGGCTCGAGTTCTGGGCACAAAGATGTCAATATAGGAAACGCGCAAAGCGAGCGAGCCGGTGGCGGCGAACCTGGAAGTGTGTCCACTGGACGTTCTTGATCCAGGTGGTGTACGGTGCTATGGCGGAGTCCTGGCCCTCGTCGTACTTGCCGTTGGTAAGAAGCGTCGGACGTTGACTTTCTTGGCGAAGGACGAGCCATCCAAGTCTGCGCAAAGAAGAGATCGTGATGAGTAAATTTGCCAAGATCTGCGCAGCCAAGTGCGCTAACCTTCAGCGGGCCGCTGATGGAGAACTCGTTCGGGCCGTTCCTGCGAGTCGGCGGGTGAGCGTAAGCTCGGAAACAATGAGAGCAGAACTCACATCGTCAAGTAGACAGTGGGGTCAACACCAAGACCATTGAATGACGCCTGAACATCCGCGGGGTAGGGAGCGATGCGGATGACATGGAGGCTGTAGAAGTAGTCCACGGCCCCGACGTACTCGGGGTCGTCGGTGGTGCCATCAGCCTCATGCTTGTTGAGGGCATCGCGGTACTGGGCGGGGAGCTCCGAGCGCAGCTTGTTTGCAGCCTCAAGCCAGAGCGGGATGGTCGCAGGAGTCGAAGCAAGGATGAGCTTCTTAAGACCGGCGGGACGCTGCGCCGCAAACTCGACACCGAGAATGCCACCCCACGAGTGACCCATGAGGCTGAAGTTGTTCACGATACCGAGACCCTTGAGGACGTTCCAGAGCTCAGTTATGAAGAGACCCTCGGTCCAGAAAGTAGTGTTGCCCATCTGGTCTGCGAAGTGCGTGCTGGTGCCGCAGCCGACCTGGTCGTAGATGATAACGGGCATGGAGCTCCCGAGATCGGAAAGAGGAGTGAGGTAGTTGCTAGGGATGCCCGGGCCACCGTGAAGCACGACGAGCGGGGTGACACCAATCTTGGTCCAGCCCCAAACCTTGAAGTGAGTCTTGACGGCGAGTTTGCTGCCAGGGATCGTCCACTTCACGTCGCCTTCACGCGGGGTTGTTAGAACACGACGTTTTGCGCGCCAGCATGGCTTGACTTACCGGAGAGCGGAGGCTGGATGCTGGCGCGTGCGTTGGAATCCGCCACAGGCGCAGCATCCCAGGTGACGGTAACATCGTCGGTGCCTTGGGTCTGGCGAGTGAAGACGGCAGCGCCTGAGACGGACGAGATAGCAAGAGCCAAAAGCGAGAATGAGAACTTCATGGCGGGTGAAGGAGGGGGAGGGGAGGAATGCTGGATCAGAAATTGCAATATCAAGGCTTTATAACATAGCCAGGAAGAGATGGGGGCGCGTGTGGTGACATCTTGTTGATCGCAGAGGCCGGAACAAACTTGGTTCGGCAGTGCGAACGGAACATCGAGTTAGTCGGATGGGGAACATGAAGAAGTTGATTTGAAAGAATTAGATGCGGAGAGGCAGGGCATGCCCGGCGGACATCCAGCCGGGCAATTGGAACCGGAGTGTCAGCAATCCTTGCTCATGTTCCGCTCAAGGACATTAACGAATTTCGCGAAATTAGCGTTAAGCAGGCCCGCTCCTCAACGCTCGCCGTGCCTGGCCGCCGCTGTTTCATATCTATCGCCGCCGCTTGCGCGATGCGCCTCATCGGCTGCCGCGAGGATCCTGGTAGAGCGTGCGGTCGAGAAGGCCGAAGCCGCCACCACAGCTGCAGCAACTGCAAACGCTGCTAAAGCCGCAGCATCGCTCACAGCAACGTCATCAAGTAATGTTAACAATCATACATCATCGTCTGCGCCAGAGCCCAAGCAGAGCAATGCAAGCAGCGAGCTACATCTGCCGGACGTGAGCATGGACGCGCGAGAGGTATCAGTCGGTTGGGACTCAAAACATGGTCCAAATTGTGCGCAAACTGAATAAAGCGCGCGCCTGAGAGCTTACAAAGCAATTCAATAGTCACAATGTATGGCTGCGCGACCACTGCAGGTGTCCAGAGTGCTTCCACCAGGTCACAAAGCAACGGCTCGTTGATACGTTCACAGTACGTGCCCGTGCCACTTCTTCAGCCTTGCAACTATCCTAAGCTATTCTATTGCCGCCCAGATACGCCCTGATTTGCAACCCAACGAACATCGAGAGCAGGCCCGAGGGCCTGCGCGTGACTTGTTCGTATCCCTCGTCCTAGTGCGAATCCCCGTCTCACCTCGACGACGATTGCTCCCTTGCAGGGCCAGCATCCCGGCACCGCATGTTTCAACGTATCCATGGCATTGGCTGCGAGTGAATTCATACCACCCGGTCTTCGAGAAACCCAAGTTTCCGTGAGCTCAATTCTCTTTAGGTGCCGAAGCCGCGCATGCACGCTCTCGGCACTCTTCCAACCGCTAATCATGCTGACACTTCTCATAGGAAGGTGCTCTGGGGATCTGGAATTGCCAAGGATCCGCCGACCGTTCCGTACGAGGAAATCATGCAGGACGACATTGGCGTGTGGCGATGGTTGAAGCGCATTGTGCGTCCCATCGTCTTGGATGCATAATCCGCACTATAACCACCTTCCTGACGCCCAATTCAACTTTTCCATTCTTAGCATCGATTTGGATTTTGTTTTGTCAGCGGCGTTCCTGCCACCACCGAAGCCACCGAGGCTCTCATCCGCCGAATCGCATTTCTCCGCGAAACACATTGTGCGTATGATATTCGCCCCCCTCATTCCACACCTGAATCGCCCGTTACGTATCTGCTGAGTCCAGCCCCTGTCTTTAGATGGCCAATTTTGGGAGTTCACCTCCGATGCGGGGCGTGGTGATACTGCGTACACTACGATGGCCCTTGGAGCTCATACTGATGGTACCTACTACGTGAGCATTGATTTCAGCTGCTCTTGTTGATCTTTGGCCCTGATGAGTGCTCATTTTCCATCCACGCTAGACGGATCCCATCGGGTTGCAATTCCTGCACATGCTATCACACACAGACGGATCTGGTGGCGCGTCGCTTTTGGTCGATGGTTTCTACGTCGCGTCGCTAGTGAAAGAACTTTACCCGAGCGCGTTTGATGTTCTGCGACGCACGCGGATTGCATCGCATGCCGCCGGTGAGGAGAACGTGATGTATCGAACAGGCACGGTGCGTTTGCGCTCTAATTCTTGTGACAAAAGCTCAACAATGCACACTGAAATGCGCCGAACCTCAAACTGATACGATTCTTTCTTTTCTTGGCACATCACGCATTCATAGAACGGACGCGGCAGCGGCTTCCCAATAATTGGCACGCTCGAGCGGGAAGACGGTTCAGCAGGCGAAGTTGTGCAGATTCGATACAATAACGATGACCGAAGCGCTTTAAACCTCCACCCGGATCAGGTCGAAGAATGGCGAGTGCGGCTTCCTTGGTGGCACGATGCAAGTTCTAATCTAACAGGCAAATCTTTGGTAACTCAGGTACGCTGCGCTGAGGCAGTGGTACAAGACTCTCACCAGCGCCGACTCTGAGTACTGGGTCCAGCTGGCGCCTGGTACGGTCATGGCGTTCGACAACCAGCGCGTGCTGCACGGCCGCTCCGCGTTCACCGGCCGCAGACACATGTGCGGCGCATACATGGGCCGGGATGATTGGCGTTCTCGGCTTGAGGTGCTGAGCGAACGGTACGGCAAGCCGATTGTGCCACCCGGGCTTGACGAGCGGTTGCTGTTGCCCTCGTCGTCAACGATCGCCGGGGACGCCACTGATCAGGAGCACACGGCGGGCTACGCAAACCGGACCTGGAGCGGCCGGATCTGATCCCGCGTCTCGCGGCGGGCATGTCGCCAATCGCCTCTCACTGGCAACGTTCGCCAGCGGAACAGACGACTGCGTAATGCGACCGGCGACGTTTCCGGCGCCGGTGTGGCCATCAGTCTTGAATGATAAATCGATACGAACCCTTGCTCCTAAATGAGCATATGGCTCTTCTCTCGTCATCTATCTTGAGTACATCACACTCCCCTGGAATCGCGGTGTTTCATCTCATCTAATCAGCGAAAGACCCTTATGCATTGATTTGGATCTCTCACGTGCCCTTGTGCCTTTGTCATGTTTGAATATCAAGCCCAAGCTCGCTTGCGAAACCCCATCTCATTTGTACAATATGCAACTAGTGCTCGTGTCGGATCTGCTGTAGATAGTGCTCCGCAGAAAGCTTTTGATCTTCTCCGAGGCAGTGTGCATGATCAGTTTAGGAGGAGCTGGCTAAAGCGGAGATTGCCGTGTTCGTGTCTTGCTTTGCCATGCTGGCAACCGGCCATCGCAGAAAGAAGCGACCACGCGCCGTCGACCCGTACCTAGGATTTTACCCCGAATCTGAGCTTGACCCGACTAGCGACGAGCCCGCAGCCAAGCGTCGGCGATTCGAGGACACCTCAATCGCGAGCGACACGAGTGCCACGCATACTGAGCTTCGCGCGCGGCATAGCGAGACTTCTGCAATACTACGCGCATTCACAAGCCCCGATCCGGAAGAGGACCCGCAGCCGTCGCGGTACGCCGCAAGTGCGCGCAGTAGACGTTGTGTCGACTCGCAGGAGTGCGCGTCCAATGCAGAAGAACAGGATGTGTACTGGGATGAACCCCCTTCCGCACACGCGCAGACTGCTATAGCACAAAACAAGGGCAAAGCCAAGGCAAATCGCAAGCCTGTGAAGAAGCTTGGCGCTGCGTCCGGCGCACGACCCGATTTCATGCATCGGCTCATCAACAAGGCGCTCACCACAGGTGTTAAGCTTGACGACGATCTCGAACGAATCAACAGGACGACGGTCCCTCAGCTCAAGATGACCGACAAGCCACTCTCGAGGTCAGTTCGGCGGGCAGGCGCGATGCAGCGACCGCGCACACAGTCCCGTATGGTCGAACATTCATTCAACCAGGATAAAGTGGAAGCGAGAAAGAAGAAGGCAGGTAGCAGGCGTGTTGCGATGTCTATGCTGCGTCAGCCAGTGGTGCCCAGGGTGTTCGCGCCAATTGCAAAGCAGAATGTGAAGCGGTACGCTTGCTTCTCAACTGCTTTTTTTCTATCTCATACGGAGCATCTAGTCCACGGAAAATGGGGCTAGCTACCAAGAGTCGCGCCACTAAGCGTACTACAGCTGCGACTGCTGAGCACACTTCGGGCGTCGCGAGTTTCAAGCCGCTCAAGATGACCGACACGAAAACCTTCGATGCAGCCCTTGCCTTGCGCATGCCTATCCGGTTCGCGCTATAACTCACCGGGATGTTTGACACTTACACTACCGTTAGCCACAAGCGCGGAGATTTTTCGCAATTGCAAGCTCCAGAACTGCCGCCATTGAAACTCACCACAATCCAGGTCCCGCGTCGTCGTCGTCGTAACGCTGCACAGGACCATGCACCGGCAGCTGAGGAGTCCGTAGAACAGCTCATTGATGATGACTGGAATGTCTTGAACGACGACAGTGCACCATTTCCGATGCCATTGACGCCGCCACCTCCATTGCCGGCCCCTGACATAGATCAGATCAATGATGAGCTCAGATTCGACAGCATCTTCTCCTCACCTACGCGCCGACGAGCTGGACTCCCCCCTCCACGCCGAAGCATCACTAACGATCGTATCGAATCCAATGGCCCATCACCGCCTCGCCACCCACGTCGAATCTCAGATGAGATCGAACCTCAGCTTATTTCACCCCAGCTTCCACAGTCAGCATCATATGCACCACCTCAGAACCTTTTGACAGGCATTTTAGACGATTATCTTAGACCGAGTCCTTCCGCTCACCAAACCAGGCTTGACACGAACGACGCATCTGTATCACTTCAGCAGGAACCACTGCATCTATTTTATCGTGAGAGTAACTCGCCACCGCTCAACCCCATGTATTCGCATTTGTACGACCCCACTGACTGCGCGGAAGACGATGACGGGATCATTTATGTGCCCGAAACGCCTCCTCATTCTCCCCGCTCCTCCTCCTCGCACTGCACCACCACCTCGGAGTGTAACGACATGTACGTGCCACCGACGCTCGACACGCATCCCCCATCAACGCCGCCAGATGAGACTGAGCTCCTCGTACCCGCATCGTCAGATTTTGACGTTCCCGCGTCGTTTGTGTATGACTCGCGCATGGAGCGCACAGGGTTTGCGCTCGACGCGGATGGCGTGCAGGTTGGCACGCCGCTACCAGATGGCTTCGAGGTACTTGTGCCTAACTCGAATCAGCTGCTTGCACAGGACACACCTCTCCACCGAAAGGCTGCTGTCTCTCCTCCCTATGCGTTGCAAATCACGCCCAGTATCCGTGCGACGAATATGCCCAAGTTTCAACAGACGGGTCAAATGGAAACGATCTCGACAACGCTGCTGGTACACGCTAGTCCTCCACGGCAACCATCGTCAGCATTCTTGCAGCCGCGGCCGCGTCTCACAATTGGGGACCTCAATAAGCGGTATCTGGAGAACGCAGCGGTGAATGCACCGCTGGTTCGGGCTGCACAGAAACAGCAGCAGATGTTGGAGAGGCGTCGTCGCGCTTCGTAGGATGTAGCATCGTGGGTCAGCTTGACATTGTTGTTGTTGCAACATAATCCAAGTAACTCTCCGATTGCCCATTTTGCACTACCAAACTACACTGCTTGTATTTGTCAGAAGAAGAAAGACATATCAAAGCTGCTTTGACACCCGTAGCGAGTTCAACGTTTTCTTGATGAACGTTTTTGAGTGACTGGGAAAAATTTATTTGAAGATCATTGCTGACGTTCTCTGTGCTCGAATTCCGGCTGAACCGTAGGGCGAGGTCCTTGAGCTGAGTACAAGATTTAATGAGAGTCTGAACATCGTCATATCCTAAAATCGATGCTCCCAGGATGCGGAGGGCTGAATATTCCTCATCGAGTCGAACATAGCTACCCGCCAGATCAAATTGCTCCAGTGATGGAAAGTTCAGCTGTCCGTTTATCGAAAGCTCGCGTTGGGTGCTTGCTGTGCAGCAATCCATGCAACGGGATATCAGGCGCGACAAAACATCAATGCTGAAAGAGACCATTCGAGCAGATTGTGTCATCGTTCAGGGCCGATGTGCTCAAGCAAATTGACCGTTTGACACTTAAATGGGTTTTGACGTGAGTTCAGCACTTTGCGAGAGCACCTGCTGGGCGGGCGAGAGAGGACCGCAGCAACCGGACATTTCCACTGGTACATGATCAATCGAAGGCGCATGCTTGTTCTATGGTTGCATTTTATTGACAAAAGTTGCTCAATGAGTTGAGCTGGAGATGAGAAGCAAGCCAAGCACATTCGCGGAGGATGCTGCAACGGTGTTCACTGGCAGACTTGCAGGCTCCGCCGAATTCTACCTGAACATCACGACAAGCTGCACTCCAATGCCAGGAGAAAGAACTTCAATTTGTCGGAGGACGAGCAGCTTCCCGCCAACACATGGCTGCCTCGCAGACACCACACAGTCAACATAAACACACGCCCCCAACAGCACCCCCCCTGAGAACCCCGTCAGATCGCGCGGCGCTACCGATAACCATCATATAGACATCAGTGACCAGTTTCCAGTTGTAGTTCTGTAACTATACTACGACCCACCGGGGTACGGACCGGACCCCATTTGGGCTCGTGACCAATTGTACAACGAAATGGCTTTCTCTGAATCTCTGCTGTTCAACCTCATGGCTCGCGCATGTTGGGGGTGCTTGCGAGATTCACTGTGAAGGGGCTGCAATGCAGGGACCACCCCCACCTTGTCACCGACAACTGCACGACCGACAACTGCGTTCCGTCGAAACGTGTGCTGCTCACAGGCAAACCTATAAAGCATTGCGCAACCCCGCGCTGGGGCCCCCTATGATCACACGTGATCCGGCGGCATCCGAACATCATCCACGCCTTGGCTTTTTCCCGCTTTTCGTCGTACGCGCTCGCTCGTCATGGTGCGCGACCCTAGTCCGTTGTGCAGGCTAGCTCAGGTACTGATACAACCCACAGTCGGTCGCGGTGAGCGACGATGACCTTACCAACCGTTTGTACGCGCTATTCGAGTCGAACCCTCTGTGCAGCTTTGACGGCGACACGCGCTCGCTGCCTGCATGGGCCCTCGCACCAGTGCTCAACCAGCTTGCACGAGATCTCGGCACGCAACCGCTGTCCCAGGCCAGCATTGAATCGCTGCAAGCGACGTCCGAGAATGTGGACGACGCAGTAGACGTAACCGTCGACCAAGTACTGCAGATTCTACCCCATCTCTTCTTGGACCTCAGGATCTCATTTATCTCGCCCGCGCCATCGCCAACAGGTCTCGCACCCAGTGATACTCGGTCGGACGGCAGCGCGTCATCCAGCGGACGTGATGTTTTTCGATCCAACTCGTCATCACCCGAGCCGGATTCTGAGACATACTCGCCGCCCAGGACACCGCCGGCGAATGCACTTACACTGACACACATGCGCTCTGTCAGCGGTGGCTCGGCATCGTCCCTCCCTTCACCGTTCGATATGCGTCCACGCACGAGTCCTCTCACCCCTGCTGGCCATTCGCCATTCGACATCCGCCAACGCTCAAGTCCGCTCACCCCAACTGGCAGTGTTCACACGCGCATCCGGCGGCCACAGGCACTCTTCCGACGGCACCGAAGCGATAGCTCCTCGACCTCGGGTAGTAGGGACCCAACTAGTGAATCAGACGGCCGCCCGCCGTCCCCTCCGTCTGGCTCAGTGTCACCGCACTCGATCGACGAAGACCCGTCTTCGGTTGCATTTCCACTAGCCTGGAATCCAAATGATGGCGCTCTAGGCGGGCGCAGCGTCTCCCAGTCGTTGCATCGTCGTCGTACTTCCGTCGAGCCGCAGTTTGCAGCCATCTCCGAGCTTGATTGGGAAGAGCATCCCGAGTACCTTGGTTCGGAGGTAGAAGACCCCGATTTCAGGCGGATGGCTAGCTTGCTCGACACCCCGAGGAGGAGAACTTTGTCGTCTCCAGAAGACTATGATACCGATGGGGACGAGACCGGTCTCGTCCAAGCGCCGCGAAGCTACCGCAACAGCGCCGCTTCAATGGCGCCGGAGGACCGCCTCAACGCCCTCACGCAGGAGAACGAAGATCTAGTTCTACGACTGCAAGACAGGGAGCGAGCTATGCAGGTTCATATGGCCGAGCACGAAATCGAGTTTCAAGAGCTCGAGTCCAGGTTATCCGAGGTCGAGCAAGAACTCGCACAGGTCAAACGTGAAGAGAAAGAGCTGCGATATAAAGACGTGCGTGCTCTTCTGCTTTTCGGGGGTTCCAGTCTGATCAGATGTGTAGCGGAGCAACACGACCCAAATCAACATGCTCGAACAGGAAATCTTGAAACTCCAACGTGCTCTAGAAGCATCTTGCAACGGTTATCAGTCCATACAGAAGCAATTTCAGGACCAGATCGGTAAGAACAGCTTTCAGCGCGATCCCGAATGCTGATATACTGGTATGTCTCAGCTTCTATCGAATCTTTACGCAACGCATTGCGCGCCAAGGAGGTCGACGTGCAGTACGCCTCCGACCTCGCACAGCATCATGCAGCCGAAGCCCGCCGATACGCCGGACAACGCGAGCTGGCCGAAGCGCATGCCGCTCAGCTCGAGGAGGAACTCGCCATCGCCCGCGAAACTGCGGCCAGCGCGAACGAGCAGCTCGAGGAGAACGCGTTGCTCCGCGAGACGATCGAGCGCATGCGGATGGACATCGACGAACTTCGCGGTCCAGGTCCTGCCGACAAGAACGGGACCCCTCCGCGCCAGGGAAGTCGGCCTCCTACGATCAATCGCAGCCTTGGCGTTGAGATGCTCATGCAATTGGCGGATGCTGAGAAGAAGAGATTCCTCGAGAGCGGCGGCAGCAGCGGCTTGGACAGTGTTGACCGCTCCTTGGATTTGGAGATGATGAAGCTTCAGAACGAGGCCGCCGAGTCGTCCAAGAAAATCGCTCAGAAGGAAGGGTCGTCTTACCAGACTGTTATCAAGAGGAAACGAGTGCGTGCCTTTATTCCTAAGTTTTATCATCATGCACTCATGAGCATTATAGAAGATAGCCTCTCGCGCGGTTGCTCCTTCGCGATTCCTGCCTACAAAGTCAATCTATGCAGACGCGTTCGCCCAGCATCAGCCCGAACAGTCCACATCTGGCGTCCAGACAGATGACATCGACACATCTGGCTCAGAGCCATCCACTTCTCCTCTAAACCCACCCTCCACTCTTGCAGCTCCTCAAACACCACCACGTCGGACTGTCGTGCATCGTCGCTCTATGCAGGAGCAAGAAGATTACGACGATGATTTGTTCAACATGATTCTTGCTCCTGTTTCTCCTACATCGCCGACTCGCAAAGTTGCACAGCCCAGACCAGGCGAGCTGCCGCCATCGTATGCGCAGTTGTTCACTCCACAGAAGCTAATGAATCCGAGGGCACTGGCTGCACGAGACGCCGTCGCACATTGGCATCGTGGTGCTCCAATACCACTTGCGCCTGTACCCGGAGGTGTCTCTCGCGAAGCTCTTGCTGCATGGGGAAAGCTCAAAGGTGAACTTGGCGTCGACTGCATGGTCATCGACAAGATTCTGGCTGTTAGCGCCACACGAACACCACCAGCCTCTCCGCCCTCCACGCACGCTACACTACGGCGACGACGCAGCCAATCTATATCCCTGTCGACACCTGCGACCGCGCCGCATGGTCCGGCTCCTGCGCACTCACGACAGAGTCCCAAGCAGATGCCCCCACAGAGGAACAAAGCTGGCGGCCGCCGCCGCTGGCGATTCTCGGACCTCTGGAACGTCTACGCAGCGCGCAATGAGCTCCCTCGCAAGATGTTCTACCCGATCGTCGTGCTCGGCGCCTGGACCGCGGTTGTGGTTGTTGCGACGCCGTTCATCACGCACTATTTCGCCGTGCCCGGTGTTCCGGATGTCGGCGATCGTGCTGCGCTGAGCGCTCTTCGAACTCTGGCAGGTGGTGCCGGCGAAGGATTCCGCGGCGGTCCGAGAGACGACGCGCTCGACGCTGTGTGGATTGTTATCGAGAGGCTTTTGCTTGGCAGCGCCAACGCCGTCCTGAGGGTACCTGTGCCAACATGATCCCCATTGCACTTGATTCGACTATGCTCTCACCCATGCTCCTGACTATGCTCATGCTCTTGACCATGCTCTCCCCCATGCCCTGATGCTTCTACCACTCGCCCTACTGACGACCGCATCCAGCTCGTTTGATGTACAAAATACATGTCTGCATCGATCTCTATCTATTTCGCCCGAACCTAGTGGCGGCCATCTCGATTTGTACTACCTCTTTTAGATCTCAATTATCCGCAGGCATCGGCCGCCTCTGCATGTACTCAAGTAGTGTATATCCTGCGCAGCAAAACTCCTCTAAGTAATATTATCCTGACCACCACTTCAATCCTCTCTATACCAAAGCTCTTTCATCAGAACTGTAGCACACGTCCCCGCAAAAACGGGCAACTTCAACCAGCAGGAGCAGATATGTCCTGGTCCTGGATTTTGGTTGTGTCAGTACAGACCAATATGTGGCCACCTGGGAAGACTGACAACACATCAATTTTGAGAACACAAAGTTTCTTGTGTCTTGTCACGCAAGGTGCTTTCGCTCCAAAAGTCAAAATATGACTGGCCCGAGCATCTAACTGAGTGTCTTGTGTCTTGTCCGTGACGAACAGTCACGCACTATTCTCTGATGATGCCCCGTTTGTGCAAAATCGCTAGCAAAAGAGAAGAACATTCATTAATCGGAAACAAACGGCTCCAAATGCTCCTTTGGTGCACTCAGAGCGTCGTGGACAGCTTCAATATGTTAATTTTGTTGTCAGTATCGTTGCCGGAGGTAACGCGGAGAGAACTTGAGAGAGAGAGAGGCAGTCAACTTATAGACAAAGTCGCGGATACGATAATGGTCGTCTATCGGGCTGGTGCCGTCAGCCAAGTAAGCCAGCGCCGCTGGCGCACACTGCTGCAGTGGAAGCATCGCCTTTATCAAGAATACGAGAATGAATCAGCACGGCCAGCTCCCACGAGTGTGCGCTGAATTTGTACGCCTCATTGCCAAAAGTCTGCCACCGTATCTCTTCAGAACTCTTACACGCGACTGCCCATCAGGGATGACAGCTGTAGTCTGGATATGGTATCTTGAGGGAAAGCTCCTCGGCGCCAGCCGCATGTTTGAATAAACTCGCACGAAGCCGCCGATACCTCCCGAATTTGAACAAGCCCAGTCGGGACGATCTTGCGCCTCTACGTGTACTTCTTACGACGCTGTACCAGCATAACACAGGCAATAGATATCGGGGAGAGGGAGCAGGGAGAAAGCATCAGTAGTTCGCAAGTCTGACCCATCCATGTGTGATAGTGCAGATTGCTAAGTCCGGGAGGGTGAAAACATTCTGGCTATCTCATACTTATGATGACTTGCCAATGCCAAAATCGCACGTGAAACAGCCATTATTATTTATCGGAAAATGTGTCCTTTCAAACAACCAAGCTCTTCAGCTACAGCAACGAAATAATGCATACTCAGATTAGAGCTGTAGAGGAGGAAGTGCACCGGTCTTTACGCACCAACATATTCGGTACCTCGCGCTCAAAGCCTTTGCAACTGCGTGCACCTGGATGTAACGAGAGGGATAGGGACTGGACCGGGTTATGTGAAGATATCTCTTTGATTTTTGAATTTGGTTGAACACTGGTTTGCCGGAAGCAACTTGGCAGAAGTCCCAAAGGTTCAGGATGTTACCTCGACTTGGTGTGATTCGATGCAACAACCCGGGCAAGCGGAATCATAAAGAGCCATGGATGCTAACGGGCGCTTTTTACAAACGACATTCGCTCAGGGGATGGGAGGAAGAGAGATCGCACTTACAGAGTTTTGCTCCCAATGCGAGGGTTTCCAGTAACAGTTCATATGTCCTGATTGATAGTACGGCCGCCGTTTAGCACTCCTCTCACGATGCTTGTAGCCGGGCAGCAAAACGTCTGAGGATCACGTTTGGGTCAGGTCGTCACAGGAGGCGCTGGGAATATCTGCGGCGGTGTCTGTCAATGCTGTCATGGTCATCCTCGGGTTCGGGTTGACTTGTTCTCAACTCGCGTTCATGTCTGCTCGCCACCGTCAGCGGCTGTCGGTTCCACAGAACCTTTACTTTGACGTTCTCCAGCTCGTCTTCGTCGCCGTCGCATCGTTCCCCGACGAGCACTGGCCCGTCCTCGGGCAGGGCAGCTTCAGCCCACACAGGGCACGTGCGCCATTCACTCTGGCTGCGGTATGCCGGCACTGGCGGGAGCTCGCGCTGAAGCTTCACTCAATCTGGACTTACGTCGGTGTCGCGTGCCCAACAACCGCGCGCGCGGCGAGCTGGCGGCCGCAACAATACCGCGTTGAGCTCATTCTCGCACGGTCCAAGACATCCACACTGGACGTGTTGGTGCGTTGGCGGCGCTTCGAAGGCATGTGCGACGCGCAGACTTGGGCGGCGGCCGAAACGGCTTTGTATCAGATCTTCAAGGCGCGCGGTCGGTGGCGACGCGCCGAACTGCAGCTCCAGCACACGATGCCGTTGAGCTCGTTCACAATGCTTCAGGGACCTGCACCAGAGTTGGTAGAGCTGGCGATTGATATAGAGAAAGCGTTCTTCCCCGATGCACCGCGGTTGGAAAAACTCGTCTTGCGCAACGCTGCCACAACGTGGTCGCTCCCTGAGAACCCCGAGGCACCGAGTCCCTTCCCGGGTCTGAGACATCTAGAGCTCTATGGCGAGCGCAACGAGGTATGCGTGCGCTGGCTCCAGCTAGTCGGGCACCAGCTAGAGCACCTCACGCTGTCCCCGCGTGATGATCCCTGGCAACACATCCACAACGCCATCGCATCCGACGGCTCTATCCATCCATGGCTCGAGCTGCCAAACCTGAGGTCGCTGATCCAACACTTTGGGCTTCTTCTCACGCGTGCAAGCGCGCCGCAACTACGCACGCTGGGTTTGAGCGCGCAGTACGTCTCTTCGCCGCTCGCGGCCGAGCTGCGCGGACGTGCCGTGACACACCTGCATCTCCTCGGCCCACCAAGTGCAGCCGATATCGACGTACTCGGTGTGCTCACGCGCGTGACGCATCTCGCGCTTACGCTGACCGGCGAGTGGGCGATGCGCACCAAGCACCCGACCGGGCTGCTCGAGCCCCGGGGCGCGGGCTTCCTCGCGCGCCTGGCGCATGACCGCCCGCCCGTCTGGCCCGAGCTTGTTAGTATCCGCTTCGTCGAGTGGGAAAGGACGGGCGGCGCGCACGACTTGACGACGGAGGCGTTCCAGGAGGAGCTGGTGATCCTCCTGCGCGCTCGTAATACCGGGAAGTCGGGCACCGCGCGGAGGATTCATGAGGTCGAGCTTAACGCTTTCAGCGCCTCGCCGCAGCTCGTGGCGCTCGTCAGTCAACTCATCACACCATCCTAGATCTGCTCCTACCGAGCACTGACAACAAGTACAATTTTCACGGATCGTGAAGGAGAATTACTGTAACGAGTGGAGTAGTCCGCCATCCATGTAGACAGCTAGAGAGAGAAAGAAAGAGACTGGGCGTGTAGCGAGTGGAGGGTTCCTTCCAGGAGTGGGCACCGAGAGAAGGGTATGTACGAGATGCGAGGAGAGATGAGATGCAACGTGTGGGTATATACAAATGCAAAAGTGAGCGGCACCCAGCCAAGTGAGAAAGAGAAAGAGGGAGAGAGAGAAAACAAAGTAATTAGAATGAGAAAAGCAAGCTGAGAAACCAACCGTCATTCGCGCGTGCGCAACGTGCCGTGCTCGCTCGCAATCTTCTTGAGCCGGTCCCGCTCTTGCGACATGTGCGCCACCATCAAGTCGTCCAGCCGCACGTCCTCCTTCGGCCGCACTGGCATCGTCGACACAGGCGGCGGCACCGGCGGCCCTGCTGTCACTGAGTGGTGCCCGAGGCTGCTGCTCGAGCGCGTCCGCGGATCGCCATGCCCATGCCCCGAGCCTCCGTGCCCATCATCGCTCGCCACAGCCGCAGGAAACGAATGTGCGCTCGCTGCGAGACTCACGGCTGAGCCCGCCTGCGCACGCTGCAGCATGCCCAAGCCCTTGTCCTTGTCCCGGCTCTTACGTCCCTTTGCCACACTCGCGACCGCGGCCGTGACGCTCGAGACGGGCTCCGTGTGTAGCATCCGCGTCGCCGGATACACTGGCGACGGCAACGGGCTCTCCGCTCGCGCCATCGACGGCGGCGCGCCCAGATGCACGAGCTCCTCCGGCCCGCCGCTGTCGTCGTCGTCGTCGCTATCGTCACGGTACCGCGCCGCAGCTTGCCGCATGTACCGGTCCTGCACCTCGTCGAAGAACGCCGGTCCCGCGCTGTCCGGCGCGGCCACGGTCACGGGCGTGATACTCCTGAATACAGGTGCCGGCGTCGTGCGATCTGACGCGTACGACCGCGCAGAGCGGATGCTGCGTGCATCGTCCAAGCCCGCGCCAGCACCCGCACCCGCAGCAGTGCCGGACCGAGTCGAGCGCACGCTACGCGCGTCGTCGTCGTCCCTCCGTGGCCGTGGCATATGCGACGCCGCCGTGCTCGTGCTCGTGCGCGCGTCGCGTCCGTGCCCAAATGCCTCCGAGTGCAGCGACTGCACGCTGTGCGCCGCACGCACCCCGATCGACAGTGATAGCGACGGCCGCGCACTCGAGCCTGCTTCGATCGACGAGCGAAGATGGCGGGCATCGAACGACGGTCTGCCGATGGTCTGTGTGTCTGCATGGTCGTCAAAGGACGGACGATGTGAGCTGTGGCTGTCGAATGACAGTCGTTGCGATTGCTGTGGATCCATCGAGAGCCGGTCGCCGACTGATGGCGCACGTGAGATGAGAGTGTGCTCGTCTGGCGGCGAAGATGAGAAGACGTGTGGGCGAGGTGTGGTGTCCGTATCCTCGCCTAGGTGCGAGTATATCGACCCGTCCGACTGCACGGTGGCCAGCGACACAAAGCTCGTCGCGCCCGGCACCTGCACCACAAACGCCAGCTGGCCAGACTGTGGCGGCTCTCCCGTGACACTGATCCCTGACCCAGAGCCGCCCGGTGCGTGTAACGACTTTGCCGAGTTGCTCGTCGCACGCGAGTTCTTGCGTGGCGGTGGTGCTGGGCTGAGCGGCGTGTGCGGCGACGTCTCCTCCTGACGGTACTCATTGTACTGCTGGGCAGCCTCCATAAACGTGTCGACGATCGGCCTCCTTAACCTACCCGGCTCGTCTGGCGTAGACAACGGCGTCGTGACATCGGATACGGGCGAATCCTGAGCAGGCGGTGCAAATGCGTGTGACGGTGTGGGAGCAGTTGGGCGGCTGAGAGGTAGCGACGAGAAATATGACGCCTCGCTGACGATGGGCGAGCCGATGCCATGCGCAGGTGACGTCGGCACGCCCAACGACCGCACGCTGCGTGCGTCAGAAGACGAGGGACCGGCAATGGGAATGGGTGGGGTTTCGGCGGTGCGGGGTCGTCGCGCGTGGTGTGGCGAGAGCGAGCGTTGTCTGCGTCGGTCGCTGTGGTGTCTGTCTTCCGCGGACCGGCGTGTACGTGACGTGGATGACGACGAAGACCCGTTGAAGGACAGCCCGACGGCCTGCTCGAGCAGATCGCGACGGAAGCGCTCCTCCTCGGGCAGAACGGGCGTGCAGGGTCGCGTGTCCGGTGCAAGGGTGCCTGGAGGCACGTCCACCTCGCCCGTGGGATCAATGTCGTTCAAGGAGGCGGGCTGGCCTGGCGCAGTTTGCTGCCGCACCAATACCGAGCGCTGATGCTGCTGCTCGGCCTCTCGCACCGCCTGGTGAAAGTCGACGAGCTGCTCGCGCAGGACTACGATCCGATGCGGTGGGGTCTGGACATGGGGAGCGGTTACAACGACGGGTGCTGGCTTCTGGATTATAGCAGCACTTGATTTAGCAGGAGACTTGCGGAAGAGGTCACGGAAGCCATTGGGAGATAGGATTGCGGCCTTTTTCGTTGGTAATGGAGGCGTACGCTGAACGGTGAGGGATGCAAGCTCATTTGCAGACGGTTTGGCGTGTGCAGGAGGAAGAAAATATTGGTTGTTGACGAGAAGGTCGAGGCGATAAGAGACATTGTCTGGGTCGAAGCCAGTCCGGTTCAGATGAGCGATCCTGGGCAACGGTGCATCCGGCGAGTCGCGCACATCATCCTCAAATGTCTCGGGATACAGCGACGACTCGGAAGAGATCAGCGAGTCCCGCACAGCGGGTCCACCGCGGGCAACAAAGTCCTCGAGCGGCAAGAATGTCGTTGGGCTCGACGGCGACGACCTGCGTGAGTCCAAGTCACTCCATCGCGTCTAATGAACTCGCTTTAGATTAAACACAAAAGAACGTGTTTTTCCAAATGACGTGCCTCCGTGTGTGCGTGTGCGCCGTGGCTGTATGTGCGCTGCTTGCGCGACACCATCGATGACGCCGAGCTCTGCAATGGGTCCCTTAATGTCTGCGCGGTCGCAACGAGTGCACCAATGCTTCTAGAGCGCCGACGTTGCTGAACAGTGGTTGGTGCGGCCATGACCGGCTGTGAGGCAGATGCGGAAGGCCCACCAGTGAGCGAGCGCAACGGCGAACGTAACGGGCGTATCGGCAATGGCTGAGGCTCTGTAGTTTGGCGCTGGGCAAGCGGCCGGGAAAAGTTGCGCATCGCTGGCGAGACGACAAAGTCCATGATTGGAAGAGCACCCGCCGCGAAGAGCGCGACGACGTCGGAGCGGACCACTGCGCAACGGGGGAATCGAGGAGGAAATGATCGGCAAGCCCTGTCGGTTGTACCCGCGCCTCATCCTCCGCTTTCCTCCTCGTCTCTCCCTACCCACAATGTCCAACTGTATGTCTCATTGAAACACGCATTATACCAAATTGACCGATGTCACCCACGCCCAGGGCTTCCTGGCGACTCCGACTGGCTACCAAAGTGGTACGCCGGCTCGTCACGGCGACGTATCCCACGGCCATTGACATTCTTCACAGGCAGCTCATCACCGCGTCGCTCGCGCTCTTCAACGTCGCGCAAAACTTCACTACGACCACCCTCACAAAGCGCGTCTATTCAAACACGACCCAAGGTACGCGGCTTCCGAAATATCGTGCCATTCACACGAACACTCACGGTTGCCGCAGTGACCGACCTCTCAGCGCGCACATTTGGCGTATGGACGCTGCTTTCGGCCGTGCTTCGTTTCTATTGCGCGTATAACGTCCGCAACGCAGTGTACGTCTCGAAAAAATCCCGCGCGCACGTGTCGCTTAATCCCAAGATACATGACCACGTGCTCATGATCCCCAGGCTGTACGACGTGACGATCTGGTCCTACGTGATCGCGTTCGCCCATTTTGGCTCCGAGATATTCGTTTTCAAAACCGCCAAGCTTGTCGGGCCCGCGCTCTCGCCCGTCATCGTCGCCTGTGCGTGCCCGTCAGCGCTTATTTTTGCCCGGCCGCTTAATTTACGTGTTTTTGCAGCGACATCGCTAATCTGGATGCTAAGCCAGCGCAGCTATTATCTCGGGCTGTGAGAAGGAGCTAAAAAGGTCAAGATGTCTGAAGTACAAAAGTGTATCAGGTACTGTACTAGGACGGACCCATGAGGGCCAGAACTTGCGGCTGGCCCCGAGAATCTGAAAGGTCCGACCATTCTTCCCGATCTTGAATCTTGATGCATGATTGCGCTCCCTTTCAACAAACCTTCGAACAATGCGCTACACGCACATTGTTCAGCAGACCTTCGAATAATGCGCTACACGCACATTGCATGAGCATCTTCAGACTCATCCCTCGATCCGTGGCCAGCGCGTCAGTACTAACTGACTGGACGTCGTTGAGGCCATGATGACCTCCCTTCAAACCGCACTAGCTCATGCGCTGCGCAGCCTCAACAGCGAGAACACGGGCTCAATTTCAACATTAAGGTGCAGGAGATGTTGTCAGTATATTCGCGACTGTCGGTGCTATTGCCAACCACTCCTTCTAACAATGGTCACGTCCAGATTAGTATCATATTTGAACTTCATTTTACTCCGTGAAGAGACGACGGTGAGGCATAATCGCTGCAAACATTGCGTAGCGGAGGCACATTCTTCTTCATGAATTGGCTGTCCCTTTTGAGCCGGAAGTCATTGCCAGAATCCATTACTTGCCCAAACTCAGCCGTAATTGAATTTGAGGTGCTCACCGCATTGACGCTATACTCTGCTTTACGTATAGTCGCGACGGATGGAACATCGAATGAGTCGTGTTCTGTTCACTTGCAACGTCTGCATCTCCCAGTGATCCGGATTGGTTTTCTGTTTGAGCTAGAGCGCCTTTAGGGTGCTGAGGACAGCTGAAGAGTGGACAGCACTTGACAAAGTATATATTGTTGATAGAATTGTGTACGAGATGGTCATTTCGCGCATTACGTTTGCAATAGAGCATCTCCTGTGAGATGAGCCGTTGTGCGAGGTTTGGATTCTTTCGAACATGCGATTGGGCGGATTACAAACCCCGTCACTAGCCGGCATTGCCTCTCTGTCTCGCTTAACCACATCCCATCCACCGCGCACTGGGAAAACGATGACCGAGTACTCTGAGGAGTTCGCGCATGCTCGAAGCGGCGAGCGGCGCATCAAGGACCCTATCCATGACTACAGTGAGCGTCATTCCGCTCGGGCAGGCTGCTCGGTGCCACAATCGCTTTTCGCACTAAGCGCTCACCGTGCTGCCCAGTTCCAATCAGCCCTCGTCTGGTCAAGTTCATCGACACGTACGTGCCGCGTTTCGTGCTAAAATTTCTATCCGGCGACGGAGCCCCGTTGCCCTCGCCGACACCAGCGCAAGGCCGTCTGCTGATGATTGTGCAGGCCACAATTTCAGCGGCTACGTTACATCAAGCAGCTGGGTGCGCACAACATTCGAGCACGCTCAATTGCTTTGATTCTGACTCGTGTTCGTGCTGCGTCTGTTGCGCGCTTTTTCTCTCCCAAAGGCACGAGTTATATGGTGTGCGTCACATGCTGCAGGCATTGTCTTGTGCCTTTGATTAAGCGTCAACAGCTTCCCAGGTGCCGCGCACAATCGCTTTGAGCACTCCCTTGGTGCGCCTTGTGGCGTGGTGACCGCGTTTCTCAGGGATGCGACTAACCGTTGTCTCAAATAGGAGTCATGCACCTGTGCGGCCGGCTCATCGACACGCTGCGGACAAACCAGCCCCGTCTTGGAATCACAGAAGAAGACAAGTTCTGCGTCCAACTTGCAGGCCTGTGCCACGACCTGGGTGAGTACTCGCAAATTCGGAATGTCGATGCAAGAAACGGCCACCAACCATTTCACTGCTGACTGCTGCCACGCACGCAGGTCACGGCCCGTTTAGTCATGTTTGGGACTCCCACTACATGCCACGGGCTTTGTAAGTCTTTGCGAGCGATCTTTGTTTCTAAACTTACGCCTGGCGGCAGGGCACGAAGAAGCGACCTTGCGAATAGGAAATGGGAGCATGAAGAGGGATCCGAACTTATGTTCGATGCTCTAGTCAAGAACAACGACGTTGATATCTCTGAAGAAGAAGTAGTCATCGTGAAGGCTCTGATTCGCGGAGAAAAGGACAGGCAGGACGTGTATGTTCTCAGATTGCGCGCAGCTATAAGGTCTGGACTGATTCATTTGCAGATTGCCCAAGCGCAAGGCATTCATGTTTGAGATTGTTGCAAACAAGACGAATGGTATTGATGTTGACAGACTGGATTATATTGCTCGCGATAACTGGGCAGTTGAAGGCAAAGCCGATACCACGGCTCTGAGGTTTGTCGCACCTGAAAATATACGTGTTCGAACAACTCAGGCTTCACTAGGTTGATTGACAATGCACGGGTGCTTGGTGGTCATATCTGCTTTCACATCAAGGACGTGAATCAGGTATACTCACTGTTTCACACGCGCTTCAACCTCTTCAAACGGATCTACCTTCACAAAACTTGTGCGTACGATAGGCCTATGCTGCTATAGTACTTCTCACTCTAGATGCAGCTGTCTCCATTGAATACATGATTGTTGACGCACTCTTGGCCGCCGACGACGTCCTCAAGATCACCGATCGCGTTTTCGACGCCAAACGCTATACCTACTTCACCGATGACATTATCATGCAAATAATGGAGAGCGACCACCCAGTATGTTTCCATCGGTCGCTAACTCTTTGAGAGTGGCTCTCATTATGCCGTGCAGGGCTTGGCCAAGTCTCAAGAAATCCTTGGGCGGCTACAACGGCGAAATCTTTATCGACTTGTCGACAGCGTGTGTCTCAACTGGGCACTGACCACCGAGAAAACCTATGAGAAGGATACGAAGACGTTCAAGGATATGGTTACGACCTCCAAGATCCTGTGCCACGCCAAGGAGTATAGTACCGCTCCAGATCCTGACACAGCGGCTCTGGTCGCGGAACTTGAGGAGGAGCATGTGATTGTCGACTTTTCACCTGTGCACTGGGGCATGAAGGCGAAGAACCCTATCAACGAGGTGCTGTTTTACAACGGGAAGCACGCAAAGCCCGAACGTGCGTTAACAGCTCTCCGCTGATGTGATTACTGAATTCATCCTGTAGCGCGGCCCGCTGGGAAGGAAGATATCACGCAGTTACTGCCTGAGATTTTTGCAGAAGTTCACCTTCGGGTCTACACGCGGCATTCACGGTTGGTATTCTACTGCCACCCTTACACTTCGTTCCGCTCAATGACCCCTATAGATTCTTTGGCATTATCCAACATGCATTCCGTGCACTTCTCAGCGAGCTTGGTCAGCCTATCCACGCGCTCTCTCCGGGAGAGGTACAGGAAGACCTGCATCTGGCTGACGGCTTACAACACCTGTGCCACGCGACCATCCCAAGCATCACACACCAGCAACGCCGCCTCTCTCGCGCGAAAGCAGCTTAATTATCGCCGAAAATGCCAATGCTTGTGGTCGCAGCGCTCCAAGCACCCCGAGACAGATGGTGAGCAAGTTGCATACGGCTTCGCCTGGGAGTGGGGTGCCGCGGGGCAGCGATTTCATGACTGTCCCGATGAACCACGACTCGCATCCGCCCGCTAGTCCAACACCTTCGCAGAAACGGGCGATTAGCTTTTTATCGCCGCTCGACCGCCAGCTGAGCCCATCTCCATCCGCGAAGATTGGCGACGTGCTTGGTCGTGGCACAAAGCGTTTGCGAGATGAAGCACCATCGGAGCAGGATACAGCAGATGCTGGCTCGCCACGGCGCGGCTCGGGGCCGAAGCAGCAGCGCTAGGAAAAGCGCACGGTTATCAACGACTGGTGCAGCAGGTTGGGACTGAGCGATCAAATTAGCGAGGACTTGGTAAGGAACTCACGCTCATGATACTACATTATGCATACGGCTGGATTGTCTTTACGTTCTTCTGGATTCGCTTATGAACACTTCAGGGTTTTTGCCTCTATAGTTACGCACATAGATGACCTTCAACTCGGAGTTAATAATGGCTCGTACTTGTATCGTAGTTGGTTTTAGCCGCCACGTGAATCACCCCATGACCAGATCAAGTACCATTCGAAGTTTATTTCGTTCAGTATGTGGTGCGCAGGAGAGCGAGCAGACGGGCAGAGTTATCGAGAAGCAGTCAACCCAGCTCAAGATTTCTCCCGCATTGAAGCGATGTAGACTGCAAATGTGGAATACAGTACTTACCCACATAGGTTGTCCGGACGATAGCACGTCGAGCGAATTCTGAGGGCTAAATGCAATTGCAAAGCTGGAAAGCTGGAAAGTACATGTATGTGCGAGCATTGTCCGTGCAAGATAAGAGGCAGTGTGCAGAAATGAACAAACGAGATAGAGAGAGAGAGAGCCACATTCAACGAGAGGGACAGGGAAAATACGATGAGTATCGACAGTTCGACGGATTGTGCTGTGCCGTGGCACTCGATGCAATCTACAGGTAAATGAATGTGAGAGTGTGCCGCTACCTGAGGCCAAAGACCTTCAGCAGCTTCGATTCTTTACGATCATGCTGAGGGCGCTGTTTGCTTGTGCTGGACGTGCTTGTACTCGGCTTGATTGTGATTTGTTTCGTTCCACGTGTGATGGTGGCGAGTATCTTCGCGTCCCCGACGTGAAGGTCATTCGTCAGGTCGTCGGTGGACCTTCCGAATTGGTTAATCAGATCGCGCGCGAATTCTGGAAGAGCTTCGCCTTCTACGAATTCTTCGTCCTCTTCCTGTAAGGAAGTGAGCATGTCGGTAGACGCTCCTGGTGCAGGCGACGTAGCGCCGTTCGGCGTGGAAGGATGGTATAAAGCCTGGAGTGCTTGTTGTGCCTTCTCACGCGTCTTCTGAGTGGTATCTGAAGCAAGCACCTCACGCTGGCGGACGATCGTGACGCGAATCGTTGGCGACTTGCTACTTTGTGGCGTCGGCGGCATCGAGAAACGCGACGCGTTCTTCGCGCTTAGTAAACCAGAGTCAATCGGCTCGCGGTGGCGCACACGCATCGAAGCCGAGCGCGGCAGTTTGCCTGCGGACGCGCCGGGGGAGATTGCGGTGCGTAACTCTGAGCCTGGGATCTGGACGGTGAGCCCGACACGATGCGACGGCGCTTTGGGCGAGCGTTTGGTCCTGTCAAGCTTGGAAATGGTCGAGCTTGGAATTGCTGCCCAGCTAGAACCGGCCTGGGGCAGTTCTTCATGAACTGTGTGGCCGCCGGCGTGCAGCCGCAACTCCATTCCCTCACGCGCGCGTTCAAGCGCTCGCGACACGGACTTGGCGTCAGTTGCAGCGTCATATGACCTGCGCTCGACATCCTTGAGTTGCGCGAGGAGCCTTTCGATTTGAACGTCGCGCTTCGCCTCTTCAGCCTCGGCGCGCGCGAGCCGCTCCCTGAGGTTTGCGAGCTCGACCTCGCTTACAGCTTCACCGCGTAGACCATCGACCCGGTTCTGCAGTCCATCAACCTGCGCTTGCTTGTCCTGGTACCGCTTGCGCGCATCACGTTCGAGTATCTCGGTCTCTTCGAAGCGCTTTCGCAACGTTTGCGCAACGCCTGCCGCGGCCACAAGCTGCTGTGCGACGGTGACGACAGTCTTTTCGAGACTCTGAGGTGGGCGTGCGGGTAGGATGACGTCACTGTGCTGCGACCTGAGCCGTTGAAGTGCAATGTATCGTCGCGCCTGAGACTGCATCGGCAGGATGATGTCGCCGAACGCTCTCCTCGTAGCGCTGCAAAGTGTTTCGTCAGCACGCATGCTGGCCAACTCGAAGCGTACGCACAGGCCCTTGAGCACACCACCAGGGTGTGCTTTGGCCTCGATCATCTCACCAGACGAATCCCAGTTGCCGGAAACTCGCCAACTTGCGCGTCGGCTCGCGCTGGCGCTTGACGTCTGACGGAGATGCGACGGCTTTAGCTGCGGTACGACAAATGCCGACGATCCGCTCGAGCTCGTCGAGGGCTGTCGAGTCAGCCCGGTGTACGCGCTCATCGCGACACAGCGACGGTTGCCGCCGTAGAGATGAAAGAAGAAAACGAGTGACCACGCCGGAGTTTGCCAACTCCGTCAGGGCTTGACCGTGACTCCGCATGTCAATGTGCCACATATAAATCAGGAATACCTCTCCAAAGAAATACAAATGGAATACCCAAAGTAAACTTCTCTCATATAACCCAAGTATCTATTCGTTCAAGATGCTCTCGCGCCGAACTATTTTAGTCCAGATCGGGCAATTGCGAACGCAGCCTGGGTAGCTGCTACCGCCTACAGCTACGAAATACTGAATGAATATGATCTGTGATGAGAGGAGATAGTCGCTGCTATCTAAGCAATACCACATAGCCCTAGAGCAAAACCTCAGCACATTCACGTCATGAGATGGATGGGCTCTCGTGCAGAACTTTCTGTAAGGAGGGTGGATATGGTAATCGCCCGCTCCCTTTAATCAATCGCAGAGCCGTATCGACTGGATTCAAGCAGAGATCGGACTATTTGCCGTGCTATATCCTCACTCGCTCAACGAGCTGTCCACAATAGCTCTGGCACTAGTAGCCAAGTTCTTCTGTAGGCTAGTGGTTACCCCACTCGCACGCACTAAACCAACTTTAAACTCTACGCGTTAGGAATCTCAGTCGGTCTGATGGCGAGTCTGCGTCTCCGTTCTGAATTGTAAGCAACAATGCGATTGCCTCGATGTAGATCTTGCTTGCGACGCCAGAGGCTTATCTTGCCGTATTACTAGGCTGGGCTACTGTATTTCAGTAGCACCTCGCGACCTTCATTTCAACACAGCAAACTCACGGCAGTGCGTTTTACAGCTCCCTTGAACAGTGCTCGTGCACAAGCCGCTGGTGATTGTTGGCCGGCGAGGCCGTGTGGGTGGCATTCGTAGCTTGACATTGCTGCGCGGAACCTGCTTCTTTGCGGGGAACTCCTGGTCTCAGCGTGTTTATGATATCGGAGAACCGTGGCCGCAAAACCTGTTCCGCCTAGGGCCTGCCCTCTCGGAAACCGATTGGAGTGATGGATCGGCGGATCGACCGGACATCCGTGGCCGAGCCCAGGGCTCAGACGTGATGCATATGGGAGCACCGACTGTAGGTATAAAGCACCATCTGTGTTTGGACAGTTCAGCCCTGTTCGTTTACTTCCTTTCACCCAGCTCGCCCTTAGCGGCTGTTCCTGTTGCTATTTTTGAACTATCTATCTCTTTCACTTTTTTCTACGTATTATTCATTCATCCATGTGGTCATCTTTAAACCCATTTATCGCTTTGGGCATGGTCGCGCTCGCTCTGCGCGCTGAGGCCATTACGGCCTGCAGAGGTAAGACCACACAGTGGGGCAGCCTCGAGTTCGATCTTCGCATAAAGAGCAAGCCAATCCCGTCGGGACCCACAATAGACTTTGAAATCAACGGGATCAGTCAGCAGATCAGTCAGGGTGATTGCAGAGACCGAGTCCCGTCGCTTGCAACGCGTCATTGCTGGGAGCGAAAGGCGCCGCCCAGGAAGCCGACGACCCCAACTAAACCACCTGGAAAACCACCGAAAGGAGGCTCAAAGCCGCCTGCTCACTGGGAACCAAACTACCAGACGGCTGCTGGGATGCAGATTGGTCCAACGGCCAAATGCACGAAGAAGACAACCATTCCGGACTACACCTGCGACCACATCCTGGTGCGTGGTATTGATGAAAGATGTGAAGGGAGACGCTTACGCTTTTCCGACCTCAGGAGCTGAATTTTCTCCAGAGAGTATTGGAAAAGCCGGGCGGGGCGTGCGAACTGGCCTTGGCGGCAGCAACGACCGAGTTTCGGTACAAGAAGGCAATGGGAAATTTGCGAGACGTCCGCCACGTCATGAACAACTGGCAGAACTTGGCATTACACCAGTAGGTCAAAATGGCGGGTATTCTCCTTCACTAGGCTCACCGCCGTTGCGTTTGTAGGGGCAAGACAACCAGCATCTCCGATCCCACGAGTGCCGTATTCGGTGGCACGCCCGAAGACTTCAAGACGAAGACCGTGCAAAGTTGGGTCCGCGGTGTTAGCATCACAGAGGCCGCCGCGGACGTCTGGAAGCTCGGAGGATTGGACGATTACATTAACGAGCGCGAGAAGAAGGTGCTCGTGGACATCGGGTCCGCCGTCGACGCCAAAATCGAGGAGCTGTTCACCAGAGCAACAGTCGGCTTACACGATGAGTGGCGTCGGTTCCAATTGGACGTGAAGACTGCGTTCGACGGTGCGGTAACGGCCCACAAAGCTCAGCTCGCGGCTGAAGCGCAGGCGGAAGAGGAGTGAGTGCTACTTGGATGAGACCGATGACGACAGGCTCTGATGCCAGCCTTTCACAGCTGCAAAAAGGCGGCCGCTGAAGGTGGCGGAACTGGAGGCGGAACTGGGACTGGTATTCCGGTGCGCCGTCTCGCGCGCCGCCACGCATTTGGCGCCAGTGGCGACAAGAGTTTGTGGCCGACGTCAGGCGGCATCATCTCATCTCTCACGAGACGCGCACGACATGCCGCTCCTCGCACTGGCCCGAAAGCTCCACGTGCCAAATCGTGCCCGTGTAAGCAGGTCCCGGCCAAAAAGCAAGTCCCGCGCAGCAAAGTCAAGCAACGGCCCATGCCTGCAAAGACACCGCGCCAGCCCAAGACGAGACCTGCCGCTCGCAAGCCTGCGCGTCCGAAGCAAGTCGCCAAACGTCCCGCAGTGCGTTGTAGAAGTCCTGGCGACCTGCCTCCTATCTAAATATTTGTTACAGAATCGCCCTCGTCGCGTGCCGGGGAAACAGGCCACAGTGCGCCGCCCGTCTCCCAGACGCAAGCCCAAGACAGTCCCACGACCGACTCGTAAGCCCAAGGGCAAGCCTCGCGCACGCCGTGGTCGTCGGTAAATGCACCACGACAGCGAGACCACATGTTGCGCTAGCACAGCAGTCTAGATTATTTGTACTTTGGATCCTCCTAACTGTGATTCAATTATTTAACTTTCACTTCATGCTCAGTGTGAGATTGTGAGAGCATAACACGCAGAGTCATAAGGACTAGTTCACACAAGTTATGGGTGGGGAGTTCTAACCTAACCTCAAGGGACGTTCTTGCGATCATACCGGAGACAAAGTCGGGTCGTTAACTCTGTCGAGTCGTTGAGCTATAAACAACAACTCCACGGTGCCAGTCCGTTGTTTATGGCTCAACGACGTGACAGAGCGGTGGGTCGTTGACACCAGTCAACGACCCACTTTTCTTCCGGTGTCAGCTGGGTTCGATTCGTGGATTTGCCTCCGACTAAAGCCTCACTGACCAAGTTCATTTTTCAACTCAGTGCAACATTGGAGAAAAGACCAGCAGGTTGCATGTGGCATTCAATTGTCCAGGAGTTTAAGATCGAGGTACTGTTCTGGATTCAGTTGGCGTCCAGCTGATTTTGAAAGATAATCGCCCTATCACACTTGCGAAGGCTGATCAAGACAAAAGCACATACAGTGCTGTATATATATGGCTGAAATCAATTCATGATATTGCTGCGCGGTGCCGAGTATGGTCGAAGATGGGCTGCGGGACGTGAGATATCAGCAGTTAGTTCCGCAGCAGGTTTGATTACGCTGCGGACTGCCGTCGACATGAGCTTCTCAATTCCTAGAGCCACCTGCGACACAACAATGGCTTACTTAGCTAAGACTCAGTCAAAATACAGAACGCGCCATGACTCCCGCAGCCGCAGCGCGGGCAATCCTCGGTCGAACCCGTTGCACGATCATGGTCGCGCTCATAAATCCCAGCACTTTTTCGTGTGCTTGCGCGCAGCCTCACAAACCCCAGTATGCACGCTTTCAAGCTCATCACTGCGAGTCTTCTGGTCGCTGCTGCACGCGCTCGATCTAGCCAGGCTGCCTTCAACACGCAAGGAGAATTGCCGCTACAGTCGGTCACCAGCCAGGACGCATTCACGATGCTCTCGCATGCGTCTTACCCGAAGCACAGTGTGCGCATCAAGCGCACTGATGGTTTCTGCGACATGACTGGTGTCAAGTACGTCGCTCACAGTGATTCTGAGGGCTGAACTCAACCTTGAGCAGGACTTATACGGGATATATTGACATTGAGGCCCGCCATCTATTTTTCTACTTCTTCGAAAGTCGCAGCAATCCTGCCCAGGACGATGTTCTCATGTGGATCAACGGTCAGAATTTGAATGTAGCTCACTTACTTGCGACTCTCTGATCCATTGGTAGGTGGTCCAGGTTGCTCAAGCACAACCGGTACTTCGTCTTGTAATTGTTCTCCTGAGAATTCTAATCAACCTGCAGGCCTCTTTCTCGAACTGGGTCCTTGTCGGCACACTAAAAACGGCCTCGAGCACAATCCGTACTCTTGGAACCAGAATACAAACCTGTTCTTCCTGGACCAGCCAGTCGGTGTGGGCTACTCTTATGCTGATCACGGCGAGACGGTTGTAAGCAGTCACACTTGCATACATCTTCTCACTTTTTAAACAATCCTAGGTCACGACCGAAGCTGCCGCTATAGACGTTGCCGCGTTTATCACCATCTTCTTCGAAACTTTCAGAGAGTTCAGAGGTCGTGCTTTTCATATGAGCGGGGAGAGCTACGCAGTAAGTCTTCTGCTGTATCTATTTCAGCCTTCTTCCTTTTAACCGAACCCCAGGGTCGTTACCTCCCAGTCTTTGCCGCGGAGGTCATCGACCAGAACATGAAAGCCAATATTGAGGGCCGCACGCCCATCAACTTGCAGAGCGTCATCATCGGAAATGGCTATACAACTGCGGCACTGCAAGTTTTGTGCTTGTTTACATATCGACTACGGGCTCACTAAAACATACAGGATGTCGCTCTCGCACTATGATATGCTCTGCACCAACGCCAGCGGACTTCCGCCACAGCTGCCCGCAGCGGCTTGCGTAGCAATGAAGGCTAAGGTGCGGAACTCAAGTTCGTCCTATGTTGTTGTCTGACAGGGGCGACGTATCCAGCTCCCGCGCTGCCGTCAGTGGGTGACGAAGAATTGCATTGATACTTTTGATACAATTTCGTGCGGTGCGGCGCTCGAGTTCTGCTGGGCAGCTGCCGATGCTCCAGGATTCAACATCTACGACATCTCAGAACATTGTCCGCCAGAAAACAACTTTTGTGGGTTGGGGCTGACGTGCGTATCTCCCATTCATCGCCTTCAGAACTGAGAACTGAGAAAACGTATCATGTCCAGCCGTGGGGTAGAAGAGTTCCTCAACAAACCTGACATTCGCAAGAAGCTCGGCGCCACCAAACCGGACAACTTCACGTCGTGCAGCACGCCTGTTGGTATGGCGTTCAACCTCGCTTACGACACGTTCCACAACTCGCGTCCGTACATCGAGGAGCTACTTGAGCGCGGCGTCCGCGTGCTACAATATGCCGGGACATACGACCTCGCGTGCAGCTGGGTGCGCTCTCCGAGTCAGACTTGTTCGAGGTGTCTGCCTGTCTGACTGATTCTGTAGGTCAGCAATCTTTGGAACGTCCATGATATGCAATGGACTGGGCGTGAATCTTTCAACGAGATGGGGCTCCAATCTTGGAATTTCGATGGTCAGGTGGCTGGCCAGGTCAAGTCGTTTGGTGGCCTGACCTTCGCTACTGTGTACGCTGCGTCGCATATGGTGCCGATCCAAAAGCCTGCAGAGTCGCTCTACATGCTCCAGCAGTTTATCAAGAACCAGGAACTGTAATCAAGGATCTCGCTTCGGAATTAAATGTGCTCCTTTGCGTGACGCATTGAAGGAGACGGCTTAATCTCAAGCGAAAAGGTTTGTTCAATAGACTATTGAACAGGTGTTTGAAGTTCTGATAACCGTTGCGAAAGACATGTTCAGGAACGAAGGGTTCATCGTATTGGAACGATACCTGCATAAACTATTTGAACCGGTCCAGCACGCTTGGCTTTGACGAGGCAAATGTCCCAGCGTTCTTCTTCTTTTCTGCCAATCTCGCCTGCTTCTGTGCCTCAACCTTGGCACGTAACGCCTCGGTGCTCGGGTCAATGACGTTCTTGCGTTTCTTCTTGAGGTACCGCTTCAGCGCAGTCTCGCGGCCGCGAGCCTTCCTCCGGACCTTCTCAACCCTTTTGACGGGGCCGCTTTCCTCATCACCCCCCTCGCGGTCCTCCACCTTCTCATTGGCATCCTCGTCATCCTCCACAGGCTCTTCCGAAGCATCCACTTTACCTGACACCTTGAGCCTCTCCATCCGCGGCAGTGTCAAGAACGGCGCCTGCAACCGGCCACGTGCGTCCGACTCGGTCTCCTTGGGTTGTGCGGCGAGCGAGCCGACAAACTCGGGGTCGAGCGCAATCATGTCGGTCGGGATCTTGTCGAGCAGGCCGCGAACTTCGCGTTCCCTGCGCGTACGGCGGCCCTCAAACGGATCTGCCTCGCGCGAGTCGAACTGCGGCTCGCCGGATCCAGGTACTAGAATGCTCGACAGCCCACCAGCGTGCCCAATCGTCAGGACATCCTGGTACGGCACGAACCGTACCCCGGTCAAAGGGCGTTGAGGTAGAGGGTGTGTGAGGTACAATGGAGGTGCCACCGGCTGCTTGTGCGGGCTGAACAAGGCGTTCGGGCCGTACACGTTAACGGAGCCGCTACTGATTGTCGCAAGGTGACCTTTGGCACTGAACTCGACCTCGGGGTGACCGCCGGCGCCACGGGTCGTCCATTCGCGGATGCAGCCCTTCCAGTTGCGGCAGTCCCAGAGTTTAACTCGTCCGTCGGCACCTGCAGTTGCCATATACCTCCCCGCAGAATGCGAGGGATCAACCGCAATGGATGCTACAGGTCCAAGATGTGCGAGAAGCCGGACGGCTGGAGTGGACATGTTGGGAGTCCAGAGTGTGACGGTACCGTTCTGGTGCCCGAGATGGATGACCGCGTTGTGGGGATTTTGTGCCATGGTGTGGCAGGCGCCAAGCTTGGTGCGATGTTCAACCACGATCTGGCCAGTTGAGGTGTCCTGGTATTTGAGAAATCCCGGCATACCGACGCTGACGAGTAGCCAGTGGTAGGGTAGAAATTCTAGTCTTGTAGGCTCTATGTGAGAGGTCAGGCGATGGAGTTCAACGCCGTTTTGGTCGTAGATGTAAACATATTTGGCCTGCGCGACAGCATACATGGAGTGATCATGCAAAACCTTTCAAACAAGAGTCAGCGGTAGATGTCAGCTTGCTGCTATACGCACGTGACGTCTCTACAAACTTCCTGAAGCTGAAGCTCAGAGTGCAGAGTGCCTGCTTGCCAGTCAAATGTCGCGACGTGCCCTTTCTTGCCAACGATGCGACATGCCTGCGAGCAGCTTTAGCCTCACAACAAGCAGGATGATTCACGCTGCTAACCTCCCATTGCGCGTGTACCGCATGCGATAGCTGCCACCATCGAGCTTCCACTCTCTCCTACTACTGGCAGCTTCACCGCCGACTGCTTTAACGATCTCCTCCTGGCTGATGCGCCATGTCCTTTCTAAGGGGTCTTCAGTCTTAATGCCCCCTGCAGCCTCATCATCGACCACGAGCTCCTGCCAATCATCTGCGAGCCCCTTTGCGCGGGTAGCCTGCGAGCTCTGTTGTGAAAGATGCGCGCGCAGACGCTTGTCGCCGACATGGCCATACGCCCTTCCCTTGCGTTCAGTCTCGTTCTCAGTTGCGCGCAGCGAGCGGGGGATCTGTGTGCGCGCAAGGACGGTGCGCGCGGTGGCGTCGTTGGCGGCACTTTTGGGCTTACGCGACTTTTTGCTCGAGCTGTTTTTGCCGGTGTCGGGTTTGGATGACGGCCCGGCCTCGGATGTACTGGCTTTTCGTTTGCGGGAAGCCAACCCGAGGGCATCGGCTTTTGCGATGAGCGCGTCCATAGAGCGCGAGTCGGAGGCGAAGTGATAACAGAAATTTTGACCCCGATCTGCATTTCGCCACTTGACCTCTACACGACCTAGAAGCTCTAATCACTGAACAAGGGAGCCTCTTCAGTAGTTTGAAATAATCTTTGACCCAGATTATGGCGTCGAAATGAGAAAACTGATGAGATTGAGGGTATCCAGCTCCTGATGCTCAAAATTCAGGAAACTACATAAGCTCCTGCAACATGCAATCACAAGAGTTGGGGCAGTTGTAAAATGTTTATCTATGGCAGTCAGTAGTCAGGGGAGTTGGTTTGATCCAGTAACAAGCACTTAGTCCATATGCGAACATGCCATTTTGTACATTCCGGTGTGCTCGTTTCTTGATTATTCGATCTGCGAACTCGTTGTCCTGCACACTGGGGCATTCCGATACCATTTCTCATTGGCGTCCACTTATGCTAAGGAGGAGCACCTCGGCAAAGTGAAACATAAGCAATGGTTGCAGTATAGTGCTAAGTAGCTGACGATTAGCTCAAAGCAGCTCAGACCGGCGTTGTTGAGTGAAATTTACTCCAGCCTCGCGTCTCTCGGCCACGATACATCGGAGAAATAGGGTGTCACAGTGATGAAAGAAGGTGGTCAGACGGCAAACATAACCGGTGAGGCGCGGAAAGCGCAAGTAGCCAAGGCGGAGTTGAACGTGGGCTCTTCTTCTCGTTCTCTGTCGGAAGTTTGCTGTCGCCGTGCGCAGCTGTTGAATGGTGGATCTTGTAGTCACGCGTTCCCTTGTGACGCGAGTTTATGACCTATCGGAACACGTGTCTCCTTCAGTGTAGTGAGGGCAGGAATCGCGGCACAGCCCCGGTCCTTCGAGATAGGCTACAGGTTTTGTAAATTCTACCACGGCACCCCCTGCCTCGCCTGATGACAGCCCTATGGAGCGTACGCCATGCTGATCATGATGGAATGGGTCCTTTGGCAACTGCCGGCATCGCGACTTGCGTTCTTCTTTCTCTTATTCGTCGTAATCTTCCCTTCACGTTCCCATTTATTCAACCCCCTGGGGCTTCTTCTGTTCTCTTCAGAATCTAAACGATGTTCTACGCCGTCTTTGTTTTGTTGTTTGTTGTTGCAGGACATGTTTCCGCGCAAGACCTCACCACATCCCATCGGGAAAACCCAATAATCGACGACTGGTGAGCGATCGAAGGCCTGATACAACAGCGCACCATACATTCTGACTCGGAATTTCTTTCCTTCTCTGCTGCACTTGCCCGTTTCCTCGTGGATAGGTATGCGGTAAGCACGAGCTCAAACGACGAGTTCGTCCTGGCGCGGCTGAGTCTTGTGATCACGGATCCAGAAGGAATCGTGTACAACGGCACGTTCTGGATATATCCCACGACGTCAAAGGCTTGGGGAGAACAGGTCTACTTGGTGCGCTTCTGCAAGCCCACTATATCTTCATATTCCACTGCTGAAACTCTCACGCAGGACGGCTTCTCTTCAACCGACATGGTGCACTGGACCACACATAAGAATGTGGCTGTAAAGGACGACTTCAGCTGGGCCCGTGGCGCCATGTGGGCTCCAGCGGCTGCGACTCGCAACGGCAAGTATTACTTGTACTTCAGCGCGGTAAGTGGAGAGCTCAAGTTCATGTATTTAATACCGATGCGAAGGCTCGTAGAACGATATTCAGAACGACGACCAGGTAAGAATATTCTCGGCATGAAATCAATCTGACTTATTCACCCGTTCCAGCTTGGTGGCATAGGTGTTGGTGTCGCCGACAAACCTGAAGGCCCTTTCAAGGATGCAATCGGAAAGCCTTTGATTGGGAAGTACTACAACAAGGCCTCTCCTGTGAGTGTTGGCTTTTATGACGTGTGCTCTGCTCATATATTTATACTACTACTCCCTTCAGATAGATCAAGACGTTTTCATTGACGATGACGGGCAAGCCTACATCTACTGGGGTGGTTTTGGTGTGTAGATCAAATGGCTGCTCCGGCATCCGCTGAAGATCACGGATTTCACAGGCCGCGCAAACGTTGCATTGCTGAACGAGGACATGATCTCCCTCGGCACTCATTCCGACGGTAGCGTTGCCAAAGAAATCACGCCTGAGGGATACACTGAAGGTAGCCAAATGTTCAAGCGCAACGGAAAATACTACTTCATGTGGTCAGAAGGTCCGCCACGGTTAACGCTAGGTTGAGAAGACAATATCTCATCTGTTTTTAAAGATGTATGGACCGGCCCAAACTACGCCGTCGCATATGCTATCGCCGACTCGCCGCTCGGTCCTTTTCAACGCCTGGGTCGCGTCATTCAACAAGATTCTGCAGTCGCCACTGGTTCTGGCCACAACGGCGTTCTAAATGTGCCAAACACCGATATCTGGTATATCACGTACCATCGGAGGTTCGTGAGAGCTCATTTCGATTAAGTAATGCTCATCGGCGACTTGCAGACCGCTTGGTGAGACCAACGGCGACCACCGTGTCACTTGCTACGAAAGAATGTACTTTGAAGCGGACGACACCATCCGCCCAGTTGTGATGGGTGTAAAGGACAACTTCGCCGATGGCAACATGCTTGGCTGGAAAACATACGGCGGCGAGTGGAGTGTCGACACCAACAAGCTCATCGGCAGCGCAGGCTCCGAAAGCAAAGCAGCCCTCAACACCAACTGTAAGAGCTATCATTGCTGCAGCACCCATCCTATCCTGACATATGTTGCAGTTGAAGACCAGAAGTACGAGGCACTGGTAACTCTCACTAGCCACCCGACTGACGACAACTCGGACGCCGGTCTCATTTTCCGTGCGGGGAACATTGCCGAAGGTCTCGACGCTTACTCAGGCTACTACGCTGGTCTCAGCCTGAAAGGTTACGTTATTCTAGGCAGGTCTGGTGGAGGCTGGCAGGAGTTGAACCGCTACAACATGACGATTGAAAGTGGTCTCACGTATCATGTCCGTGCCACAGCTATTGGAAGCGACATAAAGGTTGGTACCATTCGTACAGTATGTATATGTGACGCTCACGCTCGCAGATTGAGGTCGGCAACTTCACCGTCATCACTGCTCAGGACAGCACCTACCCTTCCGGGACCAATGGTGTCCGTGTCTTCCAGGCATCGGCCAAGTTCGGAAAGGTATCTGTTGAGAAGGTGTAACTGGCATGATTTGTATCTCAATATATCACCGAACTATCTATGTATGACGCACTATTTAAGCGAAGTTGTGGAAGGCGAACTAAACAGAAAATGTGAGAGCATAAAGAGTGTAAAATATTGCGGTTGTTCCGTGAAGGAGTGGCGATCAGTCCGCAGCCGATATGGCGTAGGCAGGCGGAAGATTTCCTGGGTTATCGTACACCGGGAGCGTGTCATTACTTCGCTGGAGTCGTTCAGCTCGGCGTCCTGTTGCAGCAACGACTGCAGCAAGCTCAGCCTGTACAATCTGATCCAGAGGCGGACTTTGTACCGTGCGCCAGTCATCTTGGCGAGAGATAAGCAAAAGAGCGGTGACCACAACATCGTCGCACAGCCTTTGCTCGTCGGCGTCTGGGCTGCGGCGAGAGCTGGCCTGCGAGGGCGAAGTTTGTTGAGGCGAATAGATGAAAAGAATCGGTTTGATCACCCCAGGGTCCGGAGGAAACAGCTCGGCAAGAGTCACTGAGGGCGAGGATCCCACGAGTTTCGAAATCGAGGCCCCAAATCCAGATCGCGGTCGTGGTGAGCGCGGCGCGGTGGCTGAAGAAGCACCGGCGATAGACATCCGACGGAAGCCACCGCATCTGCGTGCGCGATTGCTGTAAACCTTCGAGCCCAGCCCGTATGCATATGCTTTCCAGCGCACAGTAAGGCCCACGCTGCTCTGGAAGGCGCGCGTACTAGGTTAGGATCACAATCAACAACCCAGGCTCCACGATAGATCTTGAAAAAATACGTCTGCTCACCGATCATTCCCCAACACACCTCCGGAGCCGAAAAGGAGAGTGTCCGCGTTGACAGTGGACCCATTGCGCTCGACGACGACAACGGTCTTAGTTTTGAGGTGCTCGTGCCGGGTGGCGGAGCCCATGCGATCGTGGCAATGGGTACAAGACTTGCGATCGGCTCAGAACCCCATCCCTGAGCTTCTGCTTCTGCTCTGCGCCTACGGTCGCCCGCCATCGCCTGCCAGTCGAAGCGCCACACTGTGGTACGCGGACCATGCGTGACGGTAAGATAGATGGTCGTTTTGCGTGCTTGCAGTGCAACGTCTGGCTGAGCAGACTGCGAGCGGATCCACGCGGCACTGGTGCATGTGCGAGACCTGCGGGTAAAAAGTGAGGTCGAATCTGGAGTGCCATGACACATGGCCCATGTTCGTGCTCGAGGACGAGACCGTCGCTGCGCAGAGTTCGAGCTCCGTACTGGGCATATCGAGACATTCAAGTTTTGAAGTCTTGCCTCGTTGTAAGAGTGATGCTAACAAATGACAGGAAGAAGAGCAAGAGCGCGTTGCCACGACGTCTGGAGTCGCTTGCGCAAGCGGATCGAGCGAAGGGCAGTGCGATGCGGTCGTCCTTCCCTCGGGGGGGGGGGGAAGCCCATGGCTCGCGCATGCCTCCTATTTAAACGTTATGTACTGGGATGTTGACGGGTTCGACCCGCACGGTCCTGGGGACGACCCTTCTGAATAACGTTGCGGCAAAATAGTGCGCAAACACCACGCAAGCGGCAATGATTTCCCTCAAATCGACCGCGATATTGATTAACACGAAGAGTTGGGCGAGTTTGAGTCCGAAGGCACCCTCGAGGTTTACGCGAAGAAGCCCAACAAGCGCTTCGCCGTGCTGAACGGGGGTTCGTCATTTGAAGGCCGTGTTCTCTCGCTTATTGGTGCACAGAAGGTGGTGGGACATGTCTTCGAAGAATGACACCTGCCTCCTGGAACAGCTTGGCGGATGCCTCATCTCTGTCCAAGGCAAGGGCATCAGCAAAAAAGCTCCACTGCGGCGCAAATGCGAAGTGCAGACTAACACTTTGTAGCTGTGGTTATACACTACCTCACGAACGCCAGTCTGTACGATTTTGACTGAGCAGCGAAGACACGGGCATGTGTTGCAGTAGAGAATGGATCCGTCCACACGATCACGACCTGCTTCCAACAAAGCATTCTCCTCGGCGTGCAGACAGACACATTCATTGAGCTTCTCCTCGCCTGGTACGCGACGCAAGTTGCATGCAGCACATCCTCCATCCTTACAGTTCGTAAGCCCACGCGCAGTGCCGTTATACCTAGAAGCCATGTCAGGCAAAAGGCGAGGGGACAATAAGAAACTTGCCCAGTTGCAACAATGTGGTGGCCGCGCACGAGAATGGCGCCGACGCGTCGCTTCATACAGTTCGAGCGGCGAGCGGCAAGTTCGGCGAGCGTCATGAAGTAGTCGTCCCAGTTGGCCTAAGGCGATCTGGTCGTACGACGCCGAGGGTGTCCAGATGTTCGAACAACGGATTTGGAGGCGAACCGATTCGATATCTTCAGTGTGACCATATGCGATGAGGCAATGAGCGAAGGTCGAAGTTTCACTCGGGGCGTTACATGCGTAGGCATTGGAGATGCTGGGAGCCAAGGATCTGCCAGGGCGCGTGCGGGTCCAGGCAGCGAATTCAGCGCACGTGATCTGCTCGAGTCGTCCTCGTCAAACGAGCTGCCAAAGACCAGATCGTCGTGGTGGGCGATGAACTGCTCAAGTGTTGGTAGCGGCTGCAATTCCTGGTGCGCCGTGTCTTGTGCGCGCTGCCACCGCAGATGGATCGGCGCGTCAACGTGCATGACTGCACAGAATGGTCTGCGCACAAACTCGGCGAGAACCTCTGGTCGACGGCCATCGAGTGCGGTCGTGACAAAGTCCGTCTGCCAGTTGCGCGTCACGTAGTCAAGCATCATCACACGATTCTGGACCGTGAGCGTGCGGGGGACCTGCGAGCCCAATGAAAGCTGGGCCTCACTACCGGGACGCATTACTGCAAGTGATTCTCCGAATGTATCTGATTCTAGTTCAAGCTGTAGTATGGTAAAGCCTTTTTGGAGCGCAAGATAGTCCCGGATGGTCGATTTGCCGGCGCATCGTGTCCCGATGATCACGATGAGCATCACAAAACGAAGGAATGGTGGTGGGAAAGTGGGATAACAGGTGACTAGAACGCGATTTGGAGACTACTGCACACGCAGGATTTAGGACGGTAAACCCGCTCGCCGGTCAACACCGAACTCAGCCCAACTTGTTGAACTTGAACTACTTGGTTTGAGAAACCCTGACATCTAGGGTACGCGCCCAAAATACAATTCCAGCCCTCTCTCCGTCAATCTCGCCGCGGACCTCCGTGTTTGAGCCACTTTTCGCTGCACCTTCGACGAGCAGCCGAAGGTCCTCTTGAGCACCTCCTTGCGAGCATGCTCCTCCATGCCCTTAACCTTCTCGGTGTCCACTCGACCAAAGTCGACGCACATGTCCGCAAACTCATACAGTCTTTCCGAGTGCTGTGAGAGCTTGCTTGGTCGCCATCGAGCTTCCACAGCTCCGCGACTGTGACTGCGTCCCATGCAAGAAGCGGCACACCGACTTTTGCGGGAAGGACGATGGCAGGAAGCCCACTGATAATTTGATACCGCAGAAGAGCTCTCTCCTGGCCTCTGACTTGTCGCCCAAGTGTTCATCCGGTGTGGTCGGAGACCCAGGAGGAAAATGGCGATATGTCTTGGCTGCACTGCGAACCGCTTCCTTCGCGTCTTCTTTCCGCTGCTCTGCGTTTCCTAACGGCCTTCTTTTCGTCCTTCGCTGCCTTCTCCGCGGCCGTTTTCTCGTCTTTCTCGTGCCTTTTGAATGCTCTGAGCGCAGCCTTCTGCTCTTTTTTGGACGACGAAGTGCTGTTCGTCTCCCCTTCGGAGACCGTTCCCGCGGTGTCATCAGTCGTGTCGCCATCCGAAATCGGGCCACTGTCATCCAACGCTTTCTCCTTCCCGCGAAGCTTCCTCAGAGTCCTTTGGTACCCCAGCGTCCCCTTCATTCAGCTCACGTGCAGCTTTCTGCGCGGTGGAGGTCCAATCGCTGGAGAAGCACACGACGACACTCGACTCGGCGAGGAGCGTCTGGCCGATGTCGTAGTCGCCAGCTTCGAACGGAAAGTGACAGAACACGACATCGGGCATCACACCCCTCGGGATGACAGGTCTCCTGCAGCTGGCGAACAGGTAAGGGTTGAAACCATCCCTTCTGGATCGCGAGTAGGTCCTTGTGGTCGAGAAAAGTGAGTCTGGCGAAGAGTTACTGTTCGGCATCGTTTCAGTAACACGCAGGCTCAAGATTGAGACGCACCTGTGCAAGCTACTTCTGTAGAAACCCAACGAAGCATCTGTCATGTTGTGCTTGTAGCGCAGTGTGATCTTGACAGTCTTCACACCGGCGTTTCAGCTATGTCGGCAACGTCGTTTTTGGGAAAGCTCTCCTCGATAGCGGCGCTGGCAAGCTCATCCCCGGCCGTACTGATGATGTGGGCGGTGATGCTGTCCGCGAGTGCATCTGCACCGATTGTCCCGGCATTGCCGACTTGTGCAACAAAGCTCGCGGTCCCGCCTGTTGAGGCCATGATGGATTCAATAAATATGTCACGAAAGCGGATGGATGGAACAACAAGTGGCGAGGAGTCGCCCCACTGCGAGAGCAGAGCGTGAACCGTCGGCAGATGGCAAAGACTGAAAGCGAACTTGGTTACGCACGGGTGACAGACAACTACGTTCTTCGTTGCTTTAGTGATTCGTAGGCGGACACGACAACGCGCCCTGCTAAACTCTGCGCACCGTCAGCTTCTTATGACGGTCGTGATTGAAGAAGTCCTAACCTGAGCAGCTTGACGAGCAAACCATGACTTGATTTAGCTTTCTCCGCCTGGAGTGCCTGGTCTGGCTGAACCGGAGCGAGTGCAGACATATTGTCCGGGCCCATACTTGACAGGAGAAGAGTGTTGTGTGTAGTCGACTCTTGGTTGCATGTATATCTGCCAGAAGAGGGTGGCGCAGCGTCATAGTTGGCTAGGCGTGGTTCCACAAACTCCTCTGTTCGCTCCATAGGTGCGGAGCATTGACCTATTTAAAAGCGCTAACTTTGCATGCGAGCAGTGCTTGTGAGATGAAAACCCTTGTGCTCGCGGTCAAGTCGAGGTGAATGCTGTGAAGGCCTGCCAGATACCATTCAAGACACGCTTCGCCCGCCACATCAAGCGCATGCAGGTCGCGACAGAGGCGTGATAGGGGCATGGTCAACGCGCTCGAGCTTGTGGATGTTGCAATGAGACCAGCGCGCGGACGGACTAGTGCAACCATGGAAACATCGCTGGCCATTAAACGCGTTGAAAAAGCGTGTCAACTAGGGTATCGTGTTTAGATTCGTCGCAATCGCGTGGGTTCGGCATGTGGTTGGAGACAAAGACAGGCCGGCGGGTTAATTGCGAGCGCGACTTCCCATCGGCGCAGGCCGAATCGGTGGCTGGCTCTTGGACTCTGACCAACACCGTCGCCCTTGCCGCAATGGAAAATTACCAGAAAATGGAAAGCTCGGCGAGGGTGCGTTATCTCGCGCGTGCTGCCGGGCGTGAAACGCTAATTGTTGCTTGGAATGGGCTCGTAGGCACGTACGGTGTGGTCTACAAGGCGCGCGACGTCCGCACAAACGAGGTGGTTGCGCTCAAGAAGATCCGGCTCGAGGCTGAGGACGAGGCGTACCTTCGACCGCGATCCGCGAAATTAGCCTCCTCAAGAGCTCAAGAATGATAACATTGTCAAGCAAGCTCAGATTCCATGACCCGCGCTCCCCGCCGGTGGTACTGATACCGGTCCCAATTGTAGGCTGCTGGACATCGTGCACAGGACCAGAAGCTGTATCTCGTGTTCGAGCATCTCGACATGGACCCTCAAGCGCTTCATGGACATGCGCAACACTAAGAGGGACCCGATCTCGCTCGAGCTGTGCAAGGTGTGCACGACCTACCTGTCACACGTCGCCGCCGCCGCCTAATCGATGTCCGAACGGCAGAATTCTCTTACCAACTCAATCTCGGCATAGTCTATTGCACGCTCATCGCATTCTTCATCGTGATCTCAAGCCGCAGAATCTGCTCATCTCGACTACCCAGAACTTGAAACTCGCCGACTTTGGCCTTGCACGCGCATTTGGTATTCCCCTCCGCACCTACACCCATGAGGCACGTTGCTGATGTGCATGTTGTAACGCCTCTCATCTGACACATTGCCAGGTTGTCACCTTGTGGTACCGCGCGCCAGAGGTGCTCCTTGGCTCGCGTCATTACTCGACCGCCATCGACATGTGGTCCGTCGGCGCCATCATGGCTGAAATGTTCATGCGCGGAATACCCCTGTTCCCAGGCGACTCGGAGATTGATCAAATCTTCAAGATCTTCCAGTGCGTCCGATTCATGGTTGGTTACGAATGAATTATTGATACGACGCTGCTCAGGATGTTTGGCACGCCGAACGAAGATAGCTGGCCCGGCGTCTCCACTCTACCTGACTTCAAGCCCACTTTCCCTCAGTGGTCTGGCCGCGCCGACTTCGAGAAGTGTTTGCAGGCTTGGAACCTGCTGGTGTCGAGTTGATCCGGGTCCGCCACCTTCTCTCCCAATTACATCTTATTCACGAAGCTCTTTCAGGATATGCTCGTTTACGACACATCCAGGCGGATATCTGGTGCGCTTCTCTTCCGGACTTGTGAATCCCGAGGCCCGGCTGACCCTGCTGAACAGCAAAACGTGCTCTACAGCACCCATACTTTGAAGGTGCCTCTAGCATGCTTGTTAGCAAGGCCCGCTGAATGGACGGTCTCTGCTCATCTGCCTGCCTGCCTGCCATGTTGTCGTGCTTGTGTCATATGCTGCATCGTCTTGTCCATTGTTTTACTCCCTCCAAACGCCTTGTCACCGTATTACAACACGCTAGCACAATTGGTACTGTGCCTGTAATTCACTCACCAATTGCATCAACGTGCACGCACAACGAATTTGAAGCCAGAATACGCATAGTAGCTCGCGGGCTTTGCCCTGTCCGGTTCCGGACTGATGATCATTCCTTCGGTTGGTGGTCGCGACGGCCGGCTTCGGCCTTGTGTGTTTCTCTTCGTCTCCTCCTTACCTCCGTCACGCTGTTCTCTCTCCGCTCCCTTTAACTATCTGCCGTGTCTGCTGGCTTCACTCCTTTAGCCTGCAGCTACCTACGACTCATCTCACTGCAACGATGATGCGCACGCTGCTCGCCCGTTCGTCTTCGCCGATGCCGGCGCCTGTCGACCTTGTGATCCCGCTCATCGTGGTCACTGGCCCGGACAACGAATCCATCACAAGGTCCTTCTTCCAGCACCGTCTCCCGCCTGCTACAGAAAACGGCCTGCTTCAGGTCCCACGCAGGGTATCTGCACGCTCTCAGCAGCAGCAGCAGCAGCAGCAGCAGCGCCCGCGACAGGCCTTCATACGCCCGCCGCCGCTCATTCGCTTCGACCAGCCATTGCAGCCTCGCCAAAATCACCCTCGCCCGCAGCCTATCCCGCTGCCCGAGCCCTTTCCTGTTTCTATCGAGCAGCTCAAGATCGAGGCGCCCGCCTCCACGCCTGCAAAGGAGGCAATGGTCGAACCTCCCCGCCAGCAGCCGCTGCGGAACGTTCTCGACACGCTCAAGGGGCTCGAGCGCTACTGCGAGAACCTTGTGGTCAATGTTCGCGCCCGCCCGCAAAGCGTCATTGCTGCCCCAAAGCCGGTTGCTGGCGGCAACTTTAAGAAAGCCCACCGCCGTGTGCACTCAGTCGAATGTCATGGAACCGTGCCCCACCGGCTGGCGGTCGTCCCGGAATTGCCAACCAGCTTGCTCAGCGCCGCAAGCGCTCTATCTCTAGTGCGGACGAGATCTTCATTGGCGCTCCCAAAGCCGCCTTCGCCCGCAGCGAACGCTGCCAGCCTCATGCACGCCGTGTTGTACCTCGCGGCATGGCGCGGTCTATGCCCTCCCCAGCCTTATTGAAGATCTCCCGGTCACGACGACCGGTACGGCAACGACTGGCCGCATGGCTCGGGCTCAATCGGTCGACACCCGCCCTTTCTCAGCTCCTTCGTGTGCCCCAGCCCACTCTGCTCAAACACCCGCAGTGGTCGTGCGGATATAAGCTCGCTTCTCGGTGCTAGGTGGCAGCAGCTGCGCACGATGGCTCTGCTCTGCTCTCAGAAGGCTGCTGCCTGAAGGGTTCTCGCTCGGTGTTGTCGCAGCAGCCAACTACTACACAACGCTCTCGAAGAACGCCGCGACGTTGCGCAAAAGGTCTTCCAGCCCCTTCGGCGATACATGACGGTTTAATGGAGCGCATCCACATCGCTGTCGATTGCTGCTGTCATCCCGTTCTCAAACTTCCCTTGTTTCAATCGCATCTGTACGGAAGCAGGGCGACTCGTCCCGCGTCGCTCTCGTCTTCTGTCTGTCTGTCGACAAGTCCGCTTTCACTTCCGCCGTCGTTGCTGTGCTGGTCCGTCGACACATCTCGCACTCAGGCATGCTTCATCCTCTCTCGCATCCCACATTCACCATCCACATCCCACACAACTGTCACTCGCTTCACCTGCCGCTCCCTCTACCACCTCTAACCCACCGCCTCCTTCACATTACACTGCCGCTGCATGCCTGCGTCCGTGGCTGCTTTCGCCATGTCCACATCATCTCGCTCGCCCATGTCATCTACTTGTACCACCATCTTGCAGACGCACCACGCGCTGCTACACCGTCCGGTCCGAGTATCGGCTGCATACCCGCATTCTCGACCCACCCGAACGGCCCTGCCTCGACCTACTCTCGGTTGCGGTTATCCACTCGTTTCCCTTGTACCACCACCACTATCGCGTGTGCACTATCGACCCTTGCCCACTGTGGATCGTCTTTCCTTCATCTAAGTCTGTTTACTGTGCTCGCACTTTAGAGCAACCGCAGTTCAGACTCTCATTGTAGTGTAGCGACGGTCCATACACAAGCGCGTTTCAAGATGCTACCGCGACCCCATCCACTAATAGACAGGGAACAATGGATCTATCTGCTTGCTCCAGCTGCGAAGTCCGCCCACGACGTCTACGACACGTCTGGTAGGGTTGAAGATGATTCGAGTGATCCGCGTAGTACATCCGCAGCCAGTTGAGAGTCGTTTCCAGTCGGCAGACGACGAATATAGGCTGGTTGCCAGATGTGTTGGCCAACTGTGATTCCGGTGAACTAACTAGCTCGGCCAGGGGTACGTCTAAGCGAGATTGCAGCGAGCAGCAGATCATCGAAAGCCGGACATTGTAAGCAGATGAAGGTAGAACGTATTGAGCGTGAGAAACTCAACAGGTGCGAAAATGAGACGTACTAATTGATCCAGGCAAGCTGCAGATGCCAAACTCGACGCGTGGACGAACGTCGACAATATGACAGGCCGGTGGTTCGTTTGCAGAGCATCCCGCAGTTCCTAGACAAATGCTCTTCATCAGCCACGGTCTCACCAGAGAACGCCGATCACGCACCGAAACTGCCACCCGCTTGGTCGAGTCTCCTTTCAGAAGGCCGGTAGTGACCCAGTCTGGCGTCCCTCCCGCCGCAGAACTGAATGTAATCCGTTTCCTCAATGGAGCGAGATTTCTTGCCCTCCTCCCCGCAGGTTGCACAGGTCTTGCTTCGTTTGCGTAACTTTACGGTCCGGAACGGCGGCGTATTCAACGCGGAGAAGAGTAGCAATGTCGGAGGGCCGTCTCTAGAGCCCGTCAGCATGTCGCGGAGCCTGGAGACTGCAAACATACCGTACACTCCAGCCACGATCTTGATGGCTTCCAACGCCTGAAGCGTCCCGATGGTACCCGTGATCGGGCCCAGCACGCCGGCCTCCGCGCAACTTCGCGCACCAGCAACACCAGGCTGTGGCGCGCTCGGAAAGAGGCACCGATAGCAGGGCCCGTCCTCGCCAAGATTGTAAACGCACAACTGGCCATCAAAACCCAAGGCGGCCCCGCTGACCAGCGGTACGCCAAGCGCGACGCAAGTGTCAGAGACGAGATAGCGTGTCGGTGCGTTGTCGCTGCAGTCAAGCACGATGTCGTAGCCAGTCAGGATCTCGCGCGCGTTGGACGGCTCCAGCTGCGTGGTGTGCACATCTAGCTTCACGGAAGAGTTGATCCTGGCGGATATCTTATGAGAAGTTAAATCCAGTGTATGATCGCAAACGCACTTGCGCAGAGCGAGCGCGGCACTTTCTGCCTTGGGCATGTTCATGTTGGCGGTGTTCTCTTGTGCAACACCTGACGCTGTAGGTTGGATACTTCTACGACATCATGGTCGATGATACCCAGTCGGCCTACACCAGCAGCGGCAAGGTACTGGAGTGCAGGGCAGCCGAGGCCGCCGGCTCCTACGACTGCCACCGCGCGGCTTTCAGCTTGCGCTGCGCTGATTGTTGACGTAGGTCAGAAGAGAGGGTATGTTGCGATGCTCAGAGGGTACCAGGAAGTCCAAAACCATCAAGGATAACTGGCGACCGTATCGCTGATATTCGGGAGCGTGAGATCCATATAGAGTAGTAGCAGTAGTAAGACGGGCCCGTGGTTTTAATCGGAATGGTTACTGCCTGGGTTTCAGCTCGGACAGCAATAGAGCGAACTTTCGCTGAAACTGTGGGCAAATCGCGTCCGGGATCTCGCGGCTCGCTCAATGAAGCATGACTGGGAGATCGCACGAGAACGCGCTGAAATGATTTTCAGGATGACGTAGTGTAATAGTCTAATATTATAGCGCCGCCAGGCTAGTTATTTAAGGGGAGAGGGAGGATGGGGACTTGGGTATGCGAATGATGGCAAGTATCCAGGTGTCGGTTCTTGGTCTAGGCTCACTCATCCGTCGCGAGGCAGAGATGGACCTCCTTGAGCATGGAAAGTATACAAGTGTATGTGCGCGTTAATGTTCATGTGTCCTCGAATGGGTCACTGCCGACGGCTTTGACAGCGCGGTTGTATATATCGGCTGCCTTGGTCTTTACCCACCTGAACGATTTTGCCCTCGCAAACACAATGAGCAGTATATCTAGTAGTCTTGGGTATCTGGTCTGCCTTGTCTTCAAAGTTGTCGTGAGCCGCAGAGCGTCGAGTGGCCCTGTCCCTGCAAGTTGCACAGCTGAACATGTGCCACGCTCGACTCTTCTAGCCCACCAGTATGGTATTTGCTCTAGCTGCGCGTGACAGAATTATCCGCAGTTCGCTGTTGTTTGAAAGATGATGAAGGAAGACACGGTTTGTTGCTCCGCTAGCCGAAGGTTGTCCTCATGGATTGCGCCGACGTTTTGTTCCCTCGACCACAGTGCACCCACATCGATTTTTCCACGTCGGAATGATCACCCAGTCCGCGCAAGCTGATTGTGCGTTGCGGCATGGCTTAAGTTTGCATTATGTGCATTATTTCACAGGATGGAAACAATCCGGTGCCCACCAACAGGTTTTACGCGAACCTGTTCCTTGGATCGCACCACGAGAGCGTCTTCTGCCAGCCATATAGGCTTGGAATTCCTCTTTCGACAAGAGTGGTCGATTTGGAATGGCGATTTCGCACACCGAACATCGGGATCTGGTCTGCCTGCACAATCGTATCACCTCTCGCGTGTGCACTCATGCAGCTTCGTAGGTGCTCGGACCAGACCCTCAGTCGGCGCGAGTGAACTGGTACTATACGCCGCGCGAGATTGAGCATTTGAATTTGGGCTCGTGAACTGATGTCCCGGCAGGTCATATCTCTCACGAAACATCGCATTCCTTACCTTGCGCTCAGGACTCACGAATGGAACTTCACGATGCCTCTGCGTCGGTGCAAGTCAAGTTTAGACCCGCGTTGCAGCACACTAGTGGTACCTTGCGCGTCCCTGTCGTTCAAGGCATGGGATTTGTAACTGCCATTTATGACGATCTCACGCCACAGATCCTATCTGGAGTCGGATTTCAAAGCCTTACGCTTGTGAAAACGGAACGCAACGACATCATCAAATATCGCTTACACTCCTCGACTTATCGTGCTGGCTGCTTTACATACAGCCGCGACATGCGCAAGTCGTTGGTCTCGCTCGTTCGCCAGAGAACGATCACTGCTTGCAAATCTCAACAAAGTTCTCCGGATTGATTCAGGTGGCGAAACGCCCTTCCTACTCGTGCGAAGATGTGTACGATCGCTGTGCTGGGGCTTATGCAACAGATATCCGGTTCGGTGGTTCACTTGTAGGTCATGAAGGGCGACTTCACTTTGACTTTCAACGCGGAGACTCCATGCAAGGTCGACCACTCCTTATGTTTGCCCTTCCACATCATCTGACCACCTTCGACGATCCACGGCTCGCGGGATCTTGCCGCACTTCCAACTAACCTCAACGACCAAGGGCTCATGACTGCGGTACTTGGCAATCGCTGGTCGATGGTAGAGAATGATATCCCCGACATTTGACCGAGTCATTTTTCCATCGCGCGCCCATGGATTGTGTCACGGACGAACAGCGACAGCTCATTCTCGACGCGGCGAAGCAAGAACTTGAAGAGAATTTGGAAGCGACTAGCGATCTCGACAGTCTATACTTCAGCGGCAAGGCTTTGGATAGATTCGCACAACTATGTCATACGCTCTGGAAATACGACAGAGGCCACGATATGCTTGAGATAGCGTTACGAAAACTCAAGTCTGCCTTCGAGCGCTTTGCCCAGAATCGGCAGAAGTTCCCTCTGGTTTACGACCGTGAGCATGTCTCCTTTAAGAGAACATATCTCCCTCAATCACATTTACTCAGAGATTTGGGGCGGCGTAACCTCCTCGGCAGCATTCGTCACGGGAGATGTCCTTGCCGACTTTGGAAATTCGCTTTACAGTGTGTCTGCTTCTTGTTAGCGCGAAAGCTAGTCTTACAGCGCTTTTTAAGATGATCATCACTTTCATGCTTCCTATTTCGTCCACGCAGCAGCTATTATCGCCCTCGTCGACGGGTCCCTTGGGCGGCACACTTGGTTGGCTGAGAATAAAGGCTTTATCACTACGCTCCTGCGCGACGCCGAACCCATCCATCAGCGACCCATATTTCCCCTTTTCGCGAGCATTTGACTGGTTCTCAGGCCATTCCTGGGCAAAAGGCCTATTCGAGTCATGGGACGGGAAGGACGAAGAGTCAAGCAGCGAAGACGTACACTTTGCGTATGGGCAAATGCTTTTCGGGGCCGTTTCGAACGACAGCGCCACAGCCGCGCGTGGCGCGCTTCAGCTGGCCGTTCTACGCCGAGCATGCGCAGCATATATGCACATGCGGGCAGACAACCCGCACCACCCAGCGCAGTTCGCTGCGAATCGCGTATCTGGCATCTTATTCGAGGGCAAAGTCGACCATACGACTTACTTCGGTGCCAACATCGAGTTTATCCATGGCATACACATGTTACCCGTTACCCCAGCCAGTGCGTATGCGAGGAATCGGGATTGGTGCCGAGAAGAGTGGGAGACATGGTTCAGCGACGGCGTGCTGAACGCATCGAGGGCGGATGGCGAGGTGTAGTCATGGCCAGTCGCATTGCGTGGGATGTGCGCGGAGTTGCACAGTGGTTTTTCAATGACCAGTTCGACAGGCGTTATTTGGATGATGGGATGAGTCTGGCTTATTACCGCGCCTTAACCGCAGAGGAACTTGGCAGACAAAGCTCGAATCGTTAAATAACCTGCCACTGTACTCAGGTACATGTTTTATAGTCGACTCTGCTTTGGGAGTGGCCCCATGTACTTGTAGTCTGGACCCAATCTGTGCAAAACGGTGTAGCAAACTCTGCA
>JAGTJP010000133.1:0-60295 GCA_020744175.1 Auriculariales sp. MPI-PUGE-AT-0066
GGGAATGGTCGGGACTGGATCAAGTACTCCGATAACCTCACCACTGAGGGCTTCATCCACATCGGACAGATCTATCTCCTTGAAGACGAAAAGTTCTTGCCCATCTGTGGCATGCCGCTCGGAACAGCCAACTATTTTCTCATCAAGGTCAGCACTGAGTGTAAGAGGATTATGAACAATCACCCGCCACCATAACTCTTCCAGTGTATCCCACATTCATCTCAATAGTCTAACCGTAACATGTAATTTGTGATGAGAGTGTCATATAATGTTTTACGCTGCTTCTGGTGCTACAGGTAGTGCTTGAGTCGACACGGCGCCGATCCTATTCGCTAGGAGGTACAAATATATGAGTTACACGTCCAAACGAGCGAATAAACTCAGTAGCGCGTACCCTTGACGTTGACGGGTTTGGGCAGATGCAGTTTGCTGGTCGACGCTGTTGTCTTGCCCGTACGCCAGCTGGACGCAGAAAATAGGCTTGTGGTGGTCGTGGATATGCTGCGAGAGCTGGCATTGCTGAAGCGCGTAAAGTTGGACGTTGTACTTGTATGAACGGTCGACGTCGAAGTATTGCGCCAGTTGGTGGACTGAAAGCTTGCGCCAAGAGGCACCTGTGTGACCAGCACCCGCGAGCGCGTGTTGACAGGCGAAATGTTGCAAGGGCGCGATGGCGAAACAGACGCCGGTTCACGCTTCCAGTCTGCGTTGAGCAGTGCGTCGTCCTTGCCGCTCGGGCGATCGTGTCTACGGCCTCGGTCGTCTACAGGCTGCACGCTGAGACCCATGACGAGGCTGCTCACGTTGCTAGCCGTTGTCGACATATGGCGCGGCACATGCAACTCGTTCTCCTCTTCTGCGGGTGCAGGCGGCTCCGTTGGAATGATCGGTACTGCAGGTGCCGGGCTCTGCTTCTTCAAGCTGAACACCTTCCAGCCCGATGCCTTGCGTGCTGGGCTCGGCACCGGCGGCACCGGCGGGGCCGACTTCAAGCTCGATTGGAGCGAGTTGATCGAAGACGTGGTAGACGTCCGGCTGAGCGCGCACACCAGCTCTTGGTTTGCAGACCCGAGATGGTCAAGGTGGTCCTCTTCTGGCGACGGGAGGCCGGTAGTGGCATTGGCACTCTGCGAGCATTTGCCCTTGCGCACGCCTCGCTTGCGGATTCGTTTATGCTGTGAGTCTGCCGGTGTCGGTAGCTGCGTGTCGATGGCAGGCAACGGCGGGCGCACACCCATCGACAGTGGCAAGGTCTTGACCCAGTCGCCCAGCTCATGCGCGGACACACACCTCGTGTCGCTGGGCGAGTCCAGAATGCAAAAGACAGACTCGGCGAGGTACAAGGCTACGTCGCGAGTGATACCCTGGAAGTCACGATAGAAGAATTCGAATGGGCCATCCCGGAACTGGGAGAACGCGTCGCTACGCCAATGTCGTATCCGCCCACGGATTGCGAAGTTAGTCAGCGGAACCGGCGTGACCGTTGAGGTGTCGGCGTACATATTGATAAGGACGATGCCCAACGACCAGACATCAGCCGGCCTGGGGAAGTATTCCGGCGCGAGATGATTCCTGCACTCTGCTCGAAGGCGCGAACAGAAGAAGCGTCAGTAAAGAGATGTAATCTTATCGAGGGAGCGCGAGAAAATATGGATGTGATACGGCCTGTGAAACGATCAAGCACGCACCGTAACTCATGTATGGCGCGCTGCCGCAGTCCATATCAGCTGATACCTCGTCAGTAGTCGCGAGACCAAAGTCGGATAGCTTGACGACGACGCGGCGTTCCCTGGAACCATCCTCGGCCGTAGTCCAAGCATCTGTGACGATAAAGTTTTCTGGTTTGATGTCACGGTGTGCGATGCCATGATCGTGGCATGCCGCGACAGCATCACACATTTGGGCAAACAGAGAAGCAATGAGGCGCAGACGACCATACGATAGAAGCTCCAGAGGCTGAAACGAGGACAAGAGGGATGGCGTCTTGGGCGTTGTGGAGAAATCTTGGGCGGAAGGAGCGGTGGCATGGTCAGAGTCGGACTGGTGATCACGGGCTTGCTCGAGGAAATAGAAAGGTCCTTGCCTGGAACGAGTTCGAGAAGAAGTAACAATAAGGAGTCGGATTTAAAGGTGCGGAAAAGCGTAACGATGTTGTCGAGGATTGGGAGGGACTGATGAATGGTGGCCTCGTCTCGCTGGGCTGCAAGCGCGTCCTGGCCGAGGTTGCCCTTGGAAAGACACTTGATGGCGAATTCGCGACCGTAGCGGGGCTCGTGGTGGTGGTGTTGTTGTCGGCGTTGTTGGGAGGAGGAGTAGGAAAGAGAAGAGGAAGATGGAGCGGAGTCGAGTTCTAGCCTGCCGGTAGGAAGCTCCTCGGAAGCCATATCGTCCGAGCAGTCGTCGTCCGAGTCTGGGAGGGTGTCGAGGCGCTCCCTGACGAGATAAACGACTGCATATGAGCCAGTGCCGAGTTTGCGAACAACCTCGAAGCAGTGCGCCGACTGGTCGTGATCGGTTGTTGTTGACTCGCGCCGTGATACCTCGCGCACGACCTCGCCGTTGAGATAGCGGCCTGCGCCGATTATGTCCCCTTGAATGAGCACATCGGCTGCGTCGACGCTGGCGCGGGAGCGGTTGCTGCGTGTCGCATTGACAGGTACCGGGTACAGCGGCAGCGTCGGCTGGCGCGCGATAAACAGCCGCTGCCGCATTGGGCGGTGATGGGTCCTGTGCAGCACGTGTGACAGGGGAACCGCGATGCGAGTGCGGGTACTGCAACATCCTTGCTCAATGTTTCGTGGGCCTGTGCGTGCAGTCTCTATGCCCTCAGCGCTTCGACGGACAGCTCGGCAACAGCAGCAGCGTCTGCGAAGCGACGACGGTCGGCGGTCAGCAGCAGCAGCAGCAGCGACGGCAACGACAACGATGGCAGCGGCGGTTGGGAGAGGGCAGACGGGGCGAGCAGGCTCAAATGGACGGGGTAATGGGCGAAGGCAGAGTGAGAGTGCGCACGAAAAAGAAGTCAATCCACATACAAGCCAACAAGCAGGCGAGCGGCAAGGTCAAGCACGCGCATGTGCTCGCAGCCACGCGGGCGCATCCATATTTGACACGAGCAGCATGTAGGGGATCAGTGGGAGGGGAACACGAGACGCACTTGGCCATCAGCCGCTCGCTCTCGCGCGCCATGAGCAATGGCATTGTTTGATATTGAAAGTACACGTGCCCTTTGAGTTGCAGCGCAGGAACGACACAACATTGATCTCAAGGACCGCGTACTTGAAACCGTATTTCGATACCAGCCTGCTCGTCCTCAAGGCCCACAATGGTGAGGACCATGTCTTGGACGACGCCAACTCTCATCGCACACTTCAAGCGGCCTCCACCTCAGAGCTCCGATCCGTCGGCCGCACACCACGAGAATATCGCAGTGGACAGTGGAAGGAGCGCCGGCTTGTAATTAAGGACGGACGCTTATCCATTTGGCGCAAGCGGCACGACAAGCACGTCGACCTTTAATCTTACTGATCTTGTGGCGCTTTACCCTCCTGACAATGTCGGCCTCGGTGTCCCTTGCGCATGCGCAGACAATATGCGATGTCAATGCAGCAACGAATCTGGGAGAACCACGTTCGCCGTGTGCGCTCGTTTCACCGGCTCGGCTCCATTACACGGTCGCCGACGGCAAGAGCGCAAGCATCCTGGCGGGAATGATCTGGATTCGCGGCGAAGCTCTCGACAGCACACCACGATGGAATCTGCGCGAACGGCGGATAGCAGTAGCGAGACCGAATATGTGGTTAAGGACCAGCTACTCGTCCTATGACTCCCTAACGAGCGCAGTACGTCGTATGATTTTAATGCTTTCACAGAGTCTAACTAAGCATTCAGCGTACTTTAATCTTCTGCGCATCTTACATTACTCTGAGACTCACTTTCCTCTGAAATCTGTGTTCGTCTCGTCAAAGTCTCGACCCTCAGCTGCGACTTCGCCGACATCTCAATCTACGCCTGGTTCCGAGCCCCCGTCTGCATTAATGTCCTCTCCTGAACCGACGACAGCCGCCACGGCGCTCACATCAGCGAGTGAGTCGTCGCCATTTCCTAGCGTCAAGTTGCGAAAGGGTGCCCAACGGCCAAGCATCGTGGACCGACCATCTGCAGAGTCGACATCCCCTGATGTCACCCACCGAACGTTGCGGTACGACAATGCGCACCCATCGCTCGCTATTTCTGTGCGCTACCCCAACTGGCGCGAGCATATCCTGCGGTGTGCAACACATGCTGGACGAGCGCGGTACGCGCTGTGGCAGGGTGTCTCAGACCGGAATGCTTTAACAGACAGCGAGAACGACACACGCTTGCTTACCATCTCTCGTACAAACACTCAAAATCAGTCAAGTTCTACCCTCGTATCGAGTTTTGCGTGGATAAAATTGCTCAAAAACCTCTGGACGTGCGCGATCGATACACTTCGGCGAAATCCGGCGACCTCTGCCTCTACACGCAGCCGCAACACTTCAGTTAAGACGCGCTGCCGCATCGCGAGCTCCTCCAGGTGACGGAAAAAGAGCAGGTAATCGATCCGGATCAGGTTCTCGTACTACCGCCATGCTCGAACAAACTCTTAGCGCAAGACCAAGACCTACAGGTCATACAGCACTACCTTGACACGCTAAAGGTCCCCAAACTCAGTGAAGCACAGCTCAATAGCTTCCTGCAACGTTGCAAAGGATACTTCGTTCACAAAGAGCAACTGTGGCGCCCAGACCACAGTGAGCGTCGCCGACACAGGGTCGTGATTCTAGAGTCCAGACTGACTGATACCGAGATCTCTCACTTGTTGAATCTGCGAGCCAGATGCTACAGTAAAAATGTGGTGGTTCAAATGTTCAGACTGTTACAGCACAAACCCACAAAGCGTGGGGATATCGTTTCCATATTTGATCCTGACCTGTCTTATACGCAGAGATGAGCATGTCTGCCTGTGATGATCGTCGGCCTCTAATTGAAATCTTCCGTGGGGGACCCCCAAAACCGTCAAATTCCTTAAGGCTGGATGAATTGGGGCAAACTGAGCGAGACATGCTTGATGGGCAGCGTCCATGTCCCATGGCATATGCAACCACGAGTGAGACGAGCGGGTGATGAGCGGCATTGAGCATTCAGCACAGTACATCGGGACCTGCAAGGCCAGCCTGAATATTTGTACGCACAAGCAACGGTCACAATTGATGCAGCAGATGTGGAGAGAGAGAGAGAGAGAGGACAGAAGCAAGATCGAAAAGACTAAAGCAAGCACGGAAGGGTACACAGGGAGGCGACACAACGCAACAAGCAATATTCGGATACCGCAATAGAGAACCTTCCACAAGGACAGGAGATGTTTACGATGGGATGCACGAGGTGCAAGGTCCATCGCTGGCTCAATCCTGCGCAACAAGTGGGAAGGTCGCGGACAATAGTGCGGACAGCCAAGCACCTGAAGGTTCCACAAGGACAGGAGATGTTTACGATGGGATGCACGAGGTGCAAGGTCCATCGCTGGCTCAATCCTGCGCAACAAGTGGGAAACCTAGTGGAAGCTGATGGCCAAGTGGGGGACGAGTTGCGAGGTGAGGGTGGCAGGTGAATGATACAAGTAATGGATGTGAACGCGGACGAAAGCGGGAACGGTATGATGGAGGTATGGCAGTGGAGCACGCAGAAAGGATGTAGACGGGAATTGGAGTCGATGCGAGCGGCACCTCAAGCCGTTGTATCATTCACCCGCCACTCTCATCTCGGGACTCGTCCACCACTCGGCGCGACGCGACATGGTCGTCGGTTACCCGCGTCCGCTTTGGTGTGCTCCGTGGCGCAGGTGATGGATACGGTTGTCTGCGGTCCAACCGCTTCGGGTGTCGATGCACAGGAGACAAGGGGTGGGCAGTGTTGGCGTGAAACAACTGGTCATGTGTGGCATCAACAAGCTCATGTGCGGTGTTGGTGTCAGCACGCGGGTTACCCTGGATCAGCAGGCCAAGGTGACGGAAGGCGGATTCTTTGTGTATGTTAGCATCTGTGGGCCAAATCAAGGCAGCATGAGACGCACCAGCGGCGGGTTCGGCGGCGGCGATGAACGCTTGCACAACAGCCTGCCACTCGGCCTGGTCATCAAGCGGTGCGTTTTCCTCGATGCGCTCGCACGCCCCCTTGCCACTCAGCGCCTCAGCGCCGTTGCTACTCAGCCCCTCATCAGGAATTGTGTCGCGAGAGTGCTGTCCGGATTGACGGCCATGGCGAGGGTCGCACGCATTCTTGCGCTGTAGATATATTCTCCAGGCTTCATGATTTATGCGTTTGGCTTCGCGTTGAGCATCGTCCGTGCGCTTGCGGGTCACGTAGACCGCCATTCGCAGGAGCTCCTCGTCGGTCATTAAAATTCGCTTGTAGTGGTCGTTGTTGGGGTCGAATCGCCTGAGGAGCTCGGCATCGTCGCGGCGGCGATTAAACTGAGAGATGTTGGTGACCTTCGCGTCCGACGATTGTGGCCTGAACCTGACGCGGCGCGAAGACTCCTCGGGATCCTGAGCGAGGAAGAAGAGTGAGTAAAGAAAACAGCTGATGCGAAGATGAGACGACTTACGAGTGCACGCTTGCGCTTGCGAGCATCGACAGGGCCCGGGTTGATAACTTCGCCTTGCTTGTCCATGACGAGGATGCCGTGGCCCGCTTGACGGAAACCAGTTGGTGCAAGTGGAGTGTTGTTATTGTTGCGAACTACACCGTCCCACACATCCGCTGGAGGTGGGGACATGCGCAGGAAGCGGGCGGCGACGGGGATAAGCGACATTTCTTCGGCGACATACACCTTCTCGACGCGATCACGCTCGGTGTTGAGCTTTACGATGTCCGCGTCGCTGATCTCGTTGCCAATGTCCTCGAGCCAGTCCTCAACGAACGAGTTGTTCACAACAAAGTTGAGCGCCCATGCTAAGAAGCTGTTTTTTTTGGTGCGCAGGTTGGCTAGCTCGGACTGGGCGATACGTATCATGTTCACTCTGGCGTTCTTAGTGCAGGCCTTCACGTGCGCGAGGCTCTCTAGGTCGTCTTTCATTGGATTCCGCACTGGGTGAATAGCCGAGGGTTGGCGGCGTAGGTCGCGACTGGGCTATTGAGACGACATTGTGAGCACGTGAACACGTAAAAAAACTTGGAACTCACTCGAACCGTACTCTCCGATGCCGTGCCGTTGTTGCTGCCAGATCCAGAAGCTTGCGAGACTCGCAGCCCAGCAAGAAAAGCTTGTAACCACCTGCAAAAGCGACGGACAAAGGTCAGCAACCAGGCGAAAAATAATTAAATTGAGCTGACATGAACAAGAGGGCGCCTCTTGCACCCAAGCGCCACCTCCACGTGCGTGAGCGGGCGGAAGCGGGTGGGATGAGGCTGAGGCGACCAGCAGATTCGGAACTGACATCATTGCCCAAGGTCTGGAAGTAGGTGCTTTTGATTTGGAACCGAGGACGGACGGGGAGAACTGGACGTAGCCATCCGGAGCGCAGAGTACCAAAGTAGCACATGACTTCATCGACCGCGAGGAGGATTAAACCAAATATAGCAATCAAAATAAACCAGTCGTCGAGGCTGAGTGCCATTGCAGCAACGGTGACCATGGTGCGGCGCTGTCGCTGCGGACGTCAAGGAGGGAGAGCCTTAGTGACCGGCATCAAGGATTTATTCCCGTCACGGTCGACCACGTGGTCTGCGTCTGCGACTGTACGTAAATTCAGTCATTAGTGCAATCCGAGTGACATGACCAAAGGGCCCTTATAACTCGGTCCGAAATATCGTAGGCGGAGCGGGTGTATTCCAAGAATAAACTAAAATATCAAAAGATTGAGCTGTGGTGGTAGCATGGTTGCTCACCACCATTGACCCTAGAAAGCTAGCCACATTTTGTCAACATTATTCTGTGTAAAATAATGTTAAAGGAGCTTACCTGTGGTTTTCAGAAGTTGAAATGCGACGGGGCTGAGGTTCTATACCGTAGACTGCCTGGCTCCCGAAAGGGCCGGTTTAGCGCCGGGCCTCGGCTAATTGTGCCCTTCCGTCACAAATTCTAGTTCCCACAGCCCGCACCAAGGCAGCTATGCCTCCAAACTTCAGAGACATCAGCCAGACGGCAGGGCAAGATTAGTGCATCTTGCTGCCGGCCACCGGCAAAATCACTTGATTGACAACAAAACTCGAAGTAGCGTGCGAGAAGCTTGCACTACCAGCTGAAGACGATAACACTGCATACTGTATGGACGCTAGCGCAGGCACGATGCGCATGAGCACCAAAAGCGGCACCACTACCCGCATCAGCCGGCTTACCAAAACGCGCAAGACTGCAAGTTGAATGGGGAGAAACAGTCAGCGCGTCGTTGCGCTACGACACCGGCAACGTCGCCGCGCGCAGGTGTTTGCCACACCTCGGCGATTCACGGAGCTCCTCCCGCTCGCTACAGCCCTTAAAGACACAGGGAACTCGCAACAACCACGCGCAGTCCTACACCGAGATCACCTCTGGGATCGCGCGTGAAGCGGAGGCTGTTCCTCACCGACAATTCCGACCGGTGCAAGAATTACCCCCGGCATCAGTAGGGAGGCACCAACCTCTCTCTTGCACTGGGCCACTGGGCACCCGACCAAAGATAACGTTCCCATAAAACCTGCCCATCCTTTTCTTTGCTTACCACGCATTTGGCTCACTGAAGGCCCTCTTTATCCACATGGGGCTCACCGACACCCACACAGTCTCATGCTGACGACGCGCTGTTATCGCATGCCTGCCATATTTGGTATACAAGACCCAATAATCTTTAGCTACGAACAGTAGTAATCGACTCTTCGCGTTTACTCACCCTTCACACCAATCCCAATACGTCTCTAGCACCCGCACCCGACCAGTACCCGACGGCGCCTTTCGTATCCCCCCTTCCAAGCCGTGTTATACTGTTACATCGTTTTTTCTGGCATTTCAGTGTAACTGTAAGTTACATGTAAGTAAATTAGCTACAAATTACATTGTAACAAGTTTGGAGTTAGTTGCAGAGCCCTAAAAATGAATCCACTCATAACCATCACCATCATGATCTGAAACTTTTTTCTTGAACAAATAGGATTGAGCATTCATCAAAAACAAGTGAGATACTTGATTGACTTGTTCCAGTTCAAGCAAAGTAGAAACTTCCCATCGCACTACTGTACATGTTTACCAGTTGGTTATCCATACCATACTACTCGTCTGGCATCAAAGCATGACGCGTCCAATCAGGCTCCTCATCCACGTTTGGAGCTTCCTGGAACTTGACAAGTACTTCAACGAGGAGTGCATGGATCTGGCGCCTCATCTCTAGGAGCTCCTGGCTGCCCCCAGCAGTACCAAACTGCTGAATTGGCCTCCAGCCAGGGTGGAAATTGGTCATGAGCCATTCAGCAGTATTTTCAGGTGACTCCAGATTGTCACCAACTGGTTCAGGCTCTGGATCGATGCTCATGTCATCATCCTCATCGGAGTCCTGAATGCTGCCTGGGTAATCATCGGAGTCCTCCTGAATGTTGTCATCATCAGCTTCTTTAGGGACTTCATCATCGGCATTGTTCTGGCCCGGTCCTTCGCTTTCATTGACGGCAGCCACCCAGGGGTTCTTGACCTCATACCTGGCAGTAAATGGATTGTCCACCCATTTTTTAGACTGATCGGTGGCCGGGACAGTCTCTGTGCTATAAGCACGCCAGGTGAAAAATAAACCTGATGCGGCGAAAAGAACGGCCCGCTTCTGTCCAGTTGTCTCGAAGTGCATAGTGGCACAGATGGAGACCTGCGTCATGGCTTTCCTCATTGAGTAGTAAATGCTCAGGAGCCCCTGCCTCTCCTTTCCTGGTAGCAGCACTCCCTCATGGTCCATGTGCTCCCGATGGTGATGGGTTTTGAATTCTCCAAAAAAGGGGATGCGTTGGTGCTGGCCCTGTAGGTCCTCCTTCGAAATGCTGGGAGGACAACTGTCGGATCGGTCATCACCCTGTAGATCATGTCTGGCCGTTTTTCCGTGAATTCTGTTCTCTTGGCGGGCAGTTGGGACAGTATTGCATTGTTGATAGTTTCGGGTAGCTTCGGTGCTAGGATCACTGCTTGCTCCTTGGCAGCAAGATGTCTGGAAGAGCGAACCCAGAAGTAAAAAAGCAGGACCCAATCTGTCAGAATTGTCGGTGTGAGGACCCCAGCAATCCAGATGCAATCTCACTGTAAGCCCAAAGGTCTTCTGCATTAGTCGGGTTGGTCAACATGTTGAGGGCTCTGCCACGGGCTCGACGGAGCAGACTGTAGGCTCCATTGTCAGCCTGGGGCAAGAGAGCCACTTGGTCAGAAGGAAGGACAACAAGTTCATTATTTCAGCGACTTACTAGTTCCACCGACAATATCTTGGCATGTGCATAGCCTGCACTGACGAAGCACAGGATCTGCCGCATGTCCAGTGTGACAACTTGATCCTCCAGATGAATCCGAAGCACGGGTAAGGTCTCCATTTGCTGGGCACTTTGATCGATGGTGAAAGGAAGGCCGTCGCTGCGTGCTCCCGATTCGACCTTCTGCCTCACTCTTGTGCAAATGTTTGTTCAGGAGCATAGCATATGGCTAAAGCCGACCGATCAGCAACGTCCTCCTCTTCTGCCATCAACATGCCCCCCCTGCGGTCTGTCCTTCCGCTCGCTAACTCCTCACTGCAACTAATACTCATACAGCGCCGACTCTTCATCTGCATCTGCGCCTCCCAAGAAGGATTCGTTTGCAGGTTTTGTGGAGGAATTGGCCAAGCACAAGTGGGTGGTTGCGTCACTACACCTATTGCCCACCTGACAGCGGCCTTTCGTAGCTTTGTCCCTCCAGTCCCCGAGGACATGCTCACACGCACCTGCGTCTATGGATTTGGTTACACAAACAGCCAAGTCAGAGCGTACTACAAGAAGATTCAGAAACCGCTTCCCCTTATGGGGTCCAAGCTGTTCGCGATTGTTGAAGCTGCCGCCAAGGCTGAGTTCTCGCATTCGCGTGTCTTCTTTCAACCCAAGATGTTCTCGCGTCGTCGTAGAAACAGGGCCCCAGGACAGGCCGACCCCAGTCGCGTGGACATCATATACTTTGCAATTCATCAAGACGGGGAGACCCTGCCACCCATGATCCCCGAACATCTTGCCAAGGCATTCTGCGACGAACTAGGTGTTACTGCAGCTCTTGAATGGATCCCTGTGTGATGGTGGACCTCTTCCTTGCTGTCACACATAGTCCAATACACGCATTGTATCTAAGTGTTGCCATGTTGACATCCGTTGTTCCAGCATGTTGTCGCAAGAGCCATTCCACCACGACTATCACTTCACCTAGTATGTTGTCTTATATCCCTTGCTCTCATTTCGTGCGAGACAGAGAGCTTTGCCGACTCGCAGCGCCGTTCATTCCCTCTCAACTAAGAGTAGTGAGCTGTGTGATGAAAGATGAGAGCAACGCTCGGGACGCGGAGCCTAGTGCTTGTTTAGACAGATAATAAACAACCAGTTGGACCGCGTCCGCGTCTGCGCGTTCGATCGCGTCTTAAACCGCTTCTGCGCGTCTCAGACGCGGTAACTGCGTCGCCCGTGACATCGGGAAACCGTATATACGGTCGGGACCGGCGCCTTTTAGGACGCGCTGGGACGCACCTATGAATGTAATGCAACCTTCGCGCGCTGCCGGCGCCTGCCACCGCTGCCGTCTCCTAACCCCCCGATGACCGCATGACGCGAGGACCGGCCGCCAACACCCCTGGATCACCGCTGGACGCGCCTCGCAGCCTCCGCGTCAACCGCGTCCACTGCGAATATAGCACGATCGCGCGCTGTTCACGTCGCAGCTTCAAAGCGACTAGTCATGGGCTCTCTTGCGGGTAGCAGCATACTCCCTAGGGTCGTCACCGTTTTCAGAGCGTCAACGACGCCTACGGCGCTTCAGGCGCTGAAATCGCTCTTGTTGATTGCCTACGTAGATGCAGGTGGCGCATGGTGGGCCATGGCATGGACTTCCGCGCGAGAATTATATTCGTCGCTCGGCGTCGTCTCGACGCGGCAGACGCGCTGGACACACTTCGGCTGCGTCGACCGTCGGCGCCGCGCCCTTCCGTTACATCCACCCGGGATACCGGTGTGGGTGCACGCCAGGGTGTCTATTACCAGGTGAGTGTGCTTTGTTTTCGCTGTGGCTCACGTGTGGCTGAGATCAGTCCAAACCCAGTGCACTCGTGCAGCTAGGTCTTACATCTGAATATTATGAATTCCACATTTGAACGGACTGCATTTGATCGGGTGCGGGGAAATAAATGTCAAACAGAGCTAGAACGCGGGCCAGTCGGACGGCACACAGTGATACGAACTATAGCAGTCGGTTAAATCCTCGTCATCTTCCGTAGGGTCCGAGACCCTGCCCCCAGCTGTGCGGATGAACCATCCCGGTTCCTTGCCCTGTAGAGCGTCGTACGTACGTTTTGGCATGAATAGAACGTGACCGATGCGACCTGGAGTGATGTTGCTGCTTGAAACCTCACCAGAGGGACTCCAAGTCCCAACCTTGTGGTACAAGGCACTGGCCTGGCAGATGCAGACATGACCTGTGGAATACCTAGACAACCTATCAGCTCTGAGGATTTGTCAAAGCGGGAAACTCACCGGAACTTTAGGCCGATGTCGGGAAAGAACAGGTTGCCGCCAGTGAAGTTGCCAACTGGAAAGATGGCAGCAGGCCCTTCATCAAGGGCATCGCGATGCAATTCGACGTCAAGCTTGTAAACAATTGCACGTCCTATCCAGGGACCACTGTCTGCTCTGAGCCAGACACCTGCTCTGAAGGCATCCCGGTAGCGTTCGTAAATGAGGGGCATACAAACCTTAAAGAGTATCTCAATCCGCGTGACGGCCGCTGCTGTCAGACGGTAGTAGGTGGGAAGCACCGCAGACGTTTCGACTTTCCTGGTCATATCCCTCGAGGGAGACATATTGAGATGCTGTTGAAGTCAGTTACTGCTTTTACGGCATGGCAAAAGGTGCTCACAGTTTGGCCTTGCGCGTGCCAGCAATGTACGAGGTGGTGGACCCCAACCCCCTCATATATTGGCCTGTTGTCTTCAGATGTGTCCATCGCATCGGCTGGATTTTCAAGCAGCTTCTTCCTGTCATAGTTCTTCCAAAAGTAGTCCAGCTCGCTGCGCAGGAGGTGAATCGTCTCTTCGACCGCGTCTTCCATCAGCTCTGAGTAGCCTTCTCCGGTTTCGTCACATGTCCCTCCCATCAGTTTTGGGTCCCGTTCGAAGACTGCTGAAGGCGGTGGTGGCGGATAAACCTGCAGATACGGTGCAGAACCGTGGTGTCGCTGATCACCTTTTGCAACCTTAGGCGGGAGGGCTGATGAAAGCATCTGACTGGCATAAACCACCTGTTCGCAGGTCTGATTGTCGAGGCCGTCGTTTACGAGCTTGCTGCCTTGGGTGGTGGCAGTTTCAGCCAGATCTTCACTGGTCCGTCCATGGGATCCGGGATACTGTCGAGCAATGGAAAGTGAGAGGCAAGCAAATCGATGTTTAACTTCATACCTGACGCTTACGTTCTATGGCGTACTCCCCGGGACCGCCCGTGGGGATTCTTTGAGCAAAATAAGCCACCAACACGTCCCCGTTCCGATCGTGGAAGAAGCCCGTTGTGCCGTCCGCTGGCTGCGACTCTAGAGGCTCACATTGCCTTTCCGCTTCGGCAATTTGATCGGGAGTATTCCTCGGGCGGTTGTGGAGCTCTTCGAGCGTTGTTGGTAGAAAAAAGTGGTCACCATTGATCCATGCCCTCTGAGCAAATTTTTCCTGGTCGGCGATGGCCTTGGAGAACCGCTTCACTCTACTCCCCAACTTGTTGTAAGTTATTTTGGGGGGCGGTCCAGTAGGAGCTTTGATAGCAATGTCCAGTTTCTCCGGAGAGAGGGTCATGCTGTTTGCGGGGTTAACTATCTGGGACGTGAGAAACACGCGCTGGATGATGATGGGGCGAACCGTACTGGGGGCAGCGCTCAAGCAGGAGGACCAAGAAACAGCTAATGGAAACACTTGCGCTGGCGTGTGCTTTATAGCCAAGTTGCATTATTCAAACAAGAGGGCAGCTTTTCCCCCTGAGGCATCGCCTTCAAGGGCTGCTGGCGGCACCCAGAAACGTCAGAACGTTCTAGAGCAGGAGGATCAAGACACATTGTGATGCGGCGATGCTGCACTGCATGGGCCTTCATCTGATGGTGGCTGCAGGGGCATCAATAGAAGTCAGAACGATTGTGGAGTAAGAGAGTCAAGGTGGGGGTGAGCTTCTATAGGGTGTTTTGTGATGCGGCAATGCTGCACAGGTCTTCATTTGATGGTGGTTGCAGGGGGCATCCAGAGAAGTCAGAACGACTCTGGAAGTCAAGGTGGGGGTGAGCTTCTATAGGGTTCTTTGTGATGCGGCAATGCTGCACTGCACAGGTCTTCATCTGATGGAAGTGATAAGACCATGATGAAAGTGCAAAGGCAGCGCTCGCTAGTCTTTCGACACGCAAGGACGAATGTCTGGCTGAGATTTTGGTGCGTTCTGCGGAGTCTGTTCTTGTTCTAAGGTGACGAGCTGATATATAACCATAGGACACTGATAATGATGTATAGTAGCTATTGCGACGCTCAGTTCTGCTGACAAACAATGCCTTCTGTAATAAGCACAATCAGGGCTTCCCTGGCCGGACGTTAGCCTCGGGGTGACAATAGGGTTTAAACCACTTCACGCGCCGGAAAGGAAAGAGATATGCTGGCGCGGCACGTCAGTTCAGAATCCTGGTATCTGAAGCCGCATTCCTCATATGAATGCACAATGAAAGACTTCTAGCAGAATCAGGCTCTTTAGCGTTTCCAATTGTTTCTTACTCGGCGGTTTCAATTTTGCGAACTACTGTCGGGATCAATCTGACAAAGTATAAATTTCTGATGAGGCATCTAGTCCACTGAGGATGTAATACTGTACTCCTAAACAGTCCTGGAGCTGTCATCCAAATCGAGGCATCCGTCCATGGCCTCTCAACCGACCTTCACACTGTTCGCCGTCGCCGGTGGGACTGGCAGCCTCGGACGCTTCGTTACTTCAGCTTTGCTAGGCCAAGGTGCAAAGGTGTCCGTTCTCAGCCACAACGCCGTGGACATTCCCAGCGGCGCATCCTTGTCCATCATTGACTACACAAATATGGAGTCCCTAATATCTGCCTTGAGTGATGTGATGCAGCGAGTATGGCATGTATGGCATGCGCACAGGTGACCTACCCACGGACTCGCTACTCAGTGTTTTCGCGGACAATTTCGCAATGCACGAGCTGCTCCGACTGCCTGAGCTTCCGTATACGCTCTATTATGTCGGCGATTCTCCGATTGGTTCTTCATCCCGTAAGTAACCGGAGCCGTCGCATCCTGCGTCTGACCGCGTCAACACGTTATTCGGCTTTGACTTTGATGAGAGAAAGATCACCATCGTCGGCCCGGGGACGACGCCCGTTTCCTGGACCTCTCGACGCGACATCGTGGAGAATACGCAACGAGCGGGTCATCGTGAACGAGGGTGACCATGCCAAATACCCAACGGTGGGGGAAATCCGGAAGCGCTGGAGGGCAACCATCTCACGGCGTATACGCATCGATACCCAGCTCTTGAACAGGCGATGTTTGGTACCCGAGCGGTTAACCTGGGTCTCTTCCGAGGGACTTGGGAAACGCTCCTGCACCCGGGCCAGACCCTCCACCAGGCAACCGGTGGGCTAGGGCTGGGTTTTTAGACGGTATGTGGCAACGGCGGCCAGGGAGCATGTCCCCACAGGCCAGCCAAACCACGAGTCCGTCACATTCTCGTAAGAGTGCATAACGCATTTTCCCAGCTGAATATACATACCACCATGCGGCATATCTGTATGTGTCGCTCTGCTAGCTCTCCTAACCGAGCCTGTTCCTGCGAGTGTTGTGCTGCGCAGCCAGGTAATCGAGCTCCACCAAAAAAAAAAAAAAAAAAAAAAGAGTAGAGAGACGTACCCGACGCATGTGGTCAGACTGCTGGAACACGCTTCAGGCCTGAAGCAAAGCAGTTGCGCGACATGCTCAAGCTGGGGCAGGTTGGCGACGCGTGCTGGCTCGCCGAGCGCGGGTGCGTCGGTGAAGACGATGTTATCGAGGAGAAGGACGGTGAAGATGATAAACAAGACGTTGCGCTGCGTCTTGGCTGCACACGACCATGCGTGACGTGGGCATTGACCGGGGCTCTCACAATGTCAGGGCAGCTCAGCAGCAGGTACTCCGACCTGCGTCTCGCCTTGCGCCTCTGAACGTCGTGGTCACCTATGCACAGCAACTGGGGAACAACTTGCCTCGACGCTCCGGTCAGCAGCAAAGGTTCCTTTTCCAGGGCAGGCGCAAGCCGGTCGCCTCGACAACGCGACGGTGGAAGGGCTAGGGGTCATTCAAACTCAGATAAATGATGGGTCTAAAAAGGTTCCGGAGTGTCACGTGACTACGTTGCCTGGAGAAATTCCCCGCTGTTTCTGACGCACCTACCAGGAGGCCGATGGTCCTTTCCAATGATTTCGTCCCAGCGCCTTTGTGGCGGCCGAGTCAACTATGCCTAGCATATATATATACAGTCGAACCTCGCTTAAGTCATACCTCTCTTAACCCGTAACCTCCAATAAGCCATGGATTTTTCTGCCACCAACTCCGTTGGCTGTGAAAACCTGTTCATAACCCATAAACAATTGCTCATCTGAAGTTGAAACCCATATATGAGGTCATGAGCTCTGATTGATCTGAGATTCCATCACCTTGTGGCCGATTCGAAATTTTCCATTCCCTTGTCCTCCCATGCCTCCAAAAAAAGGCTGCAACCGTCGAATTGGCCTGTAAGAGTCTCGAAAAGCTTAAGGAGGGCACGCAGAAGCGACGCGACGAGATCCACAGCCGGCTGAAGAGGTCGGAGCCAGTTTCAGATGCAGATCTCGAGTTCATCGACAATACGGCTAACCATGTTGACGAAGAGCAACTGGTCCACAAGCTTGAGAAGGCTGCAGATGTCAACGAGGGTGTTGAGAATCTTGCGCCTCAAGGGAAGAACTTGTTCCAGACTTGAAGAAGGTCGCGGGCGGCATCGGGACTGTTGTTGACAAAATTGTAGAAAACGCAAAAATACGGTTGTTTCTGACAGGCTCAACTGCAGCTGACGTGTTTTAATAGGACCGGAGAGCATTAAGAAGGTTGAAAAGAAGCGGAAGACGGGCGAGGCGACCATCCCTGGCTTCACCAAACGCGAGCGAGCAACCCTTGAACAGCAGATCGAGATTTTAGACTGGCATAACAAAACCGGCAATAATCAGAGCAGGACTGCGGCTCACTTTGCTCCCAAATGCCCGGACCTTCGTATCAAGCAGCCACTCGTCTTGGACTGGGTTGCAAACGAGTCGCAGTGGCGCGAACGCTGGGAACTGGCCAACTCCAACAGTGAGCGCAAGACAAAGCGCGCCCGCCAGACCCAGCACCCAGAAATCGCAGAGACGATGGAAATATGGGTCACAAAGGCCATGGATGACAACGTGCTGCTTACTGGCGAGGTCCTGCGCCAGAAATGGACTGAGTTCGCCGACCTAGCCAACATTCCCGAGGACGAGCGACTCAGTCTCACCAATGGTTGGCTCGAGACGTTTAAAGTACGAAGTGGTCTTCATCAAATCTGCCGCCATGGAGAGGGCGGTTCCATGTCAACGACAAGTATTGAAGATGAACGGAAGCGGGTGCAGGAGCTTTTGCGCGAGGCTGGCCATGATCTCGGTGGACTTGCAAACAAGATTATGGCCGGAGTCAAGGGCAAGAAAGTCCGCCTCACGTACATGTTCACTGCCAATGCCGACAGCTCGGACAAAATTCCTGCCTTTATCATTGGAAAAGCGAACAAACCACGGTGCTTCCAAGGCAAGACGGGTGCAAAAGAAACTCGCTCGCGAGGGTCGCAAGATCCTCCTCCTTCAAGATAACTTTTCTGGACACATTCCCCCGTTAAGTCTTGTTGCAATCCGTGTTAAGAACTTTTCCCCCAACCTCACGGCGCACGTTCAACCAATGGACCGAGGAATCATTTGCGCATTCAAGGCTCACTATCGTCGACTTTTTATCAGGCGTGCAATTGACCGCTACGACGACGGCAGCTCGGCTGTGACAATCTATGACATTGACCAACTCCAGGTTGTGCGGATTGCAGCTGCAGCATGGAATGAGGTCGACGTCACCACAATTCGCAATTGCTGGCAGAAGGCGGGTATTCTTCCCGACTCGCCCTCAGGTCCAATGGCACCCCCGCGGTCCCCATTTCCAGCCTGCTCAACCCAGAGCCAGTTCCCGTCCAGGACACTGTTGCTGCAGAAGAGATTGCCGTTGAACAAGCACTGAATGCACTTGCAGGAGTTGCTCAACCCAGAGGGGCGGCTTGGGTTGTCTCGTTCAACGAAACAGACCGAGATTGCAGACCATTTCACCCCCAAGTAGATTATTTACGAGCTTGATTGTTCCCAAAAATGACATTTATGATGTTCCCCGAAGTTTTTGATATACTTTAAGTAGAACATCTCTTAAACCATAACCTCCGATAACCCATAGCTTTTCTCTTAACCGAGGGCTATGGGTTAAGAGAGGTTCGACTGTACTGCCTTCTGATAAAGGTTTCAGACATAATCGTTCGAAATCATACCGGGACGAGCAAGACAACCCGAATCAAGCTACCACAGTGTCACATATGGCTCTCCATATGCTTTGTGCCGGCGGCGGACTTGGGCTATCATTTGGCACGTTTGCATGAGTGAGTGTCGAGTTTTGAGGCTGACCAGAGCTGGTGTGCGAAGCGTAGGACATGCTGTGCGCCAAGGTCGGACCGTACTTCTGTACCGGTTGCTTGTACGACGCGTCGTAGGTCCGCACTCATCATTATACTCATTATTTCTGAAGTCCAACGAGGAGGTAATCGAGTAGTTGATTCAGCTGTGTTATCTCAGTACAGGGGTCGTTGATAGGCGAGGATTGCGGCCGACAACTAGCCCTACTAGAGGGCAGGAGGCACAGACAGCGATGGGAGAGGAGATAAGCGAGGGCAGCGGTGCGAAAAGTATAAGCGATGGGGCGGTCCAATGTGACAGGATAAAGAAGTGGAAAAACGTGACGGCAGCAAGGTCAAGGACCAGCAGACTAGGGCACAAGCAGGCAGATGCACTCAGACATAGAATGGAATCTGGCAGAACCAGACCGAACGATACGTAACGGTCTATGGAGGGACGTTTAGAAGAATTGAGATGCACAGGGGACCAAAAGCAGAGGCTTTACAGGGTGGATGATGGAGAGCACTAGGCACAGGAAACTACTGCTTGGTATTCTCGAGTCGAAAATGCAACTGATTATATACAAGGACGAAGTCAAAACAGAGATGATGACGCATATTCGGGAGACGTTGACGGTAACGAATTAGGAGGTGAGCATGGCAGGAGATGGGCGTGGCAGGGAGAATGCTTCGTAACAGATCGTAAACATACAACGAAATTGGACGAGTGGATCAAAACAGCTCCTGAATACTCTTTCGACAGGCAGCCACAAGGTGATTCTTGTACACGTAGACGGAGGCTCGTCGTCATCTTCATCACTCTCAGAGACCTCGGTCGCAGTCGCAGTCGCCTTCGCTTTCGCCTTCGCCTTCGCCTTCGCCTTCGCCTTCTTGTCTGAACCTCTCTTTCCAGACTTTTCCTTCGCAATGTTGTCCTCTTCATCCAAATCACGGAAATGGGGCAGCCTTTGAAATTCGAAGCCTTCCAGAGTATTCCGGACGTGATTGATGAGGGGCAAGTAGCTGACATCTTGGGACCACCAATTCAAGAGCGTTTGGCACATGATCTTGAGCAACCTCTGCTGCTCACGCGTGCGGGAAGTCATCGCATAGTCGACGTCGTTTATGAACGAGGCCTCGCTCCTGCTGACATAAAGGGCGTCCAAATTCGTGCTGGGGTCAGCCATGATCGTCATAGTGCCTTCGAGCACCACGTCCACTGCCAAAACCGCCGCAGTCAACTTGGCAATGACCAGCCCAAGCGGGATGCGCCCAGTGCGATGGAATTCGTCAATGTTCGTCTCGTCAAACCTCCACTCGGCAGGACACTCCTTTGGCACCTTGTTGGATTTGTATACGCCATGGGCATCTTCAACGTGCATGTAGAAATGGCGGCCGATCATAGCCTTGAGCGCGAAGGAGTGGCTTGCGTTAGTGCGGTTGGGATCTTCACGCTGGAGGATACATTCACTGATGGTCCGATCCACAAAAGCAGGCTTGAAGGCGTGCATCCCGGTCATGACAGACATCTTGCTGGTAAAGACGCTGTGCGGTTGACCCTCGCGCATGATGCTGTTTGGGGCGTAAGAATGATCGCACAAGGCAAGCCAAGCCAACTCACATAGCATCTCCGGCCTTGAGCACAATGGGAACAATATGACTGTCCGAAGGATATGTGTCGCTGACAAAGGGGTGTACCTTGCGAGCATCCTTGTGCAGATGCAAGAACCATATCTTCTCGCCGGCCATGAGGTGCGCCACGGTCCAGAGGCCTTCAGAGTCAGTGTGCTCGCCTGTGTATGCATTGTCGTGGGCCATTATTTGCCACATCAGTTCCGTGTCGGGGGGGTTTTTGACCAGAGGGATGCTGCCATGATGACTTCTCCGGAACGCCTCCTTGTTATCGAGAATGGACCTGCTATTCATTCAATGGACTGTAACACGTTTGTCCGCAGCAAATAGAATCGACTTGCCTGCACACAGCCTCCACAGCCGGGGTGGTGAATCGATCCCGCCCGCTCAACATGTTGAGACCCTGTGAGGCCGGGTAGTTGTTGAGCTTGATGAACTTGCCGAGCTCCATGAACGTGTTGTAATCGTTGACGAGCTCAGCCGTGTCGGTGTCATGTAGGCTGAGTCCGGGCACTGGTAAATAATTAGAGGCTACGTTGGGGGTAGAGAAGTGATGCGGCGCACCCAGTACTTCGACCTCTTCCCCGTCGCGTTGACGAAAAACCTGCCTGCGCGCGGCCAGGAAGTCCATCGGAACGGAGAAGTTGCGCACCACGATGTTAGCCATCGGGAACTGAGCCAGCGCATCTTCCACAGGCCGGCAGTCGCCGATGGTCATCGTAGTCGTTGCCCTGCAAAGTGACGAGGATGACGCGATTCTCAAAGTTGGGGATTTGACTCCCGTCCCATGGCTGCCTTGCACCGGTATGTGCGAACATATTGTGTAGCAGTTGGCACTGAGAATGGTCGCGAAAGATTGTGAGCGTCTGGGTGTTTGGCGCGGCAAAAAGCTTGATGTGGGTCTGCGTAGAATGAGAGATCAAACACCATCACATGCTCAAAAGCAGCGCAGCTCACCTTATGGCGCCTCTCTGTCCAACGTTCTTTCAGCTTTGACCTCTCTTCATCCTCGCCGGCACCGGTGAGGTCGATAACGGGCCGAAGGGTGACAGGGGCTCCCAGACCGAGTTGCTGCTCCCGCTTGCGGATGGCCTCTTCGCGTGCCTCGAACTCCAAGAGTAGCTCTTGGCGCTGAACAGCCATCGCGGCCTCCAACTTGGCTCTCATCTTTGTCGCCGCAAGCTGGTTCGCTCTCTTCTCGATGGCCTTGTCGTTGCTGGCAAGTAACTGTGAAAACTCCTCTTGCTTCTTGGCGAGCTTGGCCTTGTCCTTCTGGAATTGGCCAATGTTCAGGCCCTTCTTGAGCTGCGCAATCTCGGCTATGTGCCTCGCGAGTTCGCCTTCCAGCTTCTTCTTGTCCAACTTGGCCCTGTCCTCTGCTTCCAGCTTGTCAAGTAAAGCCCTCTCCTCGAGTCGTTCCCGCTCCTCCCTCGCATTCTGCTTGGCTTGTTGTTTCTCAGAGGCAGCAGCCTCTTGTTCTTCTCGACGCCTTCTACGCTCGACCTCAACCTCCGCCTGAGTGGCGGCTGCGCCTTCCTCCCTCCCCTGACTAAGCGCCTCTCTCACTGCTTCGTCAACGGCGTCTGCGTCGAACACCTCCACGTTCGGGTCCTCCTCTTGAGCTTCTGATCGAAAATAGTGAGTTTGAGCTTCTTGTTTGAACGCTCGTCCTCAGATGGATCGTCCAACTCGCGCTTTGGAGAAGTGAACCTGATGTCGTTGAGCTTCTCGTCCTTAGCCTCGATCCAAATGCGCGAAAGAGCATCCTGCATGAGTGATTCACACTCCGAGGGTCGCTCTTTTATGCTGGTTATGAGCTCCAGCACCCTGAGGCGAACGAAATCCTCAAAGTGACCCAGCTGAGGGAATTCAGCGCGTTTCGATGACCACTCGCGGGCAATCTGCGCCAATTACATAAACGAACGCATCCAATGTCTGATTAGCCACGCACCATGCCAATACAGGACCATCCTAGCTTTCCTTATTCGCATCTACTCTGATGCGGTTGAAGAAGACGAGGGTCGAGACCAGGATGTATATGGAGTAGGCCGCCATGTCCGAGGACGACATGAGGTGCGCGCCAGCAGGTTGCTTGGCTCCTTCGGTCACGATGCAGCTGAATGCGGCAGTAGTTTAGCCAACGTCTAGACGAGTCAAACCGAGCCACTCACATCTGGTCAAGCCCGACCTTGTCCACCGCCAACAACACCGTGATGATGTGGATGAAGTTGGCCTTGACTCCATTTGCAATGGTGCCAACCTTCGCGTTATTCAACGCCTTGCTGATAGCATCGTAGAATGGGTCGTTTGCAAGGAGACCCGGCACAAGGAGACCGTCATCGTTCACGAGGTCCGGGTTGGTCATGGCTCTGGCGTTATCAATAATGCTGCCGATGGCGTTGATATATTTGCTCTGACGCGTGCCCCAAGTCCACTTGGGCTCGCTGGCGCAAGCTTTCTGCCAGGCCTCTCCACGCCAATCTGATTCTGGATTGTTGAATATTTTTGCCGTTTTCCAAAGTTTGGTGTATTGATTTACTCGCGCGCTGGAAGCCGTGCCGTAGAACCTGCTCTTGTCGAGCAGCGGTGGCGCCTCCAGATCCATTACACTGAAGTTGTTCTATAAAGTGAAATGTTGAGCATTTGTCAGCGTCCCTCGCCGAGAACCAGACGACTTTGCATCCGGAAGGTTCCGCTGAGGGCGGCCGTGATGGACGCGGCCGCCCTCAGAGGAACCTTCCGGATGCAAATTCGGCCAAACGCACCGGAGGACGAATATAGGGGCAGGACTAAGTTCAAAGGCTCAGTCAGGCACTAAATCTATCAAAATGATTTTTTAACTCACATAAAGGGTGCGGCGTACGAGTGGAGCGATGTGTCGCCGCGAGCTGGGAGGCTGATCGGAGTTAACGGCTCCTTGATCGCGCGAGTCGAATATTGCAGGGGTTGCTCTTTGAACCGCTCTTCAGACTAGCAATCTGCTCGCCTAAATGTGCGCGTTCACGAAGGTGACCCAGATGCCCCGTGGTTTGCCAGAAAAAAGACTGTTGCTATTTGGGACCTCGTTTCTGGAGCAAGTTCGATTGAAGCGACGCTCCGACTAGCAGTCTGCTCGTCAGGAGTATGCGCGTTCAAGGCGGCGGTTTCAAATCGTCTGCGTAACGCGCACGATGAAAGCCAAAGCCGTTGGGCGCCGATCGGAGAAAGCCGAACCTAGACAGGCCGGTCACGTTCGCTGGAACCTATGGCCATGGCCAGGACCGTTGACACCCTCCTAGTACCTCCTTCATAGCTCTCGTGACTTTTAATAATGCTTATTTTATTGGGACGCCGCTGCCCAGAAGTTCTCAACTTCCCCGACGCGTTTGCCTAATTTGCATCCGGGAGGTTCCGCTGAGGGCGGCCGCGTCCATCATGGCCGCCCTCAGCGGAACCTTCCGGATGCAAAGTCATCTGGCTGGCCACGTTCCTTTGCCCGTCCCTTTGGCTGCCGTCTGGAAATTTTTGTCCCTGGAAAAGCCCTGTGATGCAATTCTCTCCAATGCCACCCGTAATCTCCGAAGTCTCCGTTCTCCATCTCTCCCCAACCCTGGTTCTCACGCGTCACATCCTAGAGATATCTTCATTATAACCACCTAAAGGGCAGATGGACAACGAGGCTGATTATGAAGTGGGTATGGTCCTATATCGCGCGTTTGGGGCTAAATCAGTGTAACGGTCCGCTCATAGCCTCGTAGCCTCGCACGACATCAGTCGTGCGGATCACTCTCCTGGCTTACAAGTCCCTCGTATTCCACCATGAGCCTGACTAATCGAATTAGTCCCCTGCCGGGTTCCATATATCTACAATATCCTGTTACTTCATTATTAGTTCTTCCCTTCTACAATACGACTCGTTACCCCGGTCAACGCTAGTTAGAGCCACCAAACTACTTCTATTTCGTGTAGCGACTAGTACAAATGTCGCTACAATCAGCCTCGAAAGACGGAGTGGCTGAGGCCTGTACGAGCCCGTTCAGCCACTTCGGTGCCCGTTTTCAGAACAAGACATGGAGTAGTGAGACTAGTGTTTACTGCAATGTTTCTACCAAAGTTTGAGAAGAGATACAATATGTAAATAAATTCTGATACATCTATATAGGTTCAGCGCTTTCTGAAATATTTCAAGCTGTTCTCTACGAGGTAAACATGCCCCTGTGACCTGTGATATTCCGGTCCAGAATATAAGGCACTGCTGGGTTGTGAGAAAGACCACTCAGCAGACCGTCAGTGGCGTCCTATCAGCAGCCACGCGTAATGCCACAACTGTCGAGAACTCGCAGCAGGGACCAGATACCCCCCACCACGAGCACAGAAACAACCGATACCGACCCATTAAAGCCTATTCTCTTTGCAATATCAAACTGGTAGAGAAAGCTGCAGTGATTTTAGGTTTAAATTACTGAAATATGCACATGAGCCAGTGCGGAGCACAACCTGTGAATATTGTTACTGGGAAGGGGAAGGGATCATTCGACGGTTGCATGTTGAATATATAATCATCATTTGTTATATCAGACAGTTATCAAGGGGGCACAATGGAACACAACTTGGCGCCGTACCACCTACACAAAGTCCTACAATTCACACTTCAAATGAAATTTCTACACATCAACACATGCGTGAGAGGTCTGTATGGGTTCAGGAAGTTGAGCCCGGGCCAGTGGTTGACATCGACATCAATAGAGACTGAACGCGGGCTTCGTCAGCGCGGTCAGTATCTTCAGTGCTCATGGTTGTCCAACCACTGCCAAAGCCGATGAACCGGTCATCTTCACTGCTCGCGATTCTCCAACCACTGCCGAAGTCGATCGATGGGTCGTTTAAGAAGGGATGATTTAAAGCCTTGTGCGAGTTCACTGAGCCAAGTGCAGCTGGGCGAACTTTGGGAAGCACTTACCTGTGGCATGCTCATGCGCTTATTGGGATCCTTATCCAACAGGTACTTGCAAAAGTTGCTGCCTCGCTTTTAGCTTGCCCACACTCAGGAATAGCACACAGAGACCCACCTTCTACCGACACCTGGTCCAATAGCTTCCAGTCAAACTGCCACCTATTCATCTACTCCAGGAAGTTGAGCTGGTTTATCGAGGGGAACGGCATCGACATCGACAACATTGTGTACACGATTGCCCTGATGCTGTAGCAGTCGACATTGTTGGTGTACCCATCGTCACTGAGAAAGATCTCTGGAGCCGCAAAATTTAGAGTGCCACATCGCGACTGTGTGAGGAAGGGGTCAGCTTGACCAAATGAGTGAAGGCACAAGACATAGTACGTAAAGCCGGTTTTGGTTTTTGATCTCCTTGGCAAAGACTAGGTCGGCAATCTTCGCAATCATACACCGGCCGCCGGTCAAGAGAATGTTCTACGTTGTTTTAGGAAAGAAGATTGTAATCAGATCGCAGCATGCACCTCTGGCTTGAGATCTCGATGGACAAAGCCGGACTCGTGCATGAACTTGATCCCACTGCAGATATTGTGGGTCAAATGGCGCACCAGCATGTCTTCTGTTCAGAGTCAGTCAGATTCAATATACGAAAAGGAGACCGACACGCCTAGGCAGTCGAGATTAAGCATGAAGTTCAGTAGGTCGCCACCATCGAGGGTGTTCCAATGCAATGTAGTTAGCGTCATAGCCCCAATGCAGGTCGACGAGCGACCGCATTCTCGTCGCAGCCGTTCCAATCGTACCCGTAGTTCAACAAGCACCCACACGAGGAGCGATGGCCGCTTGAAATTAAGCATGAGTCTGGAGATGCACACCACCTTGAGCTTCAGATCGCCCATGCTCGAAATAGACAATTCCAAATCATTTTCCGCATGGTGGCTAGCCCTGATGAAGACGTCAGTAATGTGGGCATCGCTAACATCGATGCCATTGGGCTTCAATAACACTTCTGTATGGGCACAAATGCGCAACTCAAGTCCTTCATCGTACGCTGTTTAATCTAGCCACGTGGCAAATGCGTCCTGAATCATCTTTGTGTGGGCTGTTCATATATGACAGGCGTCCGCTGTTCCCGATGTACAGCCACCTGAAAATCTGCCGAGCGGAAGCGCTCGGCTATCTCCGTTCAGCCCTACGGCTTGGTTTCATCGTGCGCGTTACGCAGACGATTTGAAACCGCCGCCTTGAACGCGCATACTCCTGACGAGCAGACTGCTAGTCGGAGCGTCGCTTCAACTCAGGTCTTGCTTGGTGCGGCATACATATCAACCCGGCTACGCCATATCTCTCGGGTACGTTATACGGTCCAAGTCCAGCGGGCTAGTGTTTTAACGTGTCGACTCCTTCTTTTCGCGCAGTTTAACTCGCTATTTCGTCACCTCTGCTAGCCCACCAAGCCCTCGCTACTTGGACCTCGTATCCCTCACATTGTGAGCACATCATCGTCCGCTAATCACAGACGCTGACGGGGGTGGGCTAAGATGTCCGACCGCTTGTTGCAGTGGGCAGCCAATAAGCCGTCTTTCTTGAAGACGAATTACCCCAAACCTACACCGGTCAGTCGTTCATGACAACTGGAGGACTTGGAAGGTTGATCTGCTTCTCCAGGCCCAGCCTCGTGCGATGACGCATCTCGTCTTTGGACCAGACCCGGTGAACTATAAGAAACAAGCAAATCTGCAGCAGGACGACGACTTGAACGACGACGACCTGCCGGCAACCTGCACGTTCTGCGCTCGAGCGTGGCACCGAGTTGACCAATGTCCTGTCATGGAGGACGTTGGGAGCATAGACGCTGCCCTCACATTGCTTCAGGACGCCCAAGAAGAAGAGTCAATGGACGAACAGCAGGACAAAGTCGCGGAGCTCAGGTCCTGGAGACGAGTACGCATCCGCCAGGCGCACTTGAAGGACTACAAGCATGCCAACGACGACGCCCGCGCGCAACTGCTGCGCAGAGACCAAGAATTAATTCCCAGCGGAGCATCACTCCTGTGGCCTGCGGATGCTGAAGAGCTTGAGCTGAAGCAGGCGCTTGCTCTCAGGGAGGCGAATAGAACGGACTGCGAGGTCCCGACCGAGTTCACGAACTTGAAGCTCCCACCCGAGCGGAGCCAGGTCGAGACGGACTACCAACGCAGCCTGGCGGGAATGACGCCAAAGTGGGCTTGGTACCCAGAGCCTCCGCAGCGGCCGATCCATCTCGCCACAGCCAAAACCGCCGTCGCAGCCGGAACCGCGACAAGGGTGCAAACACGCCTGGTCGAAGCCTATAGTGCAGAATGTGCCCATTGGCAAAGCGGCCTTTCATTCTTCCTCGACTTGTACGCGCACGAAAGGGCCGAGTTCTGCAAGCGATGGGACGCCATACAGGCGAAGCACAACCGGAAGACGGTTGGGAAATGGAACGCGACCTGCGCGCAATGATTGCGCCCCAGAAGTACTTCGAGCGCACCTTCAGGAAAGACATATCCGCACCTCCGAACGTCCGCGGCGCGATTATGATGTTCTGGTCGGCATTTGCACCCGTCCGTCTCGACGAGTACACGGAGAGGAACTTCTTACTGATCGGCAACACGTCTTGGCGCCCCGACATCATCCCCTCCAACAAGAAACCGCGCATTCGTCTGGATGGCAGCCTTGGTGAGCACGACCCTTGCATGCTGCCTCAGTGGCACATGGGGATGAATACTACCTCGCCTTCCATCCCGCCTGGTTCAAGCCAGATGGCACCAGTGAAGCACACAGCAACCCCAATGGCGATTTTTATTTCTACTTGTTGAGCACGGGGGACTGCGAGCGTCACCGCACGAAGAGCCCAGGAACCTCGACTTACCACGACATTTGGCGGCTAGGTCGCGACGCCATGGCATCTATGGAGCGCGCATTCCATGAATTGCACAGTCGAGTCCAGGACATGCGCGACAAGAAACCTTGGGCGGTAGATTTCCCCATGGGCAAGGCACAGATGCTCGTACAGGCGCGCAATGAGCTTCGCGAGGTCGGCTTGAGCACGCGGAACTTGATCGAGACGGTGGGAGGCTTCAGGCGCAATTATGGCGCCTTGAGCGCCTGGGTCAACTACCACGAGGAGCTCAGTCAGCTGCTGCAACTCAAGCGGCGCGCGGATCGCAGAGGTTGGAGGCATATCCGCGCTGCCGACATGAGCCTGTACCAAGGCAAGAATTATCGCGGCGTTCTAGTGGACACCCAGGAGGTGCAGATGCTTTACGCGCAGATGAACGTGCCGGTGTTCTATCTGGACGTGCAGTCTGCAGACCACCAGCCGTTCGGCAGTATGCAGAATGTGGTCAGCTGCTATGTTGACAAGAGGTCGTACGTCGATGAGGACTCGGTGCCGATCTTCCTTGCCCGCCAACACGAGCCAGTCATGGTCCCAATTCAGGAACTGCCCTCAAGACAGCCTGAGCCTGTGGAACAGCAAGATTCGACTGGATTCACAGCACCAGGCGCTGACCACGACGACGACGTTGGCTTTGGCGGCGACTACGAGGATGGCGAGGTGCTCGCAGGACAGCAAGACCCAGCCGACCTTGGCGATCCTGGTATGATGGTAGACGATCCATTAAATGCCAGCCGCTTGCAACCAACGTCTGTCGCGCAGGCGCTGCCAAGTACTGGTTCACAGGCGCAGAGCGGGTCTGCAAGTAGTTTGCGTGGTGTCAAGCGTGTCGCCGAGGCTTTCGAGTTTGAGACCGAGTTGGGAAAGGTTGAACAGCCTGATGTTGGCACGTCGGCGCGGCAGACTCACAAGCGGATTCGGTGGAAGACAGGCCACGCGGGAGCTCCTGTGCCAGAGACCGACCGAGCCACGAGCCAACAGCCAATTCCTGCTGAGAACCTGGGCAAAAGGAAGCGGAGGAAGAAGTCGAAAGCAGCGACTGGGAACTACAACGCCTTTGTCATAGATTCCTTCGGAACGGAGCCCTGGTTTCCGACTGCATTCGAGGCCTCGCAAGCGGCAGCTGACAAGGTAGACACAAGTGCCGATCGGGCCAAGCACATCTCGCAACGCAAGCAGTTCCCGGTGGACGTGGCGAAAGTGCGCCAGGAGGGCTACAAGATGTTGGTGCCTCCTCACACTGTGCTTGCGGGGAAAGGCGCAGCCCTCTCCCTCTTCTGCTTCCGCATGGTCGCTGTCATCCCGTACCTGGATCAACGCTGGAAAACTTCGTTTACTCAGGTGAAAATGAAGGTCTACCAAGGAACCAGTGGGCGAAGATTTTCAAAGGCTTTGCGCATGACATGACCGAGCAAAAGGTGAATACAAACGTCACAAGGGACATCGCCAAACAGCTGGGGATGCTAAGTTTGATCGACGGTCCACCTGAGGTTGAGATATTGGAGATCGACGGCGAAATCGAGCTGCTCAAGAACCTCGACTCGCTCAAGAACCACAAGCCGCAGCACGACTGGGATAGCGATGACGATGACTTCGGTAGTCCGGCCATATCCCCGTACCACACGGACAGATGCCTCTGTGGTCGGAAGCCGGGAGTGGCTTCTTCTTCCGGGACCAGGCCCCGCCTAACGTTCGCTCGCTGGCACCAGAAAATGAGCGCGTTTATTCCGAGCCTCTTGGATGGCGCCTCAAGGATCGCGGAGCCAAGCGGGGTCTGAGTGACTTCCTGTGGTACCAGCAGGAAGACTTCGACGGGGAGTTCATCTGGTTCAAGCAGATTGGCACGCCAAAGCAATATAACCTCAGCATTGGCCAAGATGTGTGGGTCAGCTATGAGCTTGGCGCGAACTTTCTTCTCGACTGTTATGCGTTACCCGAGGAAGCGATGGCGCGCGACGAACGCATGTTTGCCTACACGCTGAAGCTATGTGCGCAGCAGGAGAGGAAGGAGAAGGCGAAGACGAAGGAGTGCGTGCGTGTATGGCACTACTTTGACATCGACTCCCCGCTCCGAGTACCGGCAGATCTTCTCGGCGAAATTGGGTATCGCACAAAGGCGCCGGCAAGATTCCATCTATCAGATGATGCAAAAAGAAGGATCATGGCGCATAGTGTTCGGGTGCAGGAGGTGGCTCTACGTGACGAGATCAGCTCGCAGGACGTCTCAATGCATGGCTCCAGCAAAGCCCTTGCGAGCAGCTTGGTCGACCTCAGAGGAAAACAGGCTTCCGGCCTGTCCAATGTCGACAGGTCGACGTGGTCAATCAGGGAGCTGATCGAGGAGCATCTAAAATCCGACCAGATCGAGCTGGATGGGATCGTCCTACCGCCGTGGAACGCCGAAGCAGCAGCGTCCAACACTGCCGCGTACAGGTGGTTGCCAGACGGCCACCTTACATATCTTTCGTGGCGCGTATCAGAGCAGCATTGGCGGTTTGCGTTTGAGCATCTCGACAGGTACTTTTGCGCAAGGGACTTGTGCGCTCTGCTGAGTCAGAAGCAACCCGCCATGAAAATCGTTCAAGGTCCTGGGGGGGCGGCAGCTACGTTCCACGGCACGATAATCCCTTGGTATCGCCTGACCAGCGCACCCGCCTGTCTGCTCTCCTCGACTTCTTCGAAATCGTCAACTCCTGGCCATGCGTCGAGATTACGAAGCCTGCCGACGTGACGACGAATGAAGCTCATTCAAATCTTTCGAGGGTGAAGTCCACTGCCGCGTTCGCGCAGACATACTATGACTATCTTTGTCACGTGCCGCCTGTACTGCATGTTCGCCCGCCAACTCCACCGTCGCTCCCTACCGCTAAAGCTCACTGATATCATCGAACAAAGTCCAAGCAAACTCGTCCGCATTGCCCGCTGTGCGTCTGAAAACGTGTTGACTGATACTCTCCTCTGTAATTTCTTGAACGATCTAATTAGCCCGTTTCTCAATGACAACCAGTTTGTTCTTCGAAGCAGATCTCTTGCAGTGGAGCCCGTGTGAAATCCTCGACTTCATAGGCAAGCACAGGAGTTCCATATTTGTAGAGTAAGTTCCTTGAAAATCATTGATCAACAGCGGTCAACTTGAATTACTTCTTTGCGAACATGCCTTCGGCTGCTTGACGACTCTTGGGAGCAATAGAAGTGTGAATTTTTATAATGCTTATTTCATTGAGACGCCGCTGCCCAGAAGTTCTTATCTTTCCGGATGCAAATTAGGCGAAACGCATCGGGGAAGTTAAGAACTTCTGGGCAGCGGCGTCTCAATGAAATAAGCATTATTCAACTTCACCAGAGCCATGAAGGAGGGTACTAAGAGGGTGTCAAAGGTCCTGGCCATGGTGGCAGCCGGATGCAAATGTTTCGTTTTCAGTCATGTCGTCCTCGTCTCTTCAACCGCTTGCAAACCTCGTCAGCCTGTTCCGCGCAAGCAATCACGCATTTATTCGAGTCCTTGCCCCGAACGGCAAGAGTTGTTTCAACACCCTCGCTGCCTTTGGCCTCCCCGCAGTCTCAGCAAGCGACCTCGTCTGCGTGCGGCACGCGCGCGCGGGTCTCGTCATTCACGCGCTGGCATTCGAGGAATTACTGGCGGCACCTCACAGCGGCGACGCAATGGCTGTTGACAGCACTGCAAGCATCGACTCAGCTGCGGGGCCGCTTATCGAGTGCCTCACCATCCTCGCTGTTCATGGAACTGTGGAGGACGCCAAGAGCCGCCTCGCTAACGCACCTACGCCCGCCCTTCCCCCCGGGTCCGAGTCATCCGACGTCGCCTTCTCAGCTTATTTTATAAGAGAATGCGATGGTTAATTGCGAGGAGTGGTGGTAATGGCGTAGATAGCGCGTCTTTGCAGACGTCTCTAGCGTGCGCGCGAAGTTCGTCTCTGAGTGCCTCGATTTTTGCTTCATCCATCGTCATGCGGAACGGTTTGAGAGCTAAAGACTGGGTACCATGTAGGGGTAATCGCTTGGCTGATCCTATGGCTACCGACGAAGGATTGAATCCGATGTACACTTGGTGCTCGCAAAGGAATGGGAGCCCAAGTACAGCGTCATAGCTATCTAGGTTGCAAACGTCAAATACACGGTTCTCATGCACGTCCTGGTACTCCAGTAGTGCGTGCGCGATGTAATTGATCTTGAATTTAGATCCTGAGACGGCCATGTTCAAGGAAATGGGTTCCTTCAGAGGGCTTTTCTGCAGCTTCAATCGGTCTGCCAAATTGGTAGAGATAAAATCTCCTTGGGAGCCAGTGTCTCTTAATGCTCTAATAGATTGCCCGTTGAGTTTCGCCACCACAACCAAGGGTTCAGGCATTTCGCGCGCCTTGCCCGGGATTTGCCGGTCTGGCGCATGATCGCCGTTGCGCATACCAAAGAATTGGATACCCCATCGACTCGTGGGGGTGTCAAAATTTGCGAAATGGACTTTTGTAACTGGGAGGTCGCGCTGGGTTCCTTTGCCTTGCTGCATTCTCGGCTGCGATCCTCGCCGGTGCTTCTCTGCGATCCTGCGCTTCGCGCGTCGCTCCATCGGTAATAAGCGTCCCAAAAATCGTCACCTGCTTCCATTTCTTCTCCGCGCGCGTTCGCCCCATTGATACAGCATGGTTCCTCATTGTCTGAGGGCGGCTGTGAGTCGCTCTCCTGCGCCCCGCTGTCTACCGATTCTGACACACTCATGAGGTCTGGCAGACCATCGTCGCTCTCGTCATTGGGTTGCGCGAGCTCTCGTGTCCTCTCCGTCGTCTTGTCCGGGGTAATGGCCATACCCACTTTCTGGTCCGTCATCGTCATCTGAGCCGGAGTCTGTTCCGTCGAGTCCGTCTTGTCGTCGCGCGACATGCTGACTCACAGTCGGCGTTGAAGTCGCCAAGGTTTCCATTTAGCAGCCATTCTGGCGCATCTGTGACGTCTGAGGGGGAAATTTCCAATGTATGCGCGGTACAATCGTCGTTGAGTTGCGATGAAATGCCAATCACTCGCCCTCCAGCGTGCACGATCAGGGTCGCGCTCCAAATCACGCGTGATCTTGAGGTGTGCGCGCTCGCCGTCTTCCGTATTGCACCCTAGCGTCGGTACCACCGACCGTCGCGCCGCCTCAGGCGCATCCGAATACTGACCGGCTCCGATGGGAATTCCTCAATTTCCATCCTCCTTTGAACGATCTCAGGATCCTCGAACAGTTCCGCCTCAGCGGTTGCATCGTTGAGGGTCTTCCTGCGCCAGTAGTCGATGCGGCTGAAGATCGCGCGCCAAGAGCAGTGCATCGTCCCTCTCCTCGCGCGTTCTCTTATTTTCTCTTCAGTCATCGCTCTGACAAGTCTCTCAGCCGTAATATGACCTTCCGACTCCATCATTCCACGGTCCAAGTAGTACATTTCGTTGGACATTGTGTCCCGGATTACGAAGTGTCCTGCACCTACACCTTCTCGGTGGGCGAAGAATCTGCCGCTTTCTCGTGCACCGACGGGGTCTGTGGGATAGGACGCTGCGCTGTCGAAGATGTTTACCAGCCACAGGCACCACAGGCGATCGCGCACCTGTACTACCTCGCGCGACGTCGGCGCGGCGTATCTCACAGCGCAAAGACCCATCTTGTGGGCTGCGTTCAACTGGGTACGTATCGACATCTCGTCTTTGTCGATTATCATCGCTCGCAGAGACTTCCCGTTCGGCCGGCGAGCTTGTGATGACTGAGGGCAGTCCTTGGACATGTGCCCCTGCTCCCCGCAGGTGAAGCACCTATTCTCTGCGCGACGACGCTCACGCTGAGCTTCGCTCAGTTTCTCCCTGTTTGGGTACTCTCGGCGATTGTCTCTGTCAACGATACACTTTCTCTTCGCTTTGAGGGTATTGATTGTCTGCTCAGTCCGTTCGACTTCGTGGGTTTCGCCGCTCAGTCCGTCTCGTCGCAATTCGTACTCGATCTCGCCTCGCAGACCTTCCATAAACTTGGTCCCTAGCTGCGCAGGAGTGACGTCTCCAATTGCCTTGACCATTGACTCAAGCTTCATGAAGTATTCGCGCACGGATTCGTCTCGCTGTACATATCCTTCGAACTTCTTGCGTTGCCGCTCTCGGAAGTCCGCAGGGAAGCAGTGCCAATATAGCTCGAGGAACGCCTCATCGAGTGTCCATGCCCGTGGCTTATCAGCCAATCGTGTCATGTAAAACTTTCGAGCCTTGTGCGATAAGGATTCATACAATTTCTCTACTCGCTGTCTCCGCGGGATGAATCCGTTGCGCATATAGTTCTTAACCAGCCATTGACATTCTTCAAACTTGTCCCAGTCAGTTGTCCTATCCCACGCAGTTGGCGCTGTTGGCTTCATTGCCGACGCCGCGATCTTCAGCTGCTTCTGCTATTTGCGCCACAGCTTGCGCTTCTTTTGCTTGCGTCGTCGCTACCCTTCAGACCGCCCGGAGGTCCCAGAACTGGAGCCAGGCCGCGCCGACTCGGGAGCGAAGAAGTGTTTGAGTCGGCATGGCTTCCAGGGGAGTACGACGACGAGGAGCTACTGGATGGGTCGCCGCCGCCACCTTTGCTAATCGCCCCGCGCATCGGGTTAGGATTGCCTGCAGCTTTGATTCCAACTATCGAAGGGGTTTAGTAATCGCGCGTGACTCGCTTGTAGCTCTTTTATAGCGTGCCGTTGGCTGGGAGCTGGCGCGTCGGTGCGGGGTACAATCGGTGGCTCCGGCTGCCAGCTGGTTTGCAGTACGCCACCGCATCGTCCCTCTGAATGCAATCTGGCCCTGTCATGCTCTGCGTTTCCAATTTTAAGTATATTTTGGCTAATAAATCTTACATGAAACCCTCAGGTCTTCATATAAAGGCAGGATACCTCAGATTTTAGTTGCATTTGTCGTCTTTCCTGGCACGACGACACCATAACTAAAAACGTCATGCACAGGCCCCATGTGGCCCCACTTCATTGAAATATTTACTGTTGTTTCACGACCGATTGTCGTTGAGATATAACCCGGAAACGGTTTTGGCGTGAGCGGCGACTTGCACCGGCGGCGCACGCCAAATCCGAACAGCTGTAAATCAGAAGTCGAAGTCGGTTCAATCACTGTCAAATTTCTGTGAGTTTCCTATATGTGAACGAGGTTGAGCATGTTCAGTGACGAAGGAAATGGAAGGTAGCGGGCGTCTTTCCGAAAGCGTGCGAGAGCTCGAAAATTCGAGCTCCCGCACGCTTTAGGACAGCCTTTTCTTTCCGCCGACTATCGTGCGTTCCACCCATATCTGCTCGAAGCCCCTCGATCCCGCAAATTCTAATATGGCAAGTCTGTTCAAGCTTCCCAATTCCGGATTGGAGGCTGAATTAAGGCTTATTTTGAAGCAGGAAAAGACCGCCCACCCAGCCGCCCCTCCTGGCAGTTGTGCGGAGGTCCTTCAAGGTCCCCTGTCTTCATCAGCCGCGCCCACGACTTTTTTTGGGCCTGAAGAGCAGTTGCAAACCCGGTCCACAGAGCTGGAAAAGCTGAACATGCAACTCGGCGCGCTGCGAGCAGAGCGCCGGGATTGGGCTCAAGATCGTCAGACCCTTGGTAAAGAGGTCCAAGCCTTACGACAAGCCAGTGAACAGACCATCTCAATGTACGAAGAACGGCTGGGCACTATGGGACAGCAGGTGCAGGAGCTGCAACTCAAACTGGAAGTTGCTACAAATCCCCAGCTGCCACTGAGCGTGTTCGTAGTCTTCCTCCTATCTGTGTTCTTAGCGCCGCTGACTGTGGCTGTGACATAACAAGTGGTCATAAGGCTGCAACTCGGATCGACCCCTCGCTCCGAGACCAAGCCCTTCGTCTGCAGTCTAAGATTCGAGTGCTGGAGGATAGGTATGTTTTATAATGCCTCTCTCCTCTCTGGCTCATCTGTGTTCAGGCTCCTAGGTGTACAGGTCGCGCATGAAGCAGCGGAGCAGTACCAAATCCTGGACACCCAGCGCAGCCTGGAGATGGGTGAGTTTTGTATCTTTTCAAATTAATGATAAGGTTCGCCAACTATTGCCAGCGGAACTTCGAAAGCAGCGAGACGAGTTTGTCCAAGCTCAGGCCTTGGCGCAGCGCCGGGTAGAAGAGTTGGAAGCAGCGTTAGAATGCTCACGCGCCGAAGTCCAGAGTCTCCGCGCCGGGGCAGCTGTGCGCACTTGCTTGTTTGGCTTGATATGAAGTCTTATAAGCTTACACTCGCGCAGGATTCCTCTCCCGGTACTAGTCCTGAGGAGTCGCTCGCAGATGAGGCGGAGCACTCCCCTCACAGCAAGCAAGGCCCGGAGCACTCCCCTCACAGCGAGCAAGGCCCTGGTCGATCCCTTCGCAAACGTCCTGCAGCCGCTCTCGAGGATGCGGATGAGCCTAGCTCGACTCCTACCAAAAAACTCAGATCAGCTTCGCAACGCACCGCCGAAGGCCGGCGCAAGGCAACTTCAGGGAAGAAGCCAAATGTCCGCCGCAACTCCAACAAAGGCAGCGCAAAAAAGCGGCTAGACTGGTCCGGTCTCAATGCCGGAGATAATCCATTTGCAGAGAGCCACGATGAGCCTGGCAGCTCCGAGGAGGAGGAGGAGGTCGAAGGCCAGACGTCGAGCAATCGCTTGGAACAATGTGGCAAAAATGTTCTCAAGTCTCTCTTCACTGCCTGTACTCCAATAGCAGTGCAGGAAGCATCCAAAGTTGTGGATATGCTTGCCTCAGAAACTCTCACTTTAGAGGGGGAAAATTGTATGAGACACTTTTTCTGCTGCAAAGACCCAGCTAACAACTTACAGTGCAATACGCGGGACCCACCAATGGCTTCAAGTCACTCATGCATTCCCTTTCTAGCGCATTCAAAGGCAAAACTGTCAGCAAGGCCGCCAAGGTGGTGCTCATGCTGCACCAGATATCTTTCTTCTTGGATTGCTCACGGTTGGTCTTCACGGCAGGCTTGGTATTCCATCCTGATCTCCCACAGGCGAAAGGTTTTTAGCGAGGCAGATCGGAATCTTGTGAAGTACAAGAATTTCCCTCGATCAGCTGAGCTGGGCTGGGTGGAAGGGCTGGATCAGACAGCCTCAGGGGTCAGCGCAACTCCGCAAGTACAAGACTTTCAACCAGCTTTATGATGATCTCTTCAAGACCATCTATGCTTCAGATGACAAAGAATTAATCGAAGGAATGAGCCGAGATGAGTTTGTTGACAAGTGCAGCTCCACTAGGATCCTAGGAGAGAAATGGTGTTGGCTGGTATCAGCCAGTGAGTAATCAGCAAGATTCCAAGAGGATGATTTGATAATGTGTCCTGAACAGCATCAGTACATATTTTGGTGCTCGTAGCCTGCGTTACTGAAGTCACCCCACTGTCAAGTATCTCCTTGGGCAACATAGGAAAAGTGGCACAAATCCTGCGGCGACCGCATTACTTCTACGAGGCTCCATATGGTATTTGAAGTCCTTTTCTAGATCATACTTTCTGACACACTCTATCTAGTTGAACTTGTAATTGATTTCATTGTTCCCACTCTTCGACGGTTTTCCTCATCGTTCGGGATACAATTTCATGGCTTAGTCCGTGGGCGTGATGCCCAGGCTGATCTGACATTCTTCAGCCAGCCTCTGTTCTAGTAAGAGTTCCTTCCAGCAATTCATCACCAGTCTAACAGAAATAATGTAGTGTGTACCGTCCAGGAGAATGGGACGAATCTGTCTGGGGCACGCCAGAAGAATGGTGCCAGAACGCTTCATCTCAAACCATTCTTTTACTGGGCAGAAGAGATCTGTGGCTTGCCGTATCCAACCTGTCTGCCCTACCAGCCGCCAAATCCTCCCTACTACGATCATTGACACTCAGTTCGATCTGGCTGGGGCGCGTACCATCAAAGGACAACTAGGTCTCCAGCCGACCAACAAACGGGAGTGGACAGAGCGAGAACGAGAACGACTATCCAGTGAACTGGAAAAGGGGTCTGTCATTCAAGTGAAGACCAAAGATCAACTGGAGGATGCACTGAAATCACATTTTGTGGACGGAGCGCCTGTTAAAGGCTCGACCCTATTCATTGATCCCCGTGTCGCAAAAGGGTGAGGCTGGAAGTACTCTGAGTGCAATATACTAATTATTTCCAGGTGCAACATATTGCTTAGAGATAGGAATGGGGAAGACTATCTCTTCATAATGGAGTATCGTTCTCTCGCATTTTGGAGCAAGATTGCATTCAATGCTGCTTTACTCGGGCTTCGAGACTCTTCTGACATTCGGACATCATCTCGCGACGGTGACCCTTTCAACGCAGTCCATTATAGTTGGACCTACAAGTACTGTCACTCGGTAGGAGAACAAACCCTGTGTTCGCCTGGTATTGACACGTCATAGGGACGTCGTTATACTCCCAAGAAGGGTCAGTCTGGCTATGATATCGCCCACAAGAACTCCCAGCGCTACCCTCATCCAACGGCCGAAATGACACACGACACATTCAACAGCCAGACCGTACTGGAGCTACTACAGCCAATCTGCACTTACATTTCATCCTCTGTGAGTGAAGTTGTTGATTTTGACTACAATCTTAATAAAACTTGTAGCTCCGTTCATGGTCAAATGATAAGTGGCAGAAGCTTCTGCAGTACAAGGAGCAGCTGCCCCTTGGGGGTCTTGCAACTGGAGACTCTGTCTTTGCGGGTCTTGTATGCAATACTTCGCCTTGCTGCGATGCTCACTGCGATTCCGATGATGAAGATCTTTGCATGTTGTATGTCAGCGGCAACTTCGATGGGGGAGAGCTCGTCCTTCACCAAGCAGGTTTAGCCCTTCAACTTAGGGGTGGTCACTGTGTGGGGTTTGCTTCAGGGTCATTGGTGCACTACAACTTGCACTATGAAGGGCAGCGTGGCTCAATTGTCTTGCACAATGAGCGATGCTCTTCCACCTGGGGAGCCAACTTCAACAGCTGGGCGCCTTACATGATGTAGTATTGTTTAAAACTTCTCTGAAATCTCATTCTTATCATCCTCTCAACACTGAACTTTGAGGAGTGGGGGGACAATGAGGATGCCAGTAGCGATAATGGTGCTGGTGATGACGGCTCTTTGGCTCACTAGTTTTTGTCCGATCGGCGCTACAACCGAGCTTTAGCGCGATCGTCCGCCCCACTTCCCGTCTTTATTTCGTTTTCCCGAGCACATATTCGTTCAATCGACTATATTCGTGCATCTGGGCGGCCACCCGGCACGAACCCGCGTTAGGAACAGCCGTTGCCACACAAACCCGACAACCGGTAAATCGCTGAGCATCCCGTATTTTTCCGCACTTTCGCGTGGACGTCACGTGACACGAGGGATCATATTTTCCTCACATTGTTGCAAATTCGTCTACCATACAATATAATATGTCACCTTATTTTGTCAACTAATTCTAGCACTAAAGATCTTCCTACAAAGGATCACGAGATGTTGGCCGAGAGGAGTTCTCACGGAGGTCTCCCACAAAGAATAATACTTTCTCCTTGTTGAAGTACTCTTGTCCTCCGCGAAGTGAATTAGGAGAGAGCAGTACAGGTTGAGTGAGCCAGATGATATATTCCCGGAAATTGGAAGAAGGGCATCCGAGGCTGTTGGAAAGTTCATGACGATGATGTACCCAGGCTGCGACGCATAGTCGAAGCATCAGCCATGGTTGTGGACAGTACCCATTTTCAGGAATCCTGTGTGCAGTCATACCTATCAGACAAGACGCACAGACGGCGTCTTTGTCAAATGCCATGCACACGCGGATATGATTGTAGTTGGAGAAGCTGCTTCCTGGAAGTAATATGATGTCTTCATCCTTGATGCTCGGAATCCTCGTGCAGCTGTACGACGGATCAGAGGGCATCTAGAGTATGAAGCAGTGAACGTCACCTATCGAAACCGTGGGTCAAATACTTTGTTGTCGAAGGGTCCGCTACGTAGCAGCCCTCACATGCATCTGCCACTTGACCGTAAATGAAGCGTTCGATTTCCTTTCCAACTCTGTGACTCCCGGCGTAGACCTCGTTTTGGGCGATGATTGCGGTCGCCGCCCTGACTTGCACATCGTTAAGTGCCATTCCGCCCGCTTATTTTAGGTAAGTGTGGCCCCTTCAATCAGAGGCGGACTGCAGACTTACAAGAGCTGCAGTTGCTGCAATACGAGACACCGGTGGACGTCTCTTCTGCTTCGAGCGACGCGCAGGTGACCTCAACGCCGTGCATAAAAGTAGATGTGAGACGCAGGCAGGTTTTTGTGCGCAAAATGTGGCGCAGCTGCGTCATACCAGGGTCAGCGTCACCCAAACCAGCCTGTGTAGGTTCTTGAAGTTCACGGCGCTCGTATAATATGAGGGCTGTGTAAGGCCGATTACCCCGTCCGCCTCGTCCAATCTCCTGCTCGTACGCGATGGAGTCGGGCGGTAATCCAGCCAGTATAACGCATCCAACACGTTCGATGTTGACGCCGGCAGCTAATGCTGTTGTAGCCACCACAACGCTCGCTTCTCCTGACGCTATTGCTGAATAACCTTGCTGCGGTCCTGATCGATCATATCGCCGTGATACACCAGACACCCGCCCATATCTTTGGCTAGCTGCCGTACTCGAGCAATGGTGAATGCAAAGACAATTGTTACGTTGCTCGGCGTATCTCTGAGAAGGTTTGCAAACTGGAGCGCGTGGATTGGCTGCTGCTCTTCTGGTACACATTTGGCCACTAGTCGCAAGTTGGCTCGTTTGGATGCAGACGAATCACCTCTGGAAAGCGTTGAAGATGGAGGCTTCGACTGAGAGACAGCTCGATACTCGGTGGGACCGTTGCAGACAGGTAGAGTATCGGGACTGCTGCAGTCTGAATCCAATTGATGTTGGCAAGAATTGGACGAAAACGGCGATCGTATTCGTAGACATGGTACTCATCGAGTACTATTCTCTTCAAAGAGCCTGACTGCGCTTCGGCTAGGACTTGAGAGCGAAATTCGCCACGCATTGCTGTATCGGCAACTACGATGGTCGCGGACTCAAAGCGTTGATTATCCACGGTCCACCTGGTAGAGGGAATCCCCCGAACATTCAAAGAACGGACGACGTCGTCCGCAAGACTGATGTAAGGGACGATAATGACTGTAGTACCCGAGTACTGCCCTATACCCGCGCCATCCGCACAGAAGATGGGTAGCTGATATGCGAGACTCTTACCTGCATCACATGGTGCAATAAATGCGACGTCTACCGACCTCTGTGCGGCCAGAAAGCAAGCCAGCATCTGCTGTGGAGATCGAAATTCCGCTCCTAGCCCAAAGAAATGTCGTAGACCGTCGATAAGGCGAACCCCATTACGGAATGGCATGTCCTTCGTGATCTCTGTGCCGAGTCCGATAGAACGTGAAGCAAGCGGCTCTCCTCTATTTCTGATAAGTTCCAACCTGAAGGCACCGACGACGGCTCTCACAGAGCTCTCGACTTGACGACTTAGAAGATGCGGTAGCCGCTGTTCGACCTCAGGTATCAATGCATCTATGACAGCACGGCTGATGCGAGCAACATCTGTTTCTGTTAAAGCAAGCGGCTCGGCTGAGGTCGTCGTTGGTTTCTGTGTATCCCCGCCCGGCACCGGTCTGCTCCAGAGCTGTAATTGATCAGACGATAACAATAAATCATGTCATCCCACTCACTCGAAGCCATTCGCGGATGAACTGAGCGAAGAGGTCTTGATCTACCGCACGGAGCTTTCCCCATTCCAGGCCATACCATTGCCCGCGGACAGTAGGTCGATGACCACCGGAGAGTGTCATATCATCGCGAATAGAGGCGGCTAGATCGAGACTGCCCCTGAGCTTACGATCGAAGATGCTGTCTGCCATTTGTCTCCAATCTCTGACCCCGATAGAAAGCCCAAAATAGGCGAGGCTGTACCGGGTGAGCACACGGGTAATCATACTTGCCGGGAAGTCGACCCCGAAGGCAAAGAATGCGTAATGCTGCATATCTCGCACTGCCTGATCTTCAAGGCCAAAAACTTCTGTCGCAAGAAACAAGCCGACCGGCCGAAGATAAGCCATGTCCAACATTATGAGACGACTGACAACAGTATCGAAGCCGCGAACGATTGAAGCGTCTTGCCCTGGATTGGAGTCGTTAGTTTTGCCATTTGTGAAGACAAAACACCTACCTCCGGTAATCGATACAGTTTTGTGATAGGTTCCCACGTCGAATATCTGGTTATGCAAGCCAACCCGTATTGTCCGATCGCGACCGCCGTCTCGGGTGTAAGTTGTCAAGCGAATCTCACTTGCATGCGGTGGCAGTCCTCCTAGAGCATACATGACTGCTGCGAGAAGGTGTAGAAATTTGAGGTACGTGTCGTGCCATTTCTTGCAGATATCCAAAGTGTAAACTGCGGCGGCGGCGCCAGGTGGAAAAGTCATTAAACTTTCATACACCCGGTCAAGGAGCAGGAAGGAATTGATTTCGTTCTCCTGCTCCACGACAAAAGAATAACCCGTCTGGGACGAGCCCCATTTGTCCACAACTTGAGACGGAAACTGATAAATTGGGTCATCCGCGTCCTCGTCAAGAAACAGCACGGTGACCAAGTCCTGAAGGTCGGTCACCATGGCGTTGAACATATCTGATAGCCGTTGCGTCGTAATGATACGCCCGTCATATAGGAACAGGCCGGGTACCTCAACGTCCCATTGCAAATGCGCGGTACCTTGTAGTCGCTTGGACTCGCTCATGGCAATGCGATGATTTCTGTGTTGTGAATCAGTTATGACTCTGAAATTACACATTTACTCGTACCCGCGAAGCTGATTGAAAGCGGTGAAGTGTCCGTCCTTGACGGCAGAGTATACATTGTCCGCAATGGTCTCGAGCGACTCGTCAGGTGAAATGGATGCTCGTTGCATAATCTCTTGATACGCAGTCATTCGGCCGAGCCATGACAGCGCTGCGGTGTAGAAACTCGAGTGCGCAACTGGGATCCAGTCCGCGGTGTTTGGGAGAAGGCAGAACAGATATGTCGCGACAACCAGCGGCGTGCGATTGATCTCATCGATTCTATGGCAGCGGTGGTCAAAAAGCAGCCAGGAGAGCCTATGAACCGCAGATTGAACTGCATGACCTCCTTGATCGAATCTCCCGGAAGTATTCACTGCATTGAAAAGATTACAAGCGGCGTCCCGCGTCTCACTGCGAAGCTCGAACGGCAGATCGTCCTTGTGCTGATTGCGAAGTGCGACGACGCAGGATAGAAATTTTACCAACACGCTGGCATATTTTCCCACGGTTTGAATAGCGTCTAGCGGGACCTGTGAAGTCTCGCCCCTAGGAAGTCATGAGCAAGAACAAAACGACTGAAAAAATGCGCACTTTTTATCACTGCGAAGGGTGCATCGAATTGTGCGCGTTGCGCTGTCATTCAGAGAGAGATGTACCTCATTCACATAGAACTCTATTGCGTAGCGAAGGCGTCCATCTGCGGTTGCCAGGTCTCGCGGATTGATGATCATTAATTGAGATAACTTCACCAGCTCGGCGTTGGTTTTTCCCAAGGCAAAACCAGAAAGACCGTAGCTGCGGCGGGCTGCCTCGTTGATCTGATATGTTTCGTCGGGAATCATTGGCGCTCTGTTACCGATGAGTGCTTTGATATGGCGCAACTTTGCTGCACGAAGCTCATCCTGGACAGATGGCGTCTTCGGGGCTTCCGGCGAGACGCTTCCACACCGGAAAAAGACCCGACCACCTTTCAGTGGGCGCTGAATTGCAATAGGCTCAATCGTCATGCCAGGGCATCGGTGATCTTTCACATGATTGAACTTGGTCAGGACGGCGCCGCAAGCTCGGCACCAATTCGCTGGAATCACGTGAAGCGGGTCTACGGGAGGAGCTCCATCTCGGGGTAACTGCGGCTTGTCATCTGCTGCACATGCGTTTTTCAGCTGTTCTTCCGCGCCGACTGGGAGCCGTATGGCCCGGAGATGGCGGCGGACGTGTTTTTCGACTTGTACTGGCGGTACAGCCCAATTGCAGGTCGTACAGATGATGAGTCGGTGATAGCGATTCAAGCACAAGCCCATTCGAGCGGCCAAGTCATGCTGCACAAGTTGATGAACAGCAGTCGATGACCCATGCTCTTCCTCGCCCGAAGAACGCTGCCAATTGTCCTCCATGGCATCCTCCGCATCGATTTCCGGGTTTCCCGCCAACACCTCGACAGGGTCAGCTCTATCAGAGCACGGCTCAGCGTCGTCCTGCAGATCGACAGAGTCTATCTCCGCTTCAGCTTCCATACGAAATCACCTCCTTGGATGGCTCACCTGTTTGAATGACTGGGGCGGCCTCGTACACTTCGCGTGTCATGAGTGAGATGCGAGTTGCTGGACGCTGCTCTGCATTCGCGTGGTACAACCGGACGTGTTTGTTCAAATTGGAGACGGTTGTATAGCCTCGTTCGCATCCTGGTTCGGTACAGCAAAAGTTTTCCATGACGGTGTAGGTGTTGCACTTTTGCGGAAAGCACCGTCGCTGGTAGCTCTTTATGTATAGCCACAGACACGTCCAAAACCGTACACCTTTGCGAGAGCGCTGCGGGGAAGAAGCGAGGGGAATCTATGTACATCGGGTAATGATCTATCCTCAAGGTCATGTGGACGCACTCTGCAAGGGTGCATCAAGCACATGCTTGATGGAAGATGGCTCGGCTATCCGTCTGCGCAGGATAATTGCAAAGACGATGGTCAGATCCTTGTAACAACTCGTAGCGCCTTCTGGAACTGTTGCCATTTTGGAAAAAAAATCGTCAAATCCAGCGCCTTGAAGATTCAAAAAATTCAGAAGGTCGTTCCGGTGAAATACGTAGGTGTTAAGGCAGATATGTTTGCCGATTGCGCCATAAGTGCATGGTCGAGCATGAAAGGGCAGCCAACAGCTGTAACATGTATTGTTGGAAGCTTTCCAGTCGAATGTTCGTGTCATGCGTCGTATCGTCATGGCTTCCGGAATCGCGTGCTCTTTATTACATCCTCCTGCCAATTTCAAAGCGCCATGCGACCAGCAGGAAATGCAGCAAAGATGAGCGTTTGCAGGAGTGATCTGAAGTTGGCTGAAGCTGTCAGCGATATAAAGCGCCAAGCATTGTTGAGCCTCGTCGCTGAGATGAATGACGGATGACGACACAGGCGTAGAGCTCGTCAAAAAGGGGTTTGGGCTACTCGTTGTAAAGGTACTAGTGTGTGTGGGTGTCGCTGTGGTGCCGAATCTTCCACCAGAGTTCCAATCGGCTGCAGGGATTTCCGCACCACAGCTTGTGGGCAGGCCGCTACTAATCGGTGCAGGAGTACCGCTCGGAGAAACAAGACGAGCTTTTCGAGCGATACCGCTTCCTGCAAGCTTTGCATGACTGATCCATCCGAAGCGACAAGGTGGGGTCTACGTACCTCTCAATAAGGGGGGTCCTTTCGCAACATGCGTCAGTGAGCTAGCGCGGCTGGGCGGCACACTAAATTTGTCGCTATTCTTAGCGGAAAGTAAGCCGAAATCCGGCTGGAGTGGACCAGGATGAGGATCGGTCGCTTCGACGTCCCGAAAACGAGAGAGACTAGCCGGTCGGCTTAACCGCTTGATAGGATCTATCGGCTAATGAGGGCTTCGCCAGATAGATACTCTGCTTGCTTACCATGCCGGTATGAGGACCTCTCGAATACGGAATCCGGCTTATGTTCAGAAGACTGCAAACTGCCGCGGGTGCTGCCGAATGATAGCGGGGTGGCCCAGGGATCTGCTCCGATTGGCAGTGATTCAACCTCGAGCGCAAGCGGACTAATTCCGGGCGATGCTGAGCGGTCATTTTCAGGCGGCTGACTAGCTGAACTGGCGAGGTCTACGCGAAGGATCGGTTCGTCGAAGGTCGAATCATAAGGTGTACAGTTTGACACACCGGGTAGGTATCTTTTGGTGCCCCATTCAGCTGACACATCATTCATGCGAGCCGGGCTAGATGACATGCTGCTGAATCCTGATGAGAGTCTGCGAGGGATGGAGCTAGCTGCATCAGCGTTAAGTGAGATGCCGCGATACGCAGACGGAGCGAAAGCATCAGCGGCCGAATGAAACATGAGAAATCGCTCACGCTCACGTCGAAAGTCCGGATCTTCATCCTCAGATGTTGCAACCGGAGTAGTCGGTTCGGAAATCTCTGCAAAGTCTTCAATGTCAGATGGCTGATGAACCTCGTCGTTGAGCTGTTCTCCATCCTCAATCTCCACGGTGTTGGAGGCTCCAATGCAGCGCGCTCGATCGTCATCGCCGTCGTTCTGGAAATTCTCTAGATCCGGGTCAATCGCATCATACTGGTCAATCTCCGGTGCGATTGGTGCGCAGTCGACTGGCAGTTCCCACACTTCTATACCGTCATTTTTCACAGAGCGAGGCTGGCTACCTGCGTAAATAATAGTCAGATATATCTGCAGATGGCATGGTCACGTCAATACCAACGGCAGGCTCTACGAAAGTGACGAAGCAGATTCTTGTGCGATTGTGTCTTTCGGCAGAATGGGCAGGGATACTTGAAGTTGGACATGATGGCTCTGCTGCCACATCCCTACACTGTGAGGCTTATATGAATCTAGCGCGCAGCGGGTGCGTAGCGAATTGCTACACACGGACAGCGGCTGCGATCCCTGTTACCTCGGCCGTCCACGTGTACATCCCGGAGAACTCCGTGTGAAACTCCTTACCCGCCCATCGCCCAGCCCGCGTTTGGTGGCCTCGCGCGCAAACTTGCTCAGTCGGTCTTCCGCCCCGCAAGTCCGCGCCCGCCCCGCGTCCGTTCATTCGCGCTCTCGAACACCTGACTCTCGACCCAAAGGGAGATGGTCTCTCGCCATGCGTACAAATCACTCTGGCCGCACTCGCTGACTGGTCTTGCGATTAGATAAATAGCCCTGGTCAGGTTTCTAGTGTCGATTATGAAACCCCCTTCCGCAAACGCGCTACTTGTACAAGTGTCTACAAAATGGCGAAGAAGGTTGCATCTGCTGGAAGTGTAACATTGATCGCCTGAGCTGTACTGTTGTCGATGTTTAGTACACCTTCCCTCCCGGGAGAGCCTGGCAGGGGCACGAGTAACGGCACGAGCGCAGGATCAGGGGTTTCCCTTGATACTGTATGGTAGACGAAATTGCAACAATGAGAGGGAAATGTGATTCCTCGCGTCACGTGACGTCCACGCGAAAGTGCAGGAGAAATACGGGATGCTCAGCGATTTACCGGCCCGCCCGGTTGTCGGGTTTGTGTGGCAACGACTGTTCCTAACGCGGGTTCGTGCCGGGTGGCCGCCCAGGTGCACGAATATAGTCGATTGAACGAATATGTGCTCGGGAAAACGGAATAAAGACGGGAAGTGGGGCGGACGATCGCGCTAAAGCTCGGTTGTAGCGCCGATCGGACAAAACTAGTGAGCCGAAGAACACGGGGTTCGATTGCTACCCTTTAGATATATAAAATTACACAGTATATATATAAAAATCCTGTGGCTATGTGTGTAGGTCCTAATCGTACGACCCTGAATTGCTGAAACGCCGTTGGTGGCCTTTTTGATGGTGGGTGACATGGAAAGTCGTCCGCTGACCGACAACCGGACCCCGAGAGTCACCTGGTCGGCCACTTGCGTGCTAGCGGGTCATGCGGTTCGCTGGCGAGGGTTTAGTGGCGGGAGCGCGAGCTCGACGGCCCGCGCGATCGTTCGCCATTGGTGTTGTTGAGGCTTTTCGGTAGTGATCCGCGGGCCGCAGCGGCAGTTTACTTGCCCGACCAGTCTCTATTCCACGCGCGTTGCTAGCGGGAGTTCAGAGATGCCTGCTGCGGTGTGGCGAGGTCGCGCTAGTTTGGCGCGAGCTTCGGCATTTGCCGGTCCGGTACATGCGCGCCTGCGCTGTTTAGGCGGTCTTCGCAGGGTCGGGCGCTAGCGCCCCATACACCCGCCGGGCGGATAAACTTGGCCGTCCCCGGCCAACCAGCTTATAAGACGAAAGCCAGGAACTGGGGGGATTGTCACCTGATGTTGCCACACTCGTTTGGACTCGATTCCATGACCAACACCGCGATCTCCGAACTTCCTCAGGCGCGCGACGTCCGTACGCGTCCCGAGTCCGCCTTCCTTGCCGCAGTTGTCGGCGCCATCGCCGAGACAAACCCTCCCGAGGATACTGTTCATGACGCCGATTGGGCCACCTTCTGGGCTGCTACAGCCGGTCGCGTTCGGCAAGGCCTCTGTCGCGTAAAGTGTCCATCGCGCCAGGTCCTTGTCCAGAACTGTCCCGAGCTTTCCGACGCCGAGACGACCAATTTGTTCAACCTGGCGTATGGTTCCGCGCGCTTTGTTTCTGCTCTTGCCGCCAATCCGGCCCAGATGCCTGAGGAAGTCGCCATTCGCTGCCTACGCCGTATGCTCGTGAGTCCTGTGGTTGTTTCTCCCACCTCGGCTGACACCGAAGTAGTCCAAGCTCGAGACGCAGTTGGACTTGTCGCCAAATGTCCGTCATACTCTCGCCACCGTCTTGTATCGGCACCGCGAGCTCTTGCGCATGTTCGAAGCCAAGGCCATCCTAAACTGGGACGGAACGCTGTCGATCGCGCCGTTGCCTCGCGATCCTTTGTACCGCGCGCGTGCCGCCCTTCTCGACTTCTCCACCGACCTTTCTATGTCACTCGTCCCGCCAGGCTTAGTCTCCGACCTTCAGACCGCGTTTGACGGGCCACGCTTGTGTTGCGCCATTGAGGAAGCTGTCGCCCATTTATGCCTCTTGCTGCAGCACCTCCCTGTCCCATGCCCGCACCGCGATGGCGTCCTGGAGTATTTGAACTGCATAATCGTGGGTCGTCTTCTCTTAAAGCCTCGCGCTGCTGACGATGTACAGGACGCGTACTCCTTCTTTCAGCTCGAGGGTGGCAATTTCGCTAGGAACCTGTGCGAATGGCGCGAGATGGCCATCCAGTTCGCCACCGTCGGGACACCTCCAGTCGAGCCGGATACGGTTCCCGATAACGTACTGTATTACCTTCCCGATGGAACCTCCACGAAGGCCAATCAAGCAATCGTCGATTTCTGGACTGGCCAACCGCCTGATGCGCGCGCGTTCAACACTTGGTACTGGAATAAAGAACTTTACGAGGTGAAATCCGACCGTTTGACGCTCGAGATGCTTTTGCACATGTCGCAGGTGTGTGACAATAGTTCTCGCGTACTTTCGTCCTTCGAGGTCGACGAGTGGACGGCTCTTCGCGATGTGGTTGGTGGCGTTCAGGTGCGCCGACCCCTTCTTCTCTGTCCTCTCGATGACCGTTCCTGAATAAGCTCCAGGCTTGCGCCAAAATCTACACCTACTGTGGAAACTTCGCGTTCTTCGTTGCTGAGATCGAGTACCGCCTAGCCTGTGCGCGCGAGCAGTTGGAAGCTTTGTCCGAGCAGCGCGAGTCCGTTGCCACAACCACCGAGACGTCTACTCCGCGCAAACGTCGTCGCACCGAAGCTGGATCGTCCCTGGTCCTAACCCGAGCGCAGCGCGACATCCTGTTGCCCGAGTACCAAAGCATCATGGATCGTACTCGTCGCGTTTATCTCCAAATCGCCCAGGCCGTTGTTGCGCCAAACTGAGTATTTTCGCCGCCCGAACCCGAGCGATCGCGCTCGTCCATTCCTTTTTTGTATGCCGGTCCAGAATTACTGAGAGAATCGTAGAAAAACCCCAAAAAAAAGAACTGTCTGTTCGTCCATCTTCATAATAAATATCTTGTTCCGTGTTTGTTCAGTCGTCCAGGGGCGTCTGTACGTCGGCGTCCACGTCGAGCCCAACCTCGTCGATATTTGCTGCTCTCAGAGACTCCAGGCGACGCTTTCCATCTTCCAATATGTCTGAAATGTCGAAGACTTGCTTGAGACGAGGGTAGTAGGGGACGACGCGAAACGCTGCACAGCGCATGGAACAGATGCTTCCGTCCAGTTCGGCGAGCACGTAAGAGCCAGAACCACCGCTGTGACGTTCGACGACGACCAATGGACCATAGTATTTGTCGGCTATCTTTCGCCAGCCGATCGCCTTCGCCGCTTCGACGTGCTTGACCATAACTAGCTCGCCAGGTTGGAAGTTGAAGTCCTTGATACTGTGTCTGAACTTGTCGTTAAACTGCGCCACATTTGCGCATCTAGCCGCGTAAACTCTCTCTTGTACTTGCTTCAGGTCGTCATCTCGCATCTGCAGCGTTCTAGCGCGTATCGCCAGGAGCTCGCCCGTCGACAGGCGGTGTCCTAAGTCGGGAGCTAGGAACGTCGCGTGTGTGAGGTCGAAAGGTAGCACAGGCTGCACCCCGTGAGCCACATAGTAGGGAGACAGTCCGTGAGCGCGCGAAATTGTGCATCGTTCGGCCCAAAGGACGTAGGGCAAGAAAGGACGCCATTTGTCGGGTCTGTCACCGCTGAGCTTCACCAGAGCTTCGCGTACTGGGTAATGTCGCGCTTCGATTGCACCGTTGGCTTGTGAGTTGTAGCTCGATATCTTGATGTGCGAAATGCCGTATTTCTGCTTCAGCCATTCTAGCGCTTTGATAAATGCTGGCGCGTTGTCGGTCACGATCTCTGCAATAAAGCCCCACCAGCACAGGAGCTCTTCCAGGATGAACTTGCCGATCTCGTCCGCTGACTCGCTGCGCAAGGCGCGCGCTTCTGGATACGCCGATAATGAGCACCGAGCGTGTATGAGACATTTGAACCTGTCGTCCGCCGGCATCCACATGATGTCGATGTGTACCTTCTGGAATAGTGTGGCAACTGGAGGAACCACTGGAGGGATTTTGACACTCGTGCGTTGGCGTTCTTGGCAGATATGGCACGTCTGGCACCACCATCTGACATCTCCTTCGAGACCCGGCCACCAAAAACGCTCCTTAACAGTAGAGCTTGTCGGAAATGGTCCTTTGTGACCTAGTCGATCGTGAGCCTCAACCAAGATTGCCACGCGATGTTCCTCCGAGATTATCACTACTCGGTGTTTGCCGTGATCGTCGCGTCGCCACAATTGGCCATTGAGGAAAAAGAACCGTCGAGTCCGTTGCAGAAAGGCTATCAATTGTTGTCCCTCGAGCTCGGGCACTGTCAAATCGCGTAGGTAAATTTCGATGCGCCTAACCTCGTCGTCTATTGCCACGAGTTTGTCGTTTCGCGGGGGTGCCGTTCGTATCCCCTCCGCGTCTACCACCACGTTGTCGGGTAATTGAACAGCGAACGTCCCGCTGAACGACCCGATCTCTGGTTCCTGTGACAACGCCACGCAAAACGAGCCCGCCGCTTCTTCGCTAGACCGTCGCGGGTACCTGACGCGACGAGGTCGCCCAATTGAGTCGAACAGAATTGGTGGCAAACTCTGTGGCACACGTCTCAGTCCGAGAAATGCATTGAAACCGAAGCGATGGTCGAGCCAGTCCTCGGCGTCGTCCTGCTCGACCGGATCCTCCGGAGCGGCTCGCCTGCGCGACAAACCGTCTGCTGCTTTGTGTCGTTCGGCTGGGACGTGTTCTAGCACAACGGGAAATAAAAGTACCCCTGCTATCCATCGGTTGATGGTCGCGTTTGGCTGTATGTCCGGGTTATTTAGCATTCCTCGCAGGTACTTGGCGTCCGTCTTCACGATAATCTTTGGCAGCCCGTACAGATGATAGCGCGATGCCCTGAGTGCACGCCATAGTCCGTACAGCTCGATCTTCGGCTGAGAGTAGCGCGCCTCTACCTCGTTCCAGGTAATCGAATTGAATCGACTTGGATAAGACTTGCCGTCCTCGCCCATCTGCAATAGAACAAAACCGACCCCTATAATCGAGGAGTCTACCGCAAGCTCGACCACGCGTCCGCAGCGGTAGTCGATCGGGCGAATTGCGCTCGTGTTCGTTGCTGCCACCTTGAGCGCGATCATGGCCTTGTGGCACTCGTCATCGAAGTTGAACTTCATGTCCTTTTTGACGAGTCTGGTAAGTGGTCGTGCTATCTGTGAAAAGTCCTTGATCCATAGTCGAAGGAGGCTTGCGACGCCTAGGAATGCGCGGACGTCCGAAACGCTTTGGCAAGCCGGCCAGTCGAGAACGCGCTGTATGCGCGACTGCATCGGGCGACGTCCTTCGAAACTTACTTCATAACCAGTCACCGTCGTTCCTGGGACTGCCAGCGCGGCTTTCTTCCCCGAGACCGACGCACCAGAGTGACGAAGACGCTGTAGGACCCGGTTCAGCACATGTGCGTACTCCCACACGAACCTCCGTATCCCTGGGTTTCCTGTAATGCGCTCGTAGTCGCCGTCCGGTGTGTAGTAATAACTCCGCGGACCGAGAGGGTGTATGTCGTCTATAAATGATCCCACATGTTCTGGTACTTCCGGCTCAAGAACAAAGGCCAGGTTGGCGTTCTGGATGGCCACCGAGTTCGTCCAGCCCATAGGCAACGATACGAGTCGCTTGGGCCCTAACGGCGTCTGAAAAGTTGTGTAGTCGCGCGAATCCGGGTGCAGCAATTGAAGGTCGTAGCTTGAGAACTGATCGAGGGCTCCCATGATGGTTCGTCCAGCGCAGGACTCCGAGAACTCGTCCGGGGACGGAAGGGTCCCCGCGTCGCGTATGGTGACCGAGTTTAGTCGCTGAAGGTCGTGGACTATTCGTAGAGATGACCCATCCTTCTTGACGACCGTAAACCAGCCGGAACGGTACGACGAGCTCGAGTCTTCGTACACTCCCGCCGCCATTTTGCGCTTGAGAAGATCCACAACCATGTCGCGGATCCCTGGAGGTATTGGGCGATAAGGGTCTTCCCAAGGCTTGTGTTCTACCACAGGAATCTTGATTGGTGGGAAATAGTCAGTGCTGAAGCGTCGTCTCTCGATCTCCTCCCAGGCGAACACTTCCTGGTGGTGCTCCACTAAGTACTGAAATAGCTTGACCTCTGCGGCTAGTAGAAAGCCATCCTTTTCGAGCTTAAAGTCGTCCATTCGTTCGCGCGTGAGGTGTTGTGTAGTCGGCGCCCAGTCCGGGGGATGGGTCGGCAATTGTGGCAATTCATCCATGCATTCAGCCGGGCGAGAGCGCTGTACTCGATATGGCTCTGGTAGCGCCTCGGAGACAGGTTTTACACGCTCCGCTACCTTCTTGTAGGGCTTCTTTGGACGTCCCGTCGAGGGTTTGGGTCCATGGGGGACCTTCATGTCGCTCGGCGCCTCATACTCTGGTACTTTGCTGCTGCTAAGGATATTTGAGATAACAGCGGTGCCGCAGCACCTCTGTAGTTGTCGAAACCCCTCCGCGATTTCCGCATGCGTTGGTTGTTCGGCTTCATTGTCGTTACTGATGTACACGAGCCACTGGTCGTCGTCCAAGTCGTCTAGTCCTGTGCCTGATAGAGTCAAGATACTCGCGTGCGCCTCTGCTGTTGAAGCCGCTGGCTCGGTCGGTTTGTCTTGCGAAGCCTCAGTCATCAAATACGAGGAGAAGAGAGTGCTATTCGAGGGCGATGCCGAGCGGAGTCCTATCTGAGATGCATACACGCGGCTTGTGGGACGAGGGAATATCGCGCCAAGGCCGTTTTTGGGTTTTTCGTTGATTTTTGGATGGTTGAGAAGGGAGAAATGGGCCTGCATAGTATCGGTGTGCTGAGAAACATTCTGGGGGTCGTTACGAGGAGAAGAGTCTGGGGAAAGGGGTTGCGCTATGGCGACCGCCGGTCGGATTAGCGTCGAGACAGGCGGTGGATTTCCCACCGCCGGGCGGATAAATTCTGTGTCGGTTACTTTGGAAAGAACGGGAGGCGTCGTCGTGAATGAGAAATTTGGACTTGTGGGGTTTGACGACACCTCCATGCCTAAAAATCCTCGATGAGGACGTTGGTGGAGACGTAGTCGGCATTGTTGTGGGGGTTATCAGGCCGGCTGCGTACAAGCGGCAGCTCTCCCTCTGGAACGCGCTCCTTCGTGGCCATACAAATCTTGGTGGGCGAGTTCGGATCGTGTAGCGTCAGGTAAGATGCTCCATCCATCTTATTTTCTTCCACCGCTCGCGTGAGCGAGAAGAAGGGACGTCCCAGGAGCAGGTCGAAAGGCGCTTCTTGGACAATGTGGAACTGCATATAGAGTGGTACACCCCCAACGACCATCTCGAGATGTTCGCAGAGACCGATTGTTTGTGCCCTTGAGCCGTTGGCCGAGACTAGTGTGAGTTGGTGCGTGAGCACGGCCGGCGATCCGAGCGCAGCCCACAGTCGCTCGCTCATGACGCAGACTTGTGATCCTGAATCGAGAAGTCCTTCGGCTACAGCCACGCCAATGGTCGCGTCCACGTAGCGTAAATTCATTTTCGTGTCCGCAGCACGGCGTTCGATAGAGTGTCCCGGTTTCTGGATCTCATAGCGATATATATCGACTTCTTCCTCGACTAGGGCTGAGTTTGCGACCACTTCTGCCCGGCGAGGAGTAATGTCGCCCCGAATAAAACGCATGACTTCGGGTGACAGCCCTAGCAAGTGACCAACCTCGATCTCCATAGTCGTTTTGAGGACTTTGTTCGCAACGGCGCGTGCGAGGTTTGAGTCCGACACCGGAGCGCGAATCTTAAACTGTGGTTGTCCGCCATATGCTGGGGCGCGAGGGGTGCCATAAACGAGAGGAGGAGCGGGTACCGTTTCGACGGCTGGAGGTTGCGCTGGCGCTTGTCCGCGTATTGCAGCCGGAGGATCCACGCGATCCACACTTCTTCCATTTAGGTGTGGAGGCGTGTCTTTGGCGCCCGCGCGATTTGCGGACCCTGCCTGCTGTGGCGCTCGACCCTGTTCGTTTGGTCCATTCGGGCGCGTTTGACTGCGAAGACCCTGTCGTCCGCGCTAGGCGCGCCATTCGTCGCCTGAGTCTGGCTAACAAGGACGGCCTGATCGTACATGTGGCCGAACCAGTCGCCCGCGGCTGAGCCTTCGTTGTCGTCTTGAGACTCGCCACCCACTGTTAGACTGTACGCCGAGACGAAATTCGCGTTGGGACTGAGTTTCTTGCCGCGTAAATGGCGTTCTACCCGTACTTGAAGGGCTCAGTAGGGTACTCCCTCGGGATGCGTCCTCCATCGGTCAAGACGACATGGCCGGCCGAGTTGCGCATGACCTTATTCGCGCTAATTGCGTCGCGCAGCTCGTCGCACCTATCCTCACGCATGATGTGCGGCGCACCACAGTAATAACAGCCATTGTTGCGAGGTTGTGTTGGGTTTTGCTGATAACTTGGGTTGCCCGCGTTTGTCGGGGGGGGGTGGTCCGCGGTTTGTCGGTGCCGTCGCGCGGTCGCGGCTAGCGAGCTCCTGCTCGAGGACGCGAATGCGATTCTGAAGCGCTGAGGTTGACTCCTCTTCGAACTTGACCTTGTGCTGTAGTTGGGCACGGGGCTTCGGTTTCGCATCGACCACCATCGAGAAGATGCTGGAGAGGTCGGTCTTCTTCGCGCGAGCTTCGTACATCTTCTGCGCGACCGTCTTGAAGTCGTCGATGTCGAGAGACTTAGTGGGGGACTGGCTAGTCTCATGGATACGCAGCTCAACGGCGAATTGTTCGCCTAGAACTTGATAGAGAATGCGTCCATAGGCGGTGAGAAGCTCCTTGACCGAGACGTCGCCGCTTTTCTTGAGCTTCGCCGTATGCGCGGTCCATTCGCGGTTAAACTCGTGTAAGTCGGCTGTATTTTGTGGTGGTTTGCTACGCGCATCCTCGATGAACTGCTCGTACTCTTCGCGGCCGTAGATCTTGGGTGCGGCAGCATCCGGGTAGTCGCCGAGGAGGCGCTTCTTGAAACTATCCCAGGCATCCGCTGGACAACCCGCCTCTTCCAGGTCCGCCCACTCGTCGTACTGTTCCACCATCTCGGCTGCGCGGTCGTCCATGTATGCGGTAACACTACGCACTTTATCGAACTGACTGAGCTTCGCCTCGTCGGCGAGCGCGCCGTATTGGCTAAGGAACTGGCGGACACGGCGAGGCGCACCATCGAAGTGGGGAGCGCTGTGGAAGTCGGCACTGGCATTGGTTTGGCGTTCGTCGTCATCTTGAGGTGTGGTGTTGAAAGCGAGTTGTTGCGCGAGGGGTCGTGGGGTCGTTGGAGACGTAGAGACGCGAGATCCACCCCTTTGTTCTTCTTGCTCGGCGCGAAATTCCGCGATCTTCTGAATTACGATATCGATGAGAATACGACCCGGTGATGAACGAAAAGGTGCCTGTTGCAGGCTGCTAGGTGATTGTTGAGGTGTAAGGAAGGAGTAGGGCCTCGAGACGGGGTGAGAGGGGGTGGGGGGTAGCGGCGGAAGTGTGAGCTCAGGGGAAAGTTGTGGCGACTGAGGAAAGGTTTGATCGTCCGAGAGTTCTGGAAGCTCCTCAACGAGAGGCGCGGCTTCCGGCTCCTTCGAGACGCGTTTGTCGCTGGGTTGGGTTCGGGTTTTGCCCTTATCGGAGAGCCTAACGTGCTCAGGGGCTTCGGATCTGTTACTGGTACCGGCTGTCCGGCGAGACGGAAGTTGTCGAGAAGGCTGCTGAGTTTTGCGTGGCTGCTTGTCAGCCACTGTGCCAAGCGTAGACTGACCTATTCAGTCGCCTACGTCCGAGACACGTGCGCGTTGTTCGGGGTTCGGAGTTCGGAGTTCGGTGTGTTCGGTGTTCGGAGGCGGTTACTGAGCTCACCCCCTGCGGTGGTCACCAGATGTATGGTAGACGAAATTGCAACAATGAGAGGGAAATGTGATTCCTCGCGTCACGTGACGTCCACGCGAAAGTGCAGGAGAAATACGGATGCTCAAGCGATTTACCGGCCCGCCCGGTTGTCGGGTTTGTGTGTGGCCACGACTGTTTCCTAACGCGGGTTCGTGCCGGGTGGCCGCCCAGGTGCACGAATATAGTCGATTGAACGAATATGTGCTCGGAAAACGGAATAAAGACGGGAAGTGGGGCGGACGATCGCGCTAAAGCTCGGTTGTAGCGCCGATCGGACAAAACTAGTGAGCCGAAGAACACGGGGTTTCGATTGCTACCCTTTAGATATATAAAATTTACACAGTATATATATAAAAAATCCTGTGGCTAGTGTGTAGGTCCTAATCGTACGACCCTGAATTGCTGAAACGCCGTTGGTGGCCTTTTTGATGGTGGGTGACATGGAAAGTCGTCCGCTGACGACAACCGGACCCCGAGAGTCACCTGGTCGGCCACTTGCGTGCTAGCGGGTCATGCGGTTCGCTGGCGAGGGTTTAGTGGCGGGAGCGCGAGCTCGACGGCCCGCGCGATCGTTCGCCATTGGTGTTGTTGAGGCTTTTCGGTAGTGATCCGCGGGCCGCAGCGGCAGTTTACTTGCCCGACCAGTCTCTATTCCACGCGCGTTGCTAGCGGGAGTTCAGAGATGCCTGCTGCGGTGTGGCGAGGTCGCGCTAGTTTGGCGCGAGCTTCGGCATTTGCCGGTCCGGTACATGCGCGCCTGCGCTGTTTAGGCGGTCTTCGCAGGTCGGCGCTAGCGCCCCATAACACTACCAAACTGCTTAGGCCGCGGTGATGCCACGGACAGCGATAGTGGTGGTGCATCGGAGGGAGATTGTTGTTTGCGTCCATTGCTAGTCTGTCACGTGCATTCTCGACCTAGTATTGGCAGGCTCCTACCGACGTGAAGCTTTGACATTCTTGATAACTACTCACGCACAAGGACGTCTCCCGGAAGAACCTCCGTCCTGCAATTAATCTTATCCCTTCTAAATCGGGGAACGCGGTGTGCTGTGCGCCAAGCGCGGAGAGGATTGCTCCCGAGCATCGGCAAAGCGCGAACCCCTCCCTCCTGCCGACTCCGCTCTCTGCATCGTGATCCCCAGGATAAACTATTTAAAACCACCCGCACCGAGTGTCACAAGGGGTCATTTCTAGTAGACGCGGTGCGCTTGAACGTCGATATCTTCAGCATGTCTAAGCCAGACGAGCATCAGTCAAACGAGCATCAGCAGATGAGCATCAGCCAAACGAGCAACAAACGAAAGAACACCAGGATCAGGATCAGAGCAGCAGCAGCAGCAGCCGAGCGACACATGGCAAGCTTCTTGTGAGCCACAAGCCTTCGTATATACCTCCCGGAATCTCGCTCATCAACCTCGTCACAGTCATGACGAGTTCGTCGAGGCCAAGATGCAAGTACAACACTGGCTCGGCTGGGCCATCAGCCGAACGCGATCCCTTCTGGCGCTCCCGATATCAAAGGCCCACACCGCACCGTCTCGCTCGCCTGGCACCCGGTAGCCGGCTTCGCTGGGAGCTGGTTCGCTGAGCAGACCGGGCTGGGCAAACTCATCTCCACTAGCACCAAAGACTGCCCTGATCCAACCCAGCATTGGGGTGTGCTAGTGGGCGACTACGCGCATCAGCTTTGGATGGATGAGCATCTCGACGTCATCTATACTAACGAAAAGGTCGACACAGCGATCTGGAAGCACTCCTTCGAGGTCGGCCACACGCGTTTTAGCGACGAAGCTCTGCGGCAGGCGGCCGAGATGACGATCCACGGCATGCGCGAGCACCAGGCCGCGTACAACCTGATATCCAACAATTGTCAGGTGTTCGCGCTGCGGTTGCTCGACGCAATTCAGATCGGAAAGCACAGGGAGTTTGCGACCAGCTTTGAGGTATATCGCGCGGCGGTGGGTCCAGGCGCCGTGGTGGATCTGTTCAAGGTGCAGGCCGACGAGCTACCGCCGCCCGAAGTGGAGAGTGAGGGTAACCGTCCGCCGGAGCACGTGATGCAGGACGCGAAAAAGGTCATGGATGAGAACACGACGAAGCTGGACGAGCATCATAAGATATTTTAGGTTATGTGAGCCGGAGATGTGCTCCCCGGTCTTTTTAATGAGAAATTGGGATCATGTGGAGGATTGTCTTTTGTATGCTTTGCGCTGTGTGTATCTTTTTCTCTAAGATGCATTTTAATATTGTTCATCTGTACATTAGCGGAGCAGGGTCTGTAAAATCTCGTGTGCGTTCGCTGCAACTCGGTTGCCTCAACTCCCGTGTAGCGTTTGCTGCAACTCGGTTGCCTCAACTCTCGTGTTGCATGCTCTCCCACGAGGTTCATTGACGGCCTTCAATGGCGCACGAGCCGGTTGTATCAACGAACTGCACCCGTGACGTTCGACTCTCACCGCCGGGTGTCCGATTTCTGGACAATCCCTCCGTTCGGTTTCCAATACAACAACTGTGTCGACTTTCACGACAGAAGCCGCTGGCGTGTGGTGGGTTCTGTACCCCATGGGGTCTATCTTCCACCTGCAGATGGCGATTCGCATGTGTTATCAGCCCTGAATCATATTGGGTCGACGGAACTGCGCCGAGCGGCGGTAAGAAGTTCTTCTCATAAGAAATTAGGGGATGAACATCCTGAATCTGTAACTATTACCGATCACCTCGCGTGTCCTTCGAAGTTGACCACTTTCCAGACGGTTGGCAATGTGATTTCATGCCGACGGTGACGTAAGGTAGTACGTGCTCTGTGGAAGACAACATCTACAGTCTGGTAACCGTTCACGATACCGGCTAGGTCAACTTGCGCTCATTGACGTCCTCCCTCCATCTTCAAATCAGCCTGGCACACCAACTGTCACCACGCTCTGCTAATCACGACACGTGCACTGGCAGTCTTCAGCACGCTGTGCGGAGTCTAGGCGGTTTGGGCAGGCTAACACTCGATCGAGAAAGGTGTCCGCGACGTAACGCTCTCAATTGGGCGTGCATC
>JAGTJP010000134.1:0-60188 GCA_020744175.1 Auriculariales sp. MPI-PUGE-AT-0066
CGCCACCCGTGGATTGCGTATGCCGCCCCGACGGAAACGGTCGACGGCGCCGGCGCCGAGCAAACTCCGTGTGCTCGTCGTGGACGATGACCCGATCAATCGCAAGCTTCTCACCACGCGGTTGAGCCGTGACGGGCACCAGGTCTTGCAGTGTACCGATGGCATGGAGGCGGTCGATCTCATCGCTGCCGACCGTGCATTCGACTGCATATGTGGATTATTCAGTACGTATTCTATTGCTGTGAGGCCGTGTTCTGATCCGACATCGATCCCTCAAGAATGCCCATCCTGAATGGCTTCGAGGCGACCAAAAGAATTCGTGCTATCGAACGCGACACATCTTCGCCCCCCACATTCGCTACGATCTCCGACCGAGTCAGAAAACGCGATTGTCCTTTGGCGTTGAATGGGAGGATACCGGTTTTTCGGTCAGTGCATCGTTGATCGAGAGTCAGAGAGAGGAGATGGTAGACTTCGGCATGGACGGCTGGATCCTCAAGCCGATCGACTACAAGCGGATGAACCTCATCATGAAAGGCATCCTGGACGTTGAGCAGCGTGGCGCAGATCTGTACCGGCCAGGATGCGAGTGGGAGGTCGGTGGCTGGCTCATTCAAGGGTTGAGTCCATACAGCGAACGGAGCATGGACCTACAATCTGGTTCTGACAAGATGGTGGCCAAGGGCAAGGAGCCAGACTTGCCGAGTGTCACGCCGCCTGTCATTGACGGCGGCAGTCCACCAAATGACGAACAAACTGAGCCTGAGCCCGACAGTCCACCAGCACGAGCAACTACCCCAGATGAACTCCCTACGGCCCCGGTGCATCACATATGATCCTTCGCATGCTTCGACCCACCCCACCTTGCTCCCTTCAGACTATCCTTATGCGCCATGGTGCCTACTGTTTCTGCTGCATTGTCGGACACGCATACACGACATCGCGTCATGTCGCCCTGCAGCCTTTACTTGTCTGATACATCCTATCTGTACCTCGCATCAGTCTGTTGCATGCCGCCTCTCCTCATTGGTTTCGCCCCCACTCATACAACCGCGTCACTCTACACCCTCGTTGTGATTGTTATTGCACCGGCACCTGGGCCACACAGATACACATTCCAGTTGACCGTTCGCCACACAGGCCCCCCGCTGCATTCACCGCGCAATACAAACGCGCTCACGCTAGCTCGTCTCTTGCCTTGGCTGCATCGCACTCCCTCAGTGTCGTGTACTAGTAATTGTTGGTGTACTTGCTTTTCATACTTCGCGTCTCTGTTTCTGTCATGTAAGATACATTATATTGCCACCTCGCGAAGTCAAAATACGATCCTTATTTCTTTCTGTCCGACTACGGTCTTGCTCCGTTGTCGAGTTTCTTCACTAGCTCAATGGCAGCGCGGGTCGCGTCGTCAATGCTCTCCTGATTCAATCCCAACGCGTCGTTGACGAGACCATGTGTCTTTTCCGTGTTGCCCACCTCGCGTTCGGGATAAAACATCCGAGAATAGCCTTGGATGATGAAACCTGAGCGGGACCCGGTCTTCAGAATATCGCCGCCTAGACGGAACATCTCGCTGGAGGGAACGTTTTCAGTTACCCAGCTGTCGGCTTTGTCACCGGTAACACGAAGGATGCTGTCGAGCATGTCTTTTTGCGTCACAGTAAAGCTGTTGACGTAGATCTGCTTATTTCGGAAATCGTTGAGACATGGTCCGTCTTCGGAGGAGATGGGAAGGCTGAGAAGGGACGCGACCGCGCGTCCGACTTGGGGCCAGGTCGACAGGCTCATTTTCGTCTCGCCATTGTCATAGAACGTCGCCTTCTTCTGGGTAAAGTCGAACCCGAACCTGATCGGCGAGGATAAACTCCATTCGTACCAGAATCCGGTGGAGATGCCGACATAGGAAGCACCTAGGGAGCGAATATGCTCGCGATGAGCTTGCTGCTGCCGCCATGCAGGAAGATCTTGCAGCAACCCAGGGTCGACTTCGTCGGTAGTGTCCACGCCCCACTCATTTGGAAGTATCCAGGACACGCCAGCAGTGGCCGCGGCCTCAACAAGGCTGCGGTGGACATCTGAACCCGCATTGCCGGGGAGTGTGATGATGAACGCGTCATGTCCACGAAGCGCGGCCACCAACGCGTTCTTCTCGTCCGAACCCACAACAGCGCTCCTGACGCCAGTGGGTATAACAGACTGGCTGCCTGGACGAGTTATGGCGGTGATTGTATGCTTTCCAGTCGCAAGAAGGGCTTCAGCCATATGGCGGCCGCTGTTCCCGCCAGCCTGCGTGTCTTTGTCAATCAAACGCAACGAGGACTACATGTACTGAGACTTACGCCAACCATGGCGACGCTGCGAATGCGATTGACGATAGTGGACATGGGAGCAGGTTGATATGTGTAAGATCCTTAGTGTGGGACGTGTCCTATATATAACGATAATTTCGCGTTGCGAATTGTGCTGACTCATCGGGCCGTCAGCAAAACACGATGACGAGAGGACTTGCAGTGCGCGCCATGTGCTCGGGTCGTGCAGATCGGATCTTTTTACGAGAGTGTGAGCGTCGGGCGAAGCAGTGTGGCGCTAACGGGTCATGCGCGCGCGCGCGTAACGCTAAAGCCCGCCGTGCCCTTACGAGCCATGTATTCTCAATAGTCAGACTTAGTGAGGGGTTGGAGTTGGCACGCGTGAAGCCAGATATAATTGCTCAGCAGTAAATGAGGGAATCACGAGACATGTAGTACACGGACAATTAAACTGCGGTAGGGGCTTGTGCAAAGCGGTTAATCGACCCAGAGGGTAGATGTATGAGCTTGCCTCGCACACTCCACAGGTTTTTCACGACTTCAGCCGGCGCAGTAGCGCCATGTTCGCTGAGGTACAGCGCAACAAGCCCGCTCACATGCGGCGTTGCCTGAGATGTTCCCGAGTACACGTGCGATACAGTAGTGTTACCAGCAAACGCGCTTGTAATGTCAACGCCTGGTGCCCAGATGTCGACGAGAGGGCCAAAGTTGGAGAAGTCAGCCTTTGTGTCTGTGATGTCGATCGCGCCTACGCCGATGACCTCCGGAACACGTGCAGGCGAGAACGAGGCTGAGTCACGGTTCGAGTTGCCGGCTGCAACAACGACAGTGATGCCTGCCTTCACGAGCGAAAGAGCAGCGTCGTCCAATGGGGTAGAAACACCACCGCCAAAGGAGCAGGATGCTACGGATGGCCGGCCAGACGCCTGCGCGGCGGTTACGACATAATCGAATCCGCCAACAATGTCGGCTAGTGTTCCAGAGCTGATACAGGGAACTTTAGCAAGGTGTCAACATATCGTAAAAATAACGGACACACCCGAAGGAGTCCAGCACCTTGACCGAGATGAGGCTTGCCTTCTTAGCAACACCATAACGCGAGCCAGCTGCAGTGCCAGCCACGTGGGACCCATGTCCGTGATCGTCAGTCTGGTTGAGGCCGTCTCCAGTCCATCCAAAGGTCGCGCGGCCCTCGAAGTCAACCTAGTGAAAGATCAGACGCAATAAGTGCTGGTTTGACTACTGTGCTTGCATGGTTGAGATTGATACCCGTGTCGACAATATAGATATCGACTCCTTCTCCCTGATACGTGTCCGAGTACAGGTAGGTGTAGTTGAGAGACGTCACGTTCGTCCCAGTCACTGGTGCCGTCGCGGAGAGGCGACTGATTCCCCAAGGAGCGGTTGTCCTATGGATTGCATACTCTGAGCATCGATAGAAATGAATTGAATCTGTTCAGCTGCACGTACTGGGTGGAGGTCGCCTGGATCTTGAACACTCCATTTTCGCTGATACTCTCCACCAGGTCCGACCCTCGCAGCGTGTCGAGTTGGTCTTTACTCAGTTGCGCCGCGAAGCCATTTATGACGCTCCAGTCACCGTGGGTGACACCAACGCGGAACGCGGGGTTTTGCTGAAGTACCTGCGACTTGTTGACACCATCCTTCAAGCGAACAATGTAGCTGTCTGCAACGATATTCCCGTCGTATCTCTCTACTCGGATGAGCTTGGATGGTGCTGCGTCGGCCGCGGAGAGCAAAGCGAAGATGACAGTGGTCGACAGAAAAGCCAGCATCGCAGCTATAGACGCGAAGTCAAACGGTCGCAACTGAGTGTCAGCAGGAATGTGCAGTATCTCATTTATGAGCGTGGTCGAGAAGTCGCTGCTTCGCGAGACTTCTTCCGGGACCGAGTGCGCAGCACAGAGAAGACATACAGAGCTGGGTACCCCTGAAGAGGCGCGACTCAATCAATGTCAACGCAGAGGATAGAAGACAGCAAATTACGGATCACCTGGTGCAGGAGCAGGGTTTCATGGAAAGCTTGATGCAGCATCAGAGCTTACGCGATGTTGCCGATTACCGTTCCTGGCGCTATAGCGTGGCAAGGAACGTTGCTAGCCAGGAAAGTACAATGTAGATCACTGACTTAACCTCACATATCCTTCATGTAAAGCGGCACATCTTACATTCCAGGGGTAGATTTCCGGCCACCGATAGATGGAAGCCCATCATGAGAATTGCTTGCCAAGATGGTGCGGAGAGAGATTGACTGCGCGAAACCGAGAGAAAAGCTGACTATCCTGTCGGTGATGTCTCAGAATTCGAGGCTTCCTTGACATACTACACCACGTGGAAGAGTTTTCAGAGACAGGAGTCCGTACTTCACAAGTATTCTGATGTAAAAAAGCACTGAAATATTTGAATGGCGAGTCGCGGGGCCGAGAGTGCAATGATGTCCTCTTTGAGCTTCGAACTGGCGACATATCAGTGCGACAACGACCTCTTTTGCGGTGAAATATGTCGAAGGAAGTTGAATAGAGGCGCGCGTCGCTGACAGGCGGCCTCTCGGCAACGTGCGGGTCGGCCCTGCTGCTTGTCCGCTTCATCTTCATTACACAGTAGTGGCAGCGCGCCAACCTGTACCCACAACTATATGCACCATGAAGCTATATATCGTACATCATTGGCATGAATTCTCATGCGCGTTTACCTGATCTTGAGCTTACACTCTTCGCGCACCCATCGAATTCCTGTTGCCATGCACCTCTAAATCAGCTGCTGCGCTCCAAACTTCTGCGCAGAAACCGCAGATGGTTTCCATGTGGGCAATTCAAGCATCCGACCCGTGGCAGGATACCGCTGGCCGAGACCGTCTCTACGCATCCCACTTCCCAGTATCGACTTACCTGTAACGCCGTTGCTCAGGCGCGCATTCGTGCGCAGCACTTCGCGTGACCTTGCTTCCATGTTCCGCAGTCATGTCTTGTGATACATGATGCATCTTGAAGCCTTGGCACGCGCTTGCCATTGGCGCCGCAGATAGGGTAGCAAACGAAGTTAAACGGAGTTGGTTCTGCGAGTACGATAAATACTGACTGATGTATGACTTCAGGTAGTCTGTCAAGGTCCCGATACATTCGACATGCATTGGACTATCGCGACATCCCTCCTGTTGGCTGCTGCTGGGCCAATCAACGCAGCGACTATCAAGAATTACCAGGAGTCAGCACAACACCTTTCGCTCTGAATGTGCGTTAATAGTCATTACTCTCAGGGAAACGAACAAGTCACTACCTGGAGGCTATGTTGTCGAATTGTCCTTGGGTACTCCTGAGCGAGCTCGTCAGGCAAGTCTACCGTTGAACTTTGATTCCCGACAACCAGACTGATACTGTTCCAACGGCCAGGCGCAGCAAGACTTTCTTGGAAGTCTTGACAAACGCGCCAAGGGCGAATATGTCATTCGCACCAAGTATGCGTCCGAGCTCTATAACGGAGTCTCGATCCAGTTCAAGGTATTTGATCCCCTCCGACTACCAGTCCTTTGCTGACCACGAGCCCTTCAGGACGCGAAGGTGGATTTATTGCAAACGGCCGACCCATACTCATACCCTCTCGTGACACCAGGCCGTCATAGACTTCAAGTCCTACCCAAACGTAGTAGCCGTTCATCCCATTGTCGTGATCCCCAAGAGCGAGTGCGTTTGCAACCTAGCGGCATCTCTTTGTCGTGTGCTCACCGGCTGGACTCAGGCGTACTGTCAAGCCAACTGTCCTGAAGGAGCCAGACGAGAACAGACTCAACGTCCATACTCTCACGGTGTGTTTTCATCGCATAGCTCTTTCAGAGCCCAATCTGAGCATATTGCGCAGGGCGTGGACAGGGCGCACGCCGCTGGTATCACTGGCAAGGGAATCAAGATCGCCATGTGAGTTGCACTCTGGCGCTCTATGAAACTGATATTGATTTCTACGCAGGGTTGACAGTGGCGTTGTGAGTGTACTAGAGCGTCGCGCTGTTGATTGCGCCAACACATCGTTCAGGATTACACTCTTGCTCCGCTCGGCGGTGGATTCGGACCAGGCTTCAAGGTCTCTGGAGGTTACGATTTCCTTGGACCGGATTGGCTCTGTGAGTTTCGCCCATTTGTTTCCGTAATTTGGATATCTAACGGGACTGCAGTCGGTCCTCTGCAGCCGGATGATGTGCGCTGATTTCTTCTCGGCGCGGGGATATTTTAATATTCCATTACAGGATCCCATCGAAGACGCATGCAACGGCGGCTACGGCACGTAAGCCCTTCTTCCTTGTCGAAGCATGCTACATGTCTGAGCAGCCTGGGCCGTTTCAGGGAAGTCGCGGGAGTTATTGGAGCATCACCAGAGGCAACCTACAACCTGACTGGTGTGGCATATGACGCGGAGCTGCTCTCCTACAAAGTATTTGGCTGCTACAGTGAGTAGAACTGCGACTAGCGATTCCACTCTTGGCATTCCTTAGTGTCCTCTCGCAGGGACAAGTTATAACGATGTCATTATCGATGGGATCCTTCGAGCGTACGACGATGGCGCAGATATTATCAACATTGCGACTACTTGGTGGGAGTCGTATACTGAGATATACGACGTTGCTCAGCGCGTCGCCGAGGCTGGCCGCGTTGTAGTCGCTCATGGAGGTCAGTTGCATGCTTCATTATAAACTGAGCTAACCTGCTTGCGTTGTAGGAGATTCCGGTGGGGTTGGGCTGTGAGTCTCAACATTGGGTTGGCGGGAGGTCGCTGACTTCGAATCAAACCAGGATGCGCATTCCATCGCCAGGCACCGCCGCTGGTGTCATTGCAGTTGGTTCAGTGAATAAGTGCGTTGCGACTTGGCAAAACGCGGGCCGAATCTCATTGCTCTGTACCACATGCAGTATCGTCACATCGGTCGCAACCCTCACGACAAGTGTCGAACACGACCCTATCGTTCGTTAGACAAAGCACTGATTCATGCATTATCGCTGATGCATATCCAGTTATATGATATCGCGAGCTATCCTAACTTTCCCGGCGTGCCAATCCAGCTGCCTCAAGAATCGTACCCAGTGTTTGCGCTCACCAAATCGGCAGGTATGCGAGCATTGCTCTATTCACCACTATATTTGACGGCCCTTGCGTAGACGAGATAAACACCGCTTGCAACCCGCTAGGCGACGACGTCCCGGACCTGTCCCAGTACGCCGTCATTGTTCGCCTGAACATGACCGAATGCGACTCGGTTGGTCCCCTCACTATGATTAGTCAACGAACCACAACTCACTACTTGTCCCTTCTAGTGGTGGCAGGCCTACTACCTGTCTCAAAAGGGCGCACAGCTGGTCATATATTTCGAGTATGTCTTGTATGAATCGGACTATTGACGTGTTTCAACGATATTGGTTGTAGTGTTTCCGAACCCGAATTCTTCGAGTCGCCCGAGAATTTTGCCGCTGTGTTGCTCAGGTCTCACGACGATGCCGCTTTTGTAAGTGATGCTACTGTCTTTTATCGACGTTGCTCAGATCCTTCGTTGCTGCGTCCAAGCTTATCGAGCAGGCAACCACGATCGCCAACTTCACCGTCAGCTTTCCGCAGAGTCTCACCGATGTGCCAAACCTGGAAACGGGCGGCTTAGTCTCCTCCTTCAGCAGCTACGGTTCGCACGTACCATGCCACGTACTTTCACATCACTTACCCAACTCGCAGGTTTGACGAGGTACATGCAGTTCAAGCCAAACATTGTTGCACCCGGTGGTATGTTGAACTTTGCGATTCATGTGCTGTGCTCACAAAACTTGTTCAGGGAACATCACTGCAATTGTTCCACCGTCAGTCGGCTTGGGCCTCTGGTATCTTGATCGCTCCACAGAGCTCTCCGCCGCATATGTGCGCCTAGTGATACCAGGTCTCTCGTGATGCTGACTGCACTATCAGATATCAGGAGTAGCTGCACTTGTGCTACAGTCTAAGGGCAAGGATATCGCGCCGCGCGTCCGCGAGATCTTGCAGTCCACTGCCGTCAGCGTACCAATCTCAAGAGAGGCGAACTCTAAATTGGAAAGTCTTGCACACCAGGGCGCTGGGCTTGTGAATGCGTTTTCTGCTATCAGCCTGCGAACAACCATCTCCCCAACAGAGTTGTCACTCAACGATACTGCGCATTGGAATGGCCGGTGCGCTTTGCAGAGCTATCTGCTCTTCGCGAGATCTGACGTCTTCCGTGTATCTCAGGCACACCATCACCATCAAAAACGAGGCGGACGCGGCCCAGACCTACCAGATCCGTCACATTCCCGCAGTTACTGTTGAGACCAAGCCAAAGGTACTACATATGCCGCTCCCTGCGTTGGGCCTGGCTGATACGCTCAATTCAAGGATTCTGCAGACTGGAACATTGATACGCTGCCTGTTGTCGATGCCGCAGCCGTAGTTTCTTTCGGAGATGACAGCATCACTGTTCAAGCCGGATCGTCAGCCAACATCACTATTGAGATATCTGCACCGGATGGAGTTGAGCCCCTTACTTTCCCTGTGCTCTCTGGTTGGGTCAAGCTTTCGGGTTCGTTGGGAGATTCGGTTCAAGTCTCTTACATGGGAGTCGTCGGGAATTGGAAGTCCTCGCAAATTATCAGCAGCCCCAATGAGATGAACCCCACGTCAGGCGCTTGGGAAGGCGGCCTCCCAGCGATAATGCCATTGGAAGATCCATTTGCACCTCAATTGAGCCCGCGCAACTACACGCTGGGCGATCCAGCCTGGCCGTACTTTTTGGCAGTGTACGTGTTGGTTGGATATTCTCATCCGCCATATACTTACTCTCCTTGCTCAGGCTGTCGACACCGTCAGAATATGCGGTGCTTGACCTCGTTCCTGCAGATACCGAGGTTAAGACCAATGTGCCGCACCCGGAGAACGCTGGTGGATCCAGCAAGGCGGCGCGCACCGTCCCGCTCGCCCGTCGGGGTACCTTCGACGAGGTACCCATTCTCGGCCGCCTCAACGAATGGCTCATTAGCGAAAGAGATGCTGGTATCAATAACGTGCGCCGCCCTTCTCCTTGTGTTACGATGTCTCGTCTCAATTATTGCACAGATCGGCGCGGCCAGTTGGCATGGATTGGATATCCCTAGCACATTCACGAACGGGACGGCCATTCCCTTCGGTCAGTATCGTCTTTTACTCCGTGCTCTGCGTTTATTGGGCGACCGCGCCGACCAGAACGACTACGACGTGTATGTGTCACAGCAGTTCGGCATCGTCGAGGCTGCGTGAATGTGCGAAGTACAGGTATTCCACGGGCATTCGAGATTGTAATGCCACAATTACATGAAGAATACACTCAATGTGCTGTACTTACGACCAAGTGCGAAATTACCTACCCGATATTCTCCCTCTGGACACAGCTCAGACATACAGATATAGCGTGGATTCCATGAACAACACTCGCGAGAGCTGGAGCTAAAGTACATGTGGACTGACTGCATGAACAGCACACGCAAGCGCGCGCTCTGCATCTGGTACGCGAACTCCCAGCGAACATTTGCGAGCTCCCGGCTGGGAAATGGTGGTCAGCCACTATCCGCCATCCCGATGCGAACATCAACCTTTTGTCCTGGACTTTCGGGCGAGGCAGATTCTGCAGCGAATTATGACGACTCGGTGTGAACACTCGAGCAAAAGCACCACCAACGAAACAGGAATGTGATCAAACCTTGACAGTTCAAGCCACGTGCAGCGCGAGCGGAACCGCGTGATGCACGTTCGACCAACGTATTGGACTCGCCTTCATGTGCAAAGTCACAAACTCAGTTGCCTCTTCGTGCTACTATGCTGAGATCTTAAATGACACAGTACAGCACGTCGACTGTTTAGGGCAGCGAATGGTGGCTGAGCGCTTAGCACTGGAGCTCGCCGCACTTCTGGCATGACTTGCGGATGCCGAAGGTGCATGTGGTCCTGCCATCATTCTTGTTGCATTGATAGACATAACCCTTCTTGCAACCGTAAAAACCATCTAGAAGAAGGTCAATCTAAAAGCGAGAGCAGGAAGTAAGCTCGAACTTGCCACCGCAAAACAGTGCACCCGGCGTGATGCCAATACAGTCGCACCCATCGGGCGTGCATTTGCGCTTGACAAGTGACGCGCTATCCTAAAGAATGGTGAGTTACAGGGTTTAAGGCAAATAGAAGTGATCACACCGCCTCGCCAAGATTGCGTGTTGCGCCGACCAAGTCCAAGTCAGCGTCGACGCCGTCGTTGTCGAGGTTCCAGGCAGCAACGACCGCTGGGTCACGAGCAGTGCCCTCGAATGCAGCCGTATAAGTCGCTGCAGCTAGAGCCATTGCCATCAGAGCGAAAAACTGCGATTATGAGCATATGACTACAACGACTCAGACCTCCGAAGCATGCCACTCGCCTTCATGTCTGTTGCAGCAGTTGAAAGGACGTGAACTTGCGGAGTGCAATGAGATCAAAAACGGTTCAGAGGGTCAAGACTTTATAGTCTGCAAGATGTAGCCACGCACGGGGCGTGGCCGATTTGAACCCCTTCTCGACATGAAGGATCGTAGGGGTTTTGAAGATCTCCGAACTCCACGCACAACCCCACAATGCCTCTACACATGACCTGTCCCCGAAGTAAATTACAGGTCTCACAAAAAAAAAACAATATGAATCCAAGTAAAATGATAAGCAAGGGTCATTCTGCCGTAATTCGTCATGTGCTGCAGGTACTGCAAGTTAGCATACGGCCCCATGATTCCTGTATATATGGCCATTCCCAGAGCAAAGTTGCAAATCATACCGAAGAAGAATCAAGCTACATCATGAACTAGGTCACATTGCCGTAAAACGGATGTGCCGCGGATACACTAATTGTGCGCGCAGAGCTATTGACCGACCAGACCATGGAGACTCGCAGAATCCAATTCAAAGAATGCACCAAGCCGATTCTGAAGTGTACCATCCCGGTCAGAACATTGGTATTGCACGCTCCTGGAGATAATGGAAGGCCTGTCGCCACAGTTCGTGGAGCTGTCAGCGCCAGCGGGGCTTCTATGACCTGAAGTCGCACCTCTCTCTCTCACGAACTTTCGAAACTCTGATCCGCTCATCGGAACTGAATGAAGTGAAGCTTCGATCCCTACGTGAAACGTGCTAGTGAAATTCACATGAAGCTGCGCCTGCAAATGAAATACCACCTCTGGACTGCCTTGCCCGATCACGACATGACGCTAGTGCACCTGACGTACTATTTAAGGCGCATTTCGCACAAGGATTCACGTCGGTATGAATGTAGAAGACAGCAATAAAGATAAAGACGATGGGCAAGATGGTGGTACGTAGTGTTGATGCAATACGCACGGCACATACTGCGAATAGCTTGCTATGTGCCTCCTACCCCCGGAATAAATCTTCGATACAGAGCGGTCTGGCAGCTGCTTGATGTTTCTAACTGTGGCGAGTTGGCGGCGACACGGAGGGCATCTTGTCGCCATTACATCCTCCGTTGTGCCGCACCGTACCAACCAGATATAAAGCTAAAAGCTAGAAATAAATCGTCGCCTCTCGATGCGGTGTTTTCGAATGTCTCCTGATGATTGCGGTGGATTGCTTAGCTCTGACGATTGGGTTGGGTCGGACTTGACACGTCTTTTAGCTCCGCCAGGCAGAGACAACTTCTCGATCTGACGTCAGACGTTCCCACGCCTATGCTTGCATCATATATCATTGAGGTGAAGCTACCCACTGAGTCTTACGGATGTCACTTGCTTCGCGTTTTCTCAGCCAATGCATGTGTGTGGCTAGTGAGCAGTTATGCATAGTGTAGCATGCAAATTTAAAGGTAACAAGCTCATTTGATGCACAAAATAGTTCCCTGTATTTACTAAGAAAGTCGTGCGTGACTCTACGTCCGTCTGCGGAGGATGCCAAGGTGTCGCGCTTAGCACAGCGGCGAACCGCATCTCTCTGGTCCTGTTTTTATTTTTGCTAGTGTCTCTTCCGCGTTTGGCTTGCTAGCTGCATCGCTTTCTCTTGTGAACTTTTGTTGAGGTCGGCCCCATGGGCAATGTGCCTGACAAGCGTGTAATGGTAATGAAGTATGCAGTGCCACGCCGAGGAATTGACCATAACCCACTGAAACGGGCATATATTTGCGTGAGCTCTCTGATCTAGAGCGGAGACACATTTGAAGGTTTCAATGGGCACTTACGAGACGCAGCCAGGGAATGGTCTTAGGTCACCAAGTATTCGCGCTCTGGTTGGCGACACCGCCTCTCTTGTTTTCTCACGCTCTCGATCCTCCTCGGCAAAACCTCATGAAGGTTCCAAATGTCAGGAGCACAGTCATTGAAAACTGCAACTTCAAATACACACTGAACAAAATCTCAGGCACACGCGACAACGGACCACGTAGTGCGAGGCTTTCCTTCAACTTGTCAGCGCTGTAGCCAATCACAGTACCCCTGCTCAATAAGGCTGCATTGCGATCATGCAAGAGTCGCGCCACAGCTTCCTCGCATGCCAAGCCTGCATGTGGTCTGATGCCGCCTAATATTTCATGTGGTGCGACTGCCCGATCAACCGAGGTCACCGAGCGCAAGATTCGAGACGCGTCAGAGTGCGGAGAGATATGTGCCGTGAACAGAGGTGCTGAAGTTGATTCTTTGGGACTTTTCGACTTGGAAATTGTCGGTTACAGTGGTTTCTGGAGTATAGATACCCGAATTGTCGCTTCACATCTGCGGACTGTGAGTACAGCGCGGAAAACCAATTGCAGTAGAATACATGGCGTCATCAAGTTTTCGTCAGCTTGTTCCGGTCACTGCACAGGCTTCGGGGTGCTCGGTGTCTTCGCAGCATGGATTCGCCTTAGCAATCCGGCAAACCGCAGATTCCTGTATGAGCGAATTACGCTGCAGCAAGTTCGATCAGGGCACGCTGACCCGTGTTTGTGGTTGGGGCGCATGCTTCGGCGAGCTCAACACATGCATGAGGCCGAATTTCTTTTGCGAGAGTCATGATTTCACAATTGCGGGGAGGCCTTGGGCGCGTCGTACGACGGCATACGCATGGTTGATGCTAAAGGGCGGTGATGGTGTAGTACTAAGCCTATACTCACCTAGTGCTCAAATACGGTGCCATGGCAAGCTGGTTCAAACCACCCTTGCCTCGCTTTGCCTCACGTCCATCTCTCCCTACACCAACTCTTCGCCTGCATACTCATTGCAATGAACTCTCTTCTCACACTCTCCATGCTCGCGTCGGCGGCGCTTGCCGCCACCGTCAACGTCAACGTTGGTCTGGACGATACCGGCAAGCAGGGATTGGCCTTCAACCCAACGAGCGTCACCGCAAAGAGCGGGGACGACATTGTGTTTACATTCAAGTTGCCGGACTCCGTGGAGAACCCGACCGCTGTGCCTCACACGGTCACCCGTACGTCGCATCATCATCGTCGCGCGACGTAGTCTGACAATGGCTTCGCGTGATGTGCTGCATTTTGAAACAGAGTCGAGCTTTGAGAAGCCTTGCTCTCAGGCCGCTGGTGGGTTCGACAGTGGTCCCGATGTCAACGGCGCGGACGGCAAGACGTTTACATATCACGTTGGTCACAATTCATATCCTCCCGCTGATCGTCAATTCACACCTTTTTTTCAATGCAGGTGAACGACACGAAGCCGGCCTGGTTCTTCTGCGCACCGCACTGCAAGCTCGGGATGGTCTTCGCGGTGAACGCGCCAGAGACCGGAAACACCTTTGCCAACTTCCAGACGGCGGCACGCGCTGCTGCGGCGGTCGAATACACACCGCCCGCCGCTCCATCCGACTCGCAATCGTCTGGCCCGAGCGATACTCAGTCTTCGGCCTCGGCGCCTAGCGCGACCACGACTAAGGACCAGACGGGAGGTGGATACGGTGGAGCGCCGAGTGGTGCGGCGTCCATCGTTGGCGTCGGCGCAGGGGCCGTTGCAGCCGCCGCAGTTGCTCTCTTTGCTTGGTCGCTCTGAGAGCTGCACACTGCTTTGCCGAGATCCCTTCTGCCGATATGTCCCATTTCTCAGTTCAACAGTAGAGTAGTAGAGTAGTGCGACCTTCTGATTATAACAAACCGTACTTGAGAAACTGTATTGACGCAAAGTTCTGTCTACGTAAGCTAAAGCGTGTTTGGAAGAAGCAATGGCCGGGTTCTCGAGTCCAAAAGCTCGTTTCAGATTCTACGTTCACAACACGGCCGCGACGGCTGCAACTGCGACCGCAGCCAGAGCACCAGCGCTGACGGTGACCAGCGACGCCGCGCCACCCGCTGGGGTTGTGCCGGATGTTGCGGGAGCCGTGCCTGTATGGGACGTAGTGTGACTTGCGGAGGGGCTGCTGACGCTTCCACTGTTAGTGCCGGTTGGGCGGCCGGTCGACGAGGCCGTTGACGAGCCAGTGGGGGATGCTGCACTGTCCGACGCCGAGTCTGAGACATCTGGTGGAGCATCGCCCTGCGCAGCGGCCTGGAAGTCATCGAATGTGTTTCCAGTCTCCGGGGGATTGATCGCAAACACCATGCCCAGCGTGCAGTGCGGCTGACAATAGAACCACACAGGGTCTGTTCCAGTCACCTGTCAACAATGGGGTTAGAAAGGACCCCGTCTGTGAGCGGATGTGAACTTGCATTGAACGAGACAGTCTCGCCGTCCGTGCCGACAGTCTTGATACCACTGTCAAAGCCGCCGTCCATGGTCGTGCAAGGTGCATCAAAAGTTGATTCTGCGTCGGAATAATGTCATCTAGGTGTGCATGGGTCAGAGGAAAAAAGCTGACTCACGCGTGACGGTATGGCCCACAGCTGCTGGATCGGCGAGTCCATCGGGAGTTTTCCACGAGAAAACGACCATGTCGCCCGCGGCTGCCTGAACCGTGTCCGGGCTGAAAACATTCGCTTGAGTGCCGTCTGCACTCACGCCGACCTCGACGTTAAAGGTCTCGCCAAGCACGGTCGATGCGAGGGCAGCTAGCAAGAGAACAGAAATCATGGTGGAGAGGTGGGGGAGAGAAGGTGAGACACGGCTGACAATTTGGGAGCGGCCGCTGTATTTGAGGAACAAGCAAATCCAGGAGCTTGAGGCATTTGCGCTGGTATTTGGGGCAGCCTGTGAACCTCGTTGCACGACAGGGTTCTGCTTAGCCTGCGGGATTAGGGCGTAAACTTGACTTCCACTTACAGCAATGATGGACGCACGAGGAATTCCGACAGGCCGTCACAGCACCTCGTAGGGTCGGGCGCATGATCCCCGTGCTTCGTAACCTTTACTGTCCATGGCACTGTCTGATACCAAGCGGTGCGACGAGAGTGTGAGAGTCGGAAGATGACAAGGTGGTCCGCCGAGCGCCGATGCCGGCACAGGACAGCATAGTGTACTGCGCACAACCGCCATTTCAGTACTTGGCATAATCCGGCGCAAGACGATGAGCTTAGTCTCGTACCTAGGTCTTGTTGAATCATTATGGTTCAGCTCTTGCGGTAGTTTGTCAGCGAGCTCCGCACGACAGGCCAAGATGGCTTGGGAAGCACGTGTGGAGGAGCATGACAGCTTGTGTGTGCCTAACGAGGAGCGCTGCTGATTGGTATACAAGCATCCGGCCGCCGTGCTTTTAAACGCTCCACAAGATGACGATGCGTCTCATGCTGGATTACATTCAAGTCCGACACGACCTGTTACGACGCGCGCTCTCGCAATGAAAACGCGATGGCAAGGGTAGGAGATCGAGATGCGTCCGGTAACTTGCGACGACTACCCCTTCTAATCGTACGGCTAACTAGCAAGCTAGTTCTTTGCACCGGGACAAAAAAAAAGAGGTCTCTGGGGTGCATTGTAGTGCTAATTGACGCAAACCGAGTACCTTCAAATTTTCGATTAGCGTTATAGTGTCGCTCTCAAACAGCTAGTATTGGTTGGTATTTTACTCCCATTCCCGCTCAATACAGGGCGTTTGACTGCCCTCCCTCAATGACACCGCACCCGTCTTAGACCGAGAGCAGCTTCGCTTCTTTGCGACCTATGAAGGCTCTATCTACCGGTGTTTTTGAAGGGCTGTGAAATCTCACATCTCCAGACGAGCCAGAACGTTACCTCAGATGTTCTAAACGAGAGACTGCGAATCCTTTTCGCATAGTCCTTTCTTAGGGCGGATACTGTTGTACATGCGGTCGTTTGGTCTAATAGGATACATTTGCTCGGACAGCTTCGGCACGAGTGACTACAGCGCATGACCCTTGCTAGCCAGTTGCAATCGCGAGCCTGGTGCGACATCTATAGGCGATACAGGTCAGTAGTTGACTATGAGCCTCGTGACTGAGGTCTGATGCTGCTGCGGATCCGTCGGACCGTTGTGACGAGGTTCTTCACGAGCATTTGGTGCCATTTCATTGGATCCTGACACTTCTGCTTGACATGCGATTGGTGTTTGGTTTACCCGAATGTCAAGTGCCTGCAGGGATGATTATGCATGATTTGTCGCAGCTCACGGGCGATGCCCCACAGGGAGGATATCCGAAACTGCCACGCCTCACTTGGTGTCAGACCAAAAGGAGAATCATCTCTAATCCCCTCAGTACCTTGGAAAAGCCTCTTTTTGCCTCGATATACTTGCGTGCTTTCAAAAACAAAAATCTTTGGGGGTGACATTCACTACGCCGCGGAAGGATTTGACCGGGTGTCATTGTGGCCTCGTCAGCCACCATCGCATCCATGCAGTGGGCCACTGCAGAGCGTGCCTAAAACAGTTTAAAGACTCGTTGCACCACCAAGAAGCTTCATGATTTAGAACTGTAGCCAATGAGACGACGTCTATTCGTCCGCGGCGTACAAGGCTAGACTGGTCATGCAGGATGACTTGTTCACTTTGAAGCCGGGGACCTAGTTATAAAAGACCAAGAGCTTCTACCAAGACAGATGGCTATCAGACATATTACTTTCCTCATCTCCGCTCTCAGCATCGACTCGCGTCTCAATCATGCATCTCATTGGTGCGGTCGCCCTCGCCGTCTGTTTTGGCACTTGCGCTGTCTCCGCCGGTATAATTGACCACCCGGACTACGCTTCCGTCGCCGGACTAACCCATGAGGAGATGGAGCTATACGAGCGTAGCATCAAGGTTGTCGGCGCTCAGCCTCTTCCACCAGCGCCGACGGACACGAGCTTCAAACTCGTTCACGACAAAAACCATCCATTTGTCAAGGCCAAGTCCGGTGACCAGCGTGGTGAGCATCATTCATCGTGCTACCTGTGCACTACGAGGCCGCGACTAACTTGCGTCTAGGCCCGTGCCCCGGGCTCAACACGCTCGCCTCCCACGGTGTACGTCGTCCTCGCTGAGCTATCACTAGCAGCAGTATTTGACTCTTTTCCTCACAGTATCTCCCGCATAATGGCGTTGCGACACCTGCTCAGATCATGAATGCGGTTATGGAGGGTTTCAATATGGAGTATATTGCCGCCATGCTGGTCACTTACGGCGCGTTCATCGTCAACGGAAACCACCTTACCAACCTTGTCAGCATCGGTACGTCTTGTATCCCAAGTTATTTTGCATGGACCACTGATTCGTATTCCATAAAGGTGGGATGTCTTCGAAGACTGGTCCGGCCCCTAAACCACCCGCTCTCGCCGGCGGGCTCAGCGTTCATGGCACATTTGAAGGCGATGCAAGCCTCACTCGGTCGGACGACTTCCTTGGCAACAACCACGACCTCAACCTGACTCTCTTCAATCACGTTCGTATTCTCATGCCCATCAATGTGTCACTCATATTTTTTCCATCTCTATCTAGATGGTTGATTATATGGATAAATTTGGCAACGGTCGCTACAACATCCATGCAGCAGCCGAGTACCGCTTCGCTCGCATCCAGGAGAGCATCGCAACCAACCCTTGGTTCTTCTTCGGCAACCCACGTTTCGCTACTGGCTACGCCGAGTCAACTTTCCCGCTCGAGTTCTTCAGCAACGACAGCACCATCGACTGGGAGCGCGGCACGTCGCTTGAGAACGTCAAGAGCTTCTTCTTGGAGCACAAGTTTCCTGACGGGTTCCATCGCCGCGGGACCCCGTTCTCCCCGGCGGGCAACACCTCCTTTGACGTCATCCAGGCGGTACACCCAATGCAGCCGGGTATGAACATCGGCAGGGTCAACTCGTACACGCCAGTGGACTTCAACCAAGGCGAAACGAGGGGGACGTGTGCGCTCTATACCCGCTTCGTCAGGGTGACGCTCGAGATGTACCCGCATCCCACGAAGGAGTTGAGCAAAGCGCTCGCAGGCAACATCCATAACTTCTTCCAGGCGGTCAAGGATGTGGGTTGCACTGAATTGTTTCCATTCAATTAGCATGCCTCGGCCCCGCGCTTTGTTATAACTGCCACTGGGTTTGCTTTTGCCTAGGTCGCCGATAGTAATCCTCACGTTCCTTATTTACTCAACTCTTGACATCTACTCGGACTTGTTACCTTGAGTGTTTATCAATATACATTCTAAATCACTCTGGAAACATTTATCTCTGGAGCATGCGGTTGGGACACAGGCAATCACCGGTCACATCAATGCCAAGCGGATCTGCGCGGCTTTTTAGCCTTGCCCGTTGTCCTTCCTTCTTGTAATCACCTCACGTTCTTTGCGCTCACGCCTTTACCCCTGCGCTCATAATGGCCTCCCGTTTTGGCTCCCTTCTTGCGCTCTCTGCGCTGGCGTCGTACGCTGCTGCGGTTGTTCAGACCGTTACTGTTGGCCTGAACGAGGTCGACGGCAAGCAGGGCAACGGTTTCGACCCCTCCTTCATCGTTGCGCAGCCGGGTGATGATATCGAATTCACTTTCGCGATGAACCAGTGGGTAAAGGATCCCCTAACCGTTCAGCACACTGCTACTCGTACGTCCATCGTGTCCTGACAAGGTTTACAAACTTTCTGAACTGCCGATTACTCAGAGTCGACCTTTGGTTCCCCATGCTCACAGCTGGCAGGTGGCTTCGACACTGGTATTCATGACACGGGATCTGTCTTGACCAACACTGGCGAAAGTTTCACTCTTCGCGTACGCATAGAGTCTGCACCTACAAGTTGCCTTTCTGATGTCCCAATAGGTCAACGATACGAATCCGCTTTGGTTCTTCTGCGCTGTCGGCAACCACTGCCAGCAGGGCATGGTCTTTGCGGTCAACCCGCCCCAGACCGGTGACGGCTCGATGGAGAAGTTCCTCGAGAATGCCAAAGCCGCGACCAAGGTCGACTACACTCCCGGTGGTACGTCCCCGGCAAGTTCCGACGCCAGCGGGTCCAGCCAAGCTCCTACCGGTAGCGACAACGCGTCCACACCAACCCGAGCACGACTCCCAGTGGCGCAGCTGGTAGCGTTGGCGCGGCGGCCGGTGCTATAGTTGTGGCCGTCGGCGCCTTCGTCGGGTTCGCACTCTAGTCTCAATTGTTTTCACTTCCATATCGTGTCGTTTCTGTATCTGCGGAAGAGGCTTTAGGCTATTCCATTGACGTACAGTAGTGTCTGTACTCCCTGTGTGTGCACTATCCTTGTTGACGTACAGTAGTGTCTGCACTCCCTCTCTGTGTACTGTCCTTTGTGATACCGCTCGCTTTTTTGTTCAACTTGGCACTCGAGCCCGTGTATATTCTCCTAGAAATTTTACCTGTAATTCGATTCTTGCCAGACCACAGTATCTTTTTGAGATTTGCGAGCGGTTAACCTCCAACCCGAACCTGGAAACATACCATGACCGCTAACGCTGAACTCACATCGTACTCTCGGCGCTAGCTGTTTCGCTCCAGGTGCGCTGAACTCCAGTAATTGCATATGCATAGTACGCCTACGCGCGCACACAGCTTTGAACCCCGCTCTAAAGTATCAGCATGACGAGATAGAGTTGGCTGGAAAGAAAGGTACATAAGCAGGCACTGTCGTCTGATCATGTTGCTGACTCGCCTGTATATATCATTACACATTGAATTGTTTGAGAAGACAGTACACAAAACGTACACGCACACACGTAACCGCTGCCTTGCGATACCATTTTCTCATCAGGTTCCTGGGCTCTGGACAAAACCTTCTCCGACATGATCACCATCGTGATCCTCATTCCCATGATCTGGCCACTCCGCGTCCTGACTGGCAGCACTATCTCGCCTCTTACCACTAGTGTCTTCGGCGAAGTTCTCGTAGAAGTTGCGGCCCCCACCTCCATTCTCGTTCGCCACACTGCCGTCCCCTTCATGATCCGTTTCGTCGACACGCCCGGGTCCGTCCCAGAAGTGGTAGCTTTGCGAGCGCACACCGTACGATGTCGGAACAACTTCGATCAGGTCTCCGCGGGCGACTTCGATCGCTGGTACCTCAGATGCTGGTAGGCCGATGAGATACGCAAGGAGACACCGGATGACCGATGCGTGACCAATGATGAGCAGATCCTCTTGCTCACGCTCGAGCTCGATCAAGACTGGCTCAATGCGGACTAAGCGTGACAAGGTCAGCATTATGATGGGTGAACTTGTGAAGGGATACGAACCACTAAGATCGTGGTAGCTCTCAGCTCGCGGTGCGCGGAACGAGTACGGGTCGTGCACGTAACGCTCGTACTCCTCTGGATACAGCTGCTTGGCGTCCTCGGGGCTCAGTCCATCCCACACTCCGGGATTGATTTCGAGCATTTGCGCCTTCTCGATGACCTGTATCAAGCTTAGTCAAGTTGGCCGGAGCTCGTTTCACTTTGCTCAATACCTACCTTTACACGTGGAGCAGTCTGCTGTAGACATGTATAGTTGAGCGGCGATTACAGCTAAAAGGCCGTAATACTCACAGTAGGAGATATCAGAGTCGGTGCCATCCCGCCGAACGGCACTGGCGTGCTCGTGTTGGTTCGTGCAATCGGAGGCATCGGGCCCATACCTCCAAAGGCATGCGGTGGACTGGAGGGTACTGAATATGAGGGGTGTCGCTCAAGAGCAGGTGCGCCGGCGAGTGTGGCGGTGGTAGCACGAATGGTTGCCGTTGCGCTGATCGGTGTACTCTGGATAAGAGACGAATCAACTTCTGGCTTGGGCGGAGAACGGGCAGCCGGTGATGGGGCCACGACGAAGCCAGGACCGCTCAGAGGCAGAGCCGGTGCGGGGAGTGGCGAAAGTTCGTCCTCTTGCTCGTCCGGTGGGGTGGGTGCGAAAACTTCAATCTGCGGGCTGGACAGGAAGGTCGAGGTGGGGGATCCCATTATGTCAAACGCTGAAGGTGATGCTGTCATGGCTGGCGCGACAAATGGCCAGGCAGTGTGGTGAGCGCGCCGGCGAGTTGACGTCCAGATCTGGGAGGTAGGTGAGAATGATGCTGTTGTCGATCACTGCTATGCGTACCACCAGACGTCGTTCGTCACTCAGGCCACGTTCCTTGAGTGCCGCCGAACGGCGCTCGAGAACGGCTTGTTTCAGCCGCTCGGAATACTCCCAACCTGCTGGCGAAAGGTCGCTATCCGCCTTGTATGAATGTTCGATAAGTGACTGCCCAGACTGATGGAAATGGTAAGGGCTGATGCAATGCGCACAATGTAGCACACGTACCCTCGCAAAATATATCAGGCGGAATCGATTGTGAATGTTCATGAGAAAGAAGACGATTCTGGTCTACACATAGAGAAATTAAGGCGATGAGTACAAAGGTTACGAGGAAAAACCTCGCATACCTGAAGATACCCTTTGATGTTCTGGCACCGAGTGAGATCCAAGATTTGAAACCAGGTTCACAGAACGCACATTTAAAAGTATCTTGTCGCCGACATCGAATATGCGAATGCTGGGCCAATCAAGTTCCTCGATCGTCTCGTAGTACTTCTCGTGGTCTTTGATGCGCGACCAATAGTCTTTGACAGCGTGCTCTGGTAGCCAGTGCTTGTAGTCTGGCGAGGATATTTTGACACTGCGGATGTTCGCTTCTATGATGTCTCGATTGTTACATATCGACTCTGCCGAAGATCAGCCTTGGCTCAAGTCCATCTCAGAAAAGACTTGCCGAGAAAGACGACGTGAATTCCTTTGGAATCAAACTTCTCCGCGACAGCTCGTCGGGAAGCGCGCGTTCCGTTATTGGCATCGTAGATGGCGACCTGGACGAGAAACATGGCGAGATCAGCGTGCGGTTAATAGGAAAGCTCGACCATCACGAACCTGGCCGCCCCGGTCGAAGAAATTGAAAATGAGCTGCTCGCACTCATCTTTGACCTTTTCACGCAGGGCTGCAGTTTCATGCGACTTCTGGCCTTCTCGGGGATGTCAGCGCCATAACATGGCAACGAGAAAGACGGATTAGGGCAGAGTTCCAGCAGAGAGAAGCACAAGCCAGTCGGAATTGAGAATTTGACTTGAATAGAACGGAATTATGTGCTCACCGAAGGTGAAGTAGTCTGGAGGCAGCTTCTGTGCTCCTCCGACGGTTTTGCGTCGATAATCACCGAGAGATATGACCTGGGTCTTGATGCCGCACCAACGCAAATACCTTTCTAAGGCACGGCACATGTGCGTCTTGCCTCGCGCAGGAAGCCCAACAGCTACTATAATGATCTTGCCGGCGTGGTACAAGAGACCGCTATCGGTGGTGTAAAGCGGGCCGACCATCGCGAATCAAGATAAATGTGATCCTTGCGAGTTCAATTGCGCAGCGCTGTGTTATGAACAGGTGGTAAGTAGGGTGGGATTGAGAAGGATCAAGTTCGGTGGTCTAGAGGGTGAACGACCATGACGACGAAAGCACTGACATGATATCGCGGCCACGATTATGTTGCGGATCCAGCAACGAACGATGACGTTAGAGAGCGCACACGGTCTAGGAGATAGCCAAGGCCTGTATAGGATAAGTGGCGCGGGTTGTTGCGACGGGTGTGGCGCGATCGGATGTGACGATGGCTCGGTCAAGAAGCTGAACGCGCTTTCGGCAATCTCCATTACCTCTTTTAACCCCTCGTTGTACGGCATATCAGGTTTCTCTCTTGAGAAGGCACTGCCGCCGCACTGACAAAGACTGGTGACGTGTTAGGCCAAATTTTGCCAGACTTCCAGTCTACAAAAGATCTGTCGAAAGTGTACCAAACCAGCGATTAACATCTTACTAGTACTCCAATCCCTTCACTCAATCAAGTTTCTACAGCGCCAACCTCATTATTATTTCCCCCATACGGCTGATCACTGGTTTTAGCACGACTGAAACTGGTCATCGCTTATAGTGTGTGATGGCCTTTGTTAGTTTGCTCCTGTTACGAGTCCTCATGCTGCTCTTGATGATGAGAAGTACACCGTCCTGAGGCAATGACATAGCTTTGAACCTAGCATGGTGTTCGATAGCAACGTCATACCGCTCACATTGAGAACAACCGTCTGGGTTGTCGCTCGTAGCTTGAGGCCATGAGCAGTTTGTGATGCATGCGCGGCCACGCCTGCACACGAGCAGGTCACTAGCAAATGTGTGTATAACTAGTATTGCCAGTGGCCTTAGAGATGTTGATCTGGGGCAAAGCGTAAGCGACGAGTAAAGATGTCACGTAGAGCCACCATTACGCACGCCTTTGCAATCCCACATGAGCTCCGGCGGATAAGTCCTCGGCAATAAAGAAATTTCAGCTGAGACATAGTCTGATAGTGGTTGCTGGGGTCGGCGTGCGAGTGGAAGTCGGAAGCCAAGAACAAGGAGCGGACATTAAACCATCTGCTCTTCTCGTGACTGCGCCCCGAGCGCTCGGATTACATCTAGTGACAGCTCGTTTAAGCAATCTGTCTCACTGTACGGATCATGTTCATCCTGATGCGCGCGAAGATCGAGCATTATTCACTTTGAATAATACTATGCGTCGCAACTCGCGAGAGCTCGAACTCGGTCTTCACTCTCGATGGGCAAACTAGACAGCTCAACATATCCAGAGGTCAATACCTTGCTTTGCTTTTCGAATACGAGTGCGGCAGCCAGTTGGGCTGGAACTTCAAACCGTTTGCTTGTCAATGAGCATGATTCACGATCGACTTTCACGCACCGCGTGTTCGGGACGGTACTTCTGGTCATCGAGCGTCAAGAAGGCCCTCATCACACTCGTGATGAAGGCCTCGGTTTTCGTCTTCTACATTGGCACCATGATCGCACCGCTCCTGTGGTCTGACTGTCCCACACAGATACCTTTGCTCAGACAGGCCAAATCGCTCATCCTCTTCATTAGTCGGCTTTTCGCACCTGTCGTGATTGGTAGTGACGGGTCTGGGTCTGGATCGACTGTTGGTCGCGAGCCATGGCGTCGAGAGCAAGCCCTGGCTTGGATGGTGACTACGCTACCTGCGGTAGAAGATCTTCACGCCGCAATATCAGTAATCGGATGCTTGAAGGACTCCACCAGCATAGCGTCCCAGGAGTTGGAGACGTCCAGCCTCTGCGATGAGCGTGTCGCGAATACCGTCGCCCGATGCACAGCGGACCTGCTTAACACTCCAACACACTCCAATAGGACAATGCTAGACCGCTTCATCCGCATTCAGGAAAGATGCGATCCCAACAGTCCAACTACAGTCCCACCTGCACTTCCGGAAAACCACGAACCAGCTCACCACCTCACAGCGGATATTGCACTCATAGCACGTCCGCTCCAGGAGCCACAATTATACCCCGTCGCGTTTGAGAATTGGCTACTATCGCAAGACACGATTCGCCCATATGCAGCGTCCAGTCTACAACTCCTCCTTTGCGTTCACAGCGCACTCAGTCCAAAAGTTGGATCATTCATATTCAAGCTTCAGCTCCCTATCCGCCTGCTCGCGTACGAGATGCAGTACTTGGGGCACACGAAGTTCGAGAGCGTCTCGCTTGGGGACATGCCCGCCCTCATTGATCTCATACAGGCGGGGTAAACCGTTTGCCCAGCACGGTATCTGCAATCATCTCGCACAGCTCGGATGTTCGTATCCGCTCCTTACTCATCGCCGGTCGCGTCCTTGGTATCTCCGAACAGGAATAGCGCGCGCAGACTGATCCATCCATACGTCAACCATGAACGGCTGCAAACCCAGCGGGAGGCGCTCAAGTCAGCTTTTTGGCTGTTATTGAGTTTGTTCTCTGTTGGCGCCCCGAAGAAGGTTGGGGTTCAGGATTTTATCACGGTCGTGATGGATACCGACACAGTCTTTGGTACAGATGCATCGTGGCCACGCCCGGTCTTGGAAGGCCTGCAGGCATTCTTCATCGCTACAGGAACGGAATGGGTCACCTCGCAGTTTCCATGGCACATGGGCCGGGCTATACGCATTCTCCTTGCCCATTTCTGGATGATACGCACCAGCGAAGGCGTGCAAACGTGGATGCAACCCCTAGTTCGACAGATTCTCCGCCAATTTCACCCGAGAGGACAAGGAAATTGCAGCTCATTCTTCGCGCAGTACGCACAGGACACATCCGCGCGAAATATTTGCTTCTGGCTCGACGCACGCGACGGCAAGCCGTCCGCGTGGCGTCTCGTGTAGGAGCTATCCGCAGACGACTTCAACTTCAGCGACTGGCACTTCTTGCACATGCGTCTTGGTGGTCTGCTTGTTGTGCTGCAGCGTCACGAATACGATATCGCACCGTTCTTCGATGAGCTCGTCGGCCTGCGGACCGGTTCCAGGAGTATCGCCGTCGACTACATTCGGCGCACAGTTGACAGCTTAGCAGTCGCGTACGTGCGACACCTTGGCAAGCTGTGCTCTCCAGAGCTGTGGAACTTAATAACCACCGATATTACGTCCTTGCCGGTGACGGAATGGCAAGTCAAGCCTAGCGACAATCAGTTCAGCTACGCTCGCGCCCTCGGGACGTTCATACCAATCTTGTCATCCGATATGGCGTGTTCGGGCTGCGCGACCATCACTTACCTCAAGCACGAGTCCTCCGGAAGGTTGATACAGGATGTTGTACCTTTAGCTGCGACTTTGGCAAGTCCGGCCTTTGCAGCGGCCGCAAAGCAGCTGCCCTCTGGTGCTCTACAGTCACCTGATGCCGCACCAAGTGCTTCTTTATTATTGCAACAGATACCCGCTGGCTCGGAAATGACCGATACCTCAGGTTCTTCTCCCAACGTCGTGAGTGCTGACGACTGCCATGATGTAGTTTGAATCATGCTGATGGTGAACTGCCAACCCGCGCCGCTTTTGTGACCAGTAGCACAAGTTTATTGCATAAACTTGCGAGATTACTGTTCTAATTGCTACCTGTTGTCTCGCCGTAACATGTAACTACTGAGGCTAGTGTCAACTTGGAATACACGATGCGTTGACTCATCAAAATATCTGATGATACTTGAATAGTTTAGGCATCGAGCAACAACATCTCAAACTGCGTGTTCCTCGGGGTGACCGTGCACGAGAACTGTCGCGGTAGGCTGAAACACTTGTCAGTTCGTACAAAACGAAAGATATGATTCTTGCTTACGAGGGCATGGTTAACGGCTGCTCCTCGACGTTCAACAGCGTCACCGGCGTGCCATCGTCATAAAGTGGCCGAGATATTTCGCACGTCGTGAGGAGCTGAGCTATCACAGCCCAAACGACGTTGTCCGCGAGGTATCGGCCAGGACAGGCTCTATAGACAGTCTCAGCTCCGGCAGAGGTGTCCAGCGGTATTACACGTACCGTGGACCGAACCCAAAGACATGGTGCCTTGGATCATCCGTGACGGCACCAGAGAGGTAGCGTTCAGGATTAAACTCGAACGGGTCCTGGTACTTGACTGGGTCATGTAGAATGTGCCTATGAGTCAATGTGGCTAGTCAGGCAAGATGCAGCTGCGTCGAATCCTAACAGGACGCACCAGACATTTGGCGTGACAAGTGTCCTTTCTTGATAACAAACCCTTTGTACTCGTCGTCCTCGCGACTAAGCTTTGGCATGGCTGGGAACGAGGTATAGCATGAGCTGATGAGAAGCAGAAATGAGATCGTATGCGACGCACGGACGGGCACCGCGGGGTACCAGCGGAAGACCTCCTTCACGACAGCGGTAATGTAAGGAAGCTTCTCTTTGTCCGCAACTGTGGGTACAGCGACTTCCCCAAGGATAGATGAAATCTCCTCGCGAGCACGGTCCTGAATCTGAGGATGCAATGACAGCGCCAGGAGTGCCCAAGTGATGATGGAATGTGTCTACATCGTTGCTCATCAGCACAAGCGAGACAATGGAGATTCCAAGCGCACCGTGTCAGCACCGCCAGCGACGAGATCGCCAAGTACTTGACGGATATCATCCTCGCGGTGTTTAGCCTCGGGGTCGAGCAATAAGGTCGAGATGAACGATGGCTTTGCAGTTCCCGCAGCCTGCTCGCGCTGCGTCAATTCCTGGCGGCGAGCGTGATGAGACCACGGCAACGCACGATTTGAGCCTTTGCCCAATTGAACGGCTCATCGTGCGCGCGACGCCAGAGCGACGCCCATTCTGACACCTTCCGCTTGAATGACGCACCAGGGACCCAACCTGGGATGTACTGCACTATCCGAGATGATGGGTTAGAACTAGATGCTACTTTGTAGATATGACTTACGGATGGGAATAAAGTTGACGAGCCAGTCTGGTTGCGCTGCCTGAAAAAATCCGCCCACGGCGTCCTTAAGCAATACCACGAAGGGCATTTCCTGGACCTTCTTCGCTTGCACGTCATATCCATATATCACCCGCAACATAACTGAGGACATTGACCTGCACGCGACATTGAGCACTTGAAGAGCCGAAAAAGTGAGCAATGCGGTCGCACCCGTCAAGAAGATGTTGAACGGAATCTGTGCTTTGAGCCTGGACGGGCTTGTAACGCCTGGGGTACGCCAACTTGGGCACCCATGAGTTGGTTCATGAGCTTGCGTTGTATGCGAAAGGTGTTGCCCATCGGAATGAAGAAGGAAACGTCCTCGCAGCCCATGCTGCATTGAGGCGTCAGCGCAGCTGAAAAACTGTAAGAAATGTACTTACAGCTGGAGCATCCGAGGCAGCGCTCGATCACAATAAATGTGTTTGCGATCAACGAAGAGCGCACGGACATCCGCTTCGTTGTGCAGAACGACAACGGTCTGCCCAAACACTTTAAGGGCGACGATGTCACCTATTTGCGGCTGCTCAGAGGTTGAACGTAGAGGTGTTTTCATCGCTTACCATACTTAGCTGCCATCCTCGAGAACTCTGGCCCTGGGTTGATGCGCTTGTCCGGTATATCCAGTAGGTTGCCGATGAGCGGCCTGGGCGGTGGGCCAGGGAGAGCCCGCTGGCTCTTGGGTCTGATCAGCAGCGATCCAACGACCAACATTTTGAACACGACTGCGACGGCGCCGGCGCTGGCCAGCCGCGGAGACAAAGACCCGTCAAGCGCGAGACGGTCCATGAAGCAAGTTGCGCGGTTGGAATTGGTGGTCCTAGAAGTTGGGCGCGACACCTGCACGTTCATATAGAGCTTCTATGATGCCCAGGTTGCATCGTAAGTTGCGGAATCATGTGGGATCCGCTAAGTTCAGATGTGTTGCGTCTCCCCGGCTGGTCGTGACGGTGTGCGATAATTGGACAAGGCCAATGAGATAAACATCCGTCGGGCCGCAGACTGCGCGCAAACCCCGCAAACCTCGTCAACCGTAACAACTCTGCGTCAAGAAGCTTTCACAGCTTGATTAGTCGTCTTATGCACAAGGGTGTCATTTCTAGCATGCTACCAGCGGTTCTCGTTGCCATATTCTTCCCTTCTGACTATACCATATTTTCATCTGCTTCAGCCTCGCATGCTCCGCGTCCGGCATCTTAGCGGAGATTGGTGTAAAGGATACTACTGCTCTACTAGTGGGTCGAGACACACCGAATGTGGATCATCGAGCCGGCAGCGTAGCGAGGCCATCTTCGGGTTAGCGCATTAAGTGAAGCGGGATATAACGTTAGATCTTAAAGCTATCGTCACTGAACGCACGCGAGGACCCTGAGCTGGTTCATGCGTGGGAGTTTACCATCGCCACCGCTCCAGAAGCACAGGCGTCTGGCGTGGAGCCGCTGCTAAAACGTACCATAAAACGACGAGATGATCTTGGCAGTGCGCGGTTAACAGCTTCACAAAGCAGATTATGTCGCAAATCTCAGGATATACGAGAGAAGCCGGCGTCCAGATGGCCGTGATGCCGTCGCCCTCCAACGCTGTCCGGGGATCATGAAACAGGAGTCGTCGGATCCGTGATAGACGTAATGATCAATCTTAAGCTCAGAGAGAATCTCACAGAAAGTCAACTCGTGCTGGCATTCGGATGCAGCTAGCGTTGCGCTCTTCCGCCGCGGGGATTGCGGTCAAGTTAATGTGAACACACCATCGATGCGCGCCTGCCAACCGTATATGTTGGAGTCGACCACCAGTCTCATTTCTGAGCGGCCCGCCCCCCTTTCACTTTCACTTTCTTCATCGCTCGCCAGTCATGCCAATCTTCGCCGCTGCCGACGCTGTTGGGGGTCCCCCGCTACCCGCCAAAGTCCTCAACGAGGTTTTCGGCCCATTGCTCATTGGCACCTGGCTTAATGCAATGTTCTTCATGATTGAGATTGTTCTGCTATGGAGCTACTTTAGCAAATTTAGCGGGGATCGATTGTGGGTGCGAGTGCACATCGTGTTGATGTTTCTCCTCGACATCACGGCAACGATCGCAGTTTGTGCCCTGGCATACGCAGTGAGTCAGACCAAAATGCGAAAGGTGGTAGAGGATTAACATGGGATTTGTAGTACTGCGTCACGGGGTGGGGTGACCTTGCTGCGATGCAGCACCAGAACTTGTGCGTCGTAAAGTTCAATCATGCTTGCAACGTTTGATTCAAATTTAATTCTCCAGCAACTTCACCATCTATGCTGTACGCTCTTCTGTTTCTCAGATTGTCGATGTCCTAATTATCGATACAGAGCACCTCGGGATGCATTGCTATATTGATGCACGGCTTCCTCATCCGCCGATACCTCATCCTCAGCAAGAATTGGCTCGTCTCTGCCGGTCTCGCGCTGCCCGCTTGTACAGGCTTTGTAGGCGCAATGCTTTGTACCTGGGCAGTCGGGACCAAATACACGGACGCCAGCGACCGCCCTAAGCAGCGACCATTCACTGTGTACGCAGCCGCTCAGATGTGCGAGAACAAAAGCTGAATGTGGGTGCAGCGTCTGGCTAGCTGGAACATGTATTGCGGATGTTTTGATCGCTCTCGCGCTTGTCTTCGAGCTGAGCAGGATAAAGTCGTCGTTTGGGCAAACACAAACGTAAGCCGTCCTCGCACATTCCGTTCTCATTGACCGTCATCCATTTCAGTCTCATCCGCCGCCTTGTACGTAATAGCATCATGTCTGGCGTCGGCGCTGCCGTATGTGCAATAGTCTCTCGTGCGTGTTTTGTTGTCGATGCGCGCCAACCAATGTCACTGATCGTCCGCAATTCAACAGTTGCCACATTTCTCCCCTTCCCAAACGCAAACATCTGCCTCATCTTTGCCTTGCCATTAGGGCGCATCTGCACAGTCACCATACTGTACAACTTGCATCAGCGCGGCAAGGATGTCGGCGCCACTACGGAACGATCCACTCTCCAACTTGAATCCCGAACGAGGGATACTGCTAATCATCATCCCGACAGGATCGGAGTACACCAGGTTCGTTTTCATGCCTGCATTCATATGCTGCAATACTGACTTCGTGCGTTCGTACAGATCTCCGTGGTACACGTTGACACGGCTCCTAATGCCGATCGCAGCAGTCCTGAATTCGGGACTGACAGTTACGATAAGGGAGGTACTGTCGTATGAAAGCTGTGTATATGTACAAGATGTCAGTTATACAACTATTGCGCAAGACATTGCCGCTCGTGGGCGGCGGATGAACCTGCGGATATACGGTCACTTCACGCATCTACGAAGTCTCATCACTGGGAAACCCAAATGGCATAGTCGTCATGATCGCGCATCAAAAATCCGCAAAGCGTGGAGTAACATACGATACCATTCGGAAAAGTTGAATGTATATCGAAGCTATGACAAGTGCCTGCGCCAATCTCTGTAATTCACTAGACAGCATGTCATCAAAGAGACAGAGTGAGGCGCACGGTATCAATACCAAATTCATGGTCACCGATGAACTATCCATTGAGGCCGTCGAGAATGAGTAACTCGCCGAAGATGCCACGAGGCGTGAACGGGAGGATGCGTGTCGACTTGCTAGATTCATTTTTCGAGCTCGGTTCGTGGGAGGGAGTTGCGTGCATATGGCATGGGTGACAGTAAGATTAAGATATTGCACGAAAATGAGAGCCCAAGTAAACCTGATTGAGGGATGGTGTTTCTCATCTCCCGCGAGTGTCTTTCCTTTCGAGGAAGTTGACACTTAAGATGAGCAAATCCGTTTCTTGCTCCCGTGTTCAACTAGGTGCTCAGTCTAGAAGCCGGGTACCTACGTTTGAGGTGCGCCAAATCAGTCCAGGTCCAACCCGTCGGCTTAATTCCACCCGTCACAACGGTTGCGGTCGGGAATATACATCTCAGATCTGACATTGTGTATTAGACACAAGGCACCACCATTCAGAAGGGACCTGTTTACAGCATGTCTTGTCACTAAACAACCTTTCTGTTGTGACCGCTGAGCGCTTGGGCGCCCGCTGTGTGAGAGGTACTCAGCGGTCCTTAATTCGGGGAAATTTAGATAGAACCACCCTATGCCCCAGGGATATTTGCACCGGCGGTAGTGACCTCGAATTTCGCGTTTTCGGGATGTCCAGATCAGATGTGGCCATTTTTGAGAACCTGTGCTGTGCTGACAACATGGCTGAGCGCAAAAAAGACAGATATACAACCACTCAGGGCCATTTCGTTTCAATAAACCAGCAGGTGGCACATACAACACCAGAGTCGGCGCTCTCCCCCGCGTTGTATTCGACCGGAAATATCGTCTTCTTCGGCCCGCTCTGAGACCGTACTACAATGATCACACTGTTGGCACAACGTTTCGTGCGCTTGCCGCTAGACTAAATGTTGTGTGTTTACATCAGGGTTTTGCTTGCTGCCGCATTGTTCGAGAACGGCGGGAGGTCACACGAAGACGGCGGCAGCCGTAACACACTCTCCCACTCTCCCCTTTACACCCTGACCCTCAGCCGTGACAGCAGTACCAGCACCCTTACACGCTCAGACCTCAGTTGCTATGTCTGGAGCATATGATGAACAATACCCGCCGGACAGGTTCTGCTTTATCTCTTGTTCAAGAGTACCAGATCGGCTGCTGATACCACATATGACACACACAGGCTGGGTGACGAGACAGGCGAGAACGGCCGAGTCTGGCGTGTCTATCGCGACCGAGCAACAGCCAACGATGAGGTTATTATTGGTAGTTGGAATGGCACACTGGACGTACTCCTCATCTTCGTATGTGCAACATTGTTGTCGATCACAACACTAGCTGATATTGAGAACAGGCTGGTCTCTTCTCTGCCGTGGCAACCGCGTTTCTGGTTGAGGCGCAAGTCCCGTTCACAAATATTCCCCACGTAGACGTCTGATCAAATTTTCCAGTCAAAAGCAGCTCGGTCCCGATCAAACCAAGTATCTCACTGCAGCATTTCTCGCCGTTCATCTCAATCAGAGTATTCAAGACTCCAAATTTAACCCGAACGCATACGTCGCCCCAGTGTCGATTAGATGGGCCACAGGCTTGTGGCTCGCGAGTCTGGTCATTGCTCTCATGGTCGCGCTACTGGCCATCCTCGCCAAGCAATGGCTCTCCGAGTATGGTTCCCGGAAGCGCGGCGCGGCCGCCTCCGACCGCGATTGGGCAATGCGACACGTGAAACTCTATCAGGGGATCCGTACATGGAATGTAGATGCGTTTATAGGTGCGCTGCCCATTGCCCTTCACGCGTCCCTCTTCTTGTTCCTGGGCGGATTGGTGAACTACTTTTGGTCCATCAACATCGCTATGGCCGTGTTTACTCTGGCTACAACGGGTGCTGGCTTCATAATCTATGTGGTCGCAATAGTTGCTCCCATTCGCTGGCCAGAATGTCCAACTGGAACGCCATCTTTGACTCGGTTCTTAGGTTTCATGCTGGATCTGTTCACAAAGCTGTGTTTGAATGATTCCTCTGCGGATGATGCGACAAAGGAACCGCTTTACCTTCGTGGGCAAGCGCAAGCGCTGTCCTGGATGATATGTCATCTCCCAGCATTTGACGACTTGCGCGTGACGATAACAGCTATCGGCCGTCTCGATGCAGCCAATCCCGTCCCTCCCAATGGGTCGGAGTTCGCTGACCTATGTAATCGACATGTTGCGCATATCCTTGCGCAAAGGACCGCCGATCTGTTGAGCACTGAGTCCTCAGATATTGGCCACATACTCGAGCAGTGCATCCGCGCAAGATCACTGATTCAGGGGCGATGGAGTGCTGCCAACAGTATGGCTATTCCGCCGCCACTCCCAGAGGGTTATCGGAGAAGCCCAAATTTCTCTCCAGAACGGAACATAATTGCCGAAACTCTTCTTCAGATGCATCTATATCCGGCCAGCTTTGATGGCTGGCTGAGCTCCACGGACAAGTTGCGACCGTACGCCGTATCCAATCTGCCGTTACTCGTGGGGTTGCAGGCCGCTATTGGCCCGAGACACGGTGCACTGGTAGCAAAGCTCCAGCTTCCTATTAGACTGTTGGCATACGAGCTGGAGCAGCTAGTTCACATGAAAGTGGCCGCTCACGGGCTGGCACCTCTGTTAGATCTTCTTCAAGCGGAGATGCGGTTTGCTCCAAGACGGGCAGGAACTACCGATTCCACTAGCCCCGATTTGACGCTGCGTTGCGTCCATGTCGCAGGGCAGTTACTAATCAGACTGGGGTCAACCGAGCACCAATCCCAATCTCCACGGTTTCAAACATTGCAGAACGTACTCAAATCAGCTCTTTGGTCCGTTCTGAATGTTCTGACGGAGCTATCGCCATCCGCGATTGTGGAAGATGACGTCGTCCAATTTGTGCACTTTGCTGACGAATTATTTGCGGACCGGAGCCCTTGGCCACTCGACATTATCGGAGGCATGTGCCGCCTTCTTTCTGAAACGCACAGAAAAGCTGAGCTTTCATTCACCTCGGCGGCTGGACGGAGCAGGCGCATTCTTCTCGCCCAGCTGATGATCGTGCGCAAGGGAGATAACAGCTTGTGGGTCTCACAATGCGCTACGGCATTACTGAAGACTTTCGATACCGTGGAGATGAACTGTGCTACGACTGCGGAGCGGTATGAGCGCAATGCTTCGGCACGCTCGATGTGCAGTTTGCTGGACGGGCACTCTGCCGAACCGTCCGCAATGCGCCTCGTCGCCACCATCCTCCCGCCCACCACGCCCGCATATCAGAATTTATACAGTCATCTGTGCATCCTAACCGCATCTATGAAGCGCCTGGGTCACAATGTCGAGCCCCTCGTCAGTGAGCTGATCGGGAAACGACCGGATGCCTCGTTTGGTGTCGTCGACCTCTTTCGACAGATGCTGGGTGCCACCGGGGTTTATCAAGCTTGCCATTTGAAGCAGATCTGTCCTGAGAGATTGTGGAGCGATATACTGGACAACATCGGATCACTGTCAGATCTAGACTGGCACCCTGACAGCAAGAGCAACTTTTTATCTATGGTGTCCGCAGTAAAGGCTTGTTCTTTGTGTCACACACAGAGCACCGTGCCACAGGACTCGTCAGACAAACTTCTTTCTGAACGAAAACATCCACCAAGAACGATGTCGACTGCGGTATTTAAGGACGCCTGGCGCCAATCGAATGTGGCTTTTTCCTTAAAGCCAACCCACAATGCGATGGGTCCTATAACCACCTTGCGTCCGAGCTTTGAAAATAGGTTGCCCACCAGGGTTCATACTCCGCCGAACAGTCAGGAGTCCCCCGCTCTTCGATACGTGACCCACCAAGAGGGCATATACGAATCTCCAGATCTGCTCCAGATTCCAGCGGGTGCTTCTGAGAGCCCAAAGATTCCGCGTTTTCTGCAACCTGGCCTCTTGCCAACTACGTGGGGGAATAATTCAAGCTTAAAGATCACTCATAGCCCAGAGAGCCTGTTGACTGGCAGCGCATCGAGCAGCTTCATGCGCGACCGACAGGCGCCCTCCGGATCGGCCTCCAATTCTCAAGAGCGCCCGGACTGGTACAGGATAACACGAGAAGCGAGTAGGCGACTGAATGATACTATTGATTCTTTGAGGTAGCTTACCTGGCGCGGGATGCGAGTGAGCGGCGGATAAGCGATAGCTTCCGTCTCAGCGTGGCCACAGTACATGCGCGGGGACCTGACTGACTCGACCACTCTCAACGAATTCCTAATTTGTGAATCACCCCTTGATCCGGATATCTCTTCCCCTTCATTCTATCCAGACGTAATCACCAACCCCGAGGATTAGAGTCGTTAGCGCTGCCGAGGATGACTTGGGCACTGGACTTGTAGTGTACTGTAGGGCATTCTGGGAATTTTGGGGTTCCACAAAGCCATATCAATTCCGAAAGCTAGATATAGTGTGCAATAATCTAGCTTGTTGCGATATCAGGATGATGTGAGATGGGGGAGTGCGCTTGCCTGCACTAGTACCCGCGATCTCGACCGTTTCTGGGAAGCTTCTTGCCCTCCGTGCCTTGCGCACTTGCCGCTACGTTCGCTGGGGATTGGTGCGATGGGTTCGCCTTGCAACGCTGTGCCGGAAACCTTGTGTGTGGGAGGATCGGGAGCCAGACCCCTGGCCGCCGACGCCAAGAGGGAGTGGTGGGTGGGGACTGCGATGGCGGCGGAAGAGGAGCGACGCGGGGTCGCTTGCTTCCGCCGTCTCTAATCCCAGAACTCAAAGCTCGCTGGCGCTCACTCCAAGCACAAGGAGGTCATACTTGGTCTTTTTGCGATAGCCGCCGCGTAAAAAAAAAAAAAAAAAAAGCACTGCCGCGATCTTACGGTCACAAATCATGAAGAAGTATGGCAGCCGTGTGATGCGGACAGCGTGCAGAATGACACGATCATGGATCAGTACGGCACAGGAAAGTTGTACGCAAGTTACGAGTAACCCACAAGAATAGTAGAGCAAAGGTCTGAGAGCGAGATGTAGGCGGAAAGAATCAAAATGCGTGGAGGTGTAGGTTTCGCACGGGAGCCAGGAGGAGCCAGTCAAACGGCAGCGTGAGGGACGATTGTACAAAGCTGTACAGGACAAAGGGAGTTGTGCCTTTAGGATGTCGGACAGAAATGGAGGTCGCCGAGGGAGGTAAGACTGATCAAGCAAGTGATCAGTCTCTCTCAACTCGTGAAACGAACGCTCGACGTTCATTCTGACCTTCGGTTCAACTCGTTTCCAGCTGCACTAGACTTGTGGCCAGCACCGGGCGGGAACAAATGAGATGAGTAGCATGCTGTCGTTATTTGAAGCGAGCATGTGTATTGGTGGGCGAGCATCCCGAGCCTCGGCTCGGGTCGTGCCCAGGGCGAGGGAGCACCTGCCCCTCGCAGCCAGACGACGGCGGAGCGGACACCGATCTGCTCGTGTTCCAATTTGGACGGATAGACGGGACGGGTAATGCGGGTGGGGGTGTGCTCTGAGTCAACGAGTATCACCAAGATGGATTATGTTCATGAGAGCACGGACACATGGGAGCATAGTGATGTCACGGTATCGTAGTACGGTCATGAGGTATTCGATTGTTTAGGACGGGCGGAGGGGGGCGGAGCCAGAGCCAGAGCCAGAGCCAGAGCCAGAGCCAGAGCCAGAGCCAGAGCTGTAATAAAAGGAACCAAAGGGATCGTATTGGACCCGGGGTGTGTTGGATTGGATACTCGGAATGTCGGGAAAAGGACGAGGCTCGAGGAGGCCGAGATTGGCCAGGCGCACGATCCCGCGTCTGCGCGTCCCTGACACAACCAGCACTGCCTTATATTCCGGACCGGAATATCTCAGGTCACGGGGGCATGTTACCCCTTAGAGAAAAGCATGTAATATTTTAGGACAAGACCTGGAATAGTTGGACTAGTGTTACTGCAATGTTTCCACCAAAGGAACATATTTGGTACATGTCCGCTATGGAACCAACATATCTCAATGTGGTATATTGATGTAACATGGAGCTGAAATAATGGCACTATATTTCAGCAGGAACATGCTAGGTTCACAGGTTCTTGTAGATCTGGTATGTACATAGGTTCAGCGCATATATTCAACTGAATTTATGTACATACCAGATCTACAAGAACCTGTGAACCTAGCATGTTCCTGCTGAAATATAGTGCCATTATTTCAGCTCTCATGTTACATCAATATACCACATTGAGATATGTTGGTTCCATAGCGGACATGTACCAAATATGTTCCTTTGGTGGAAACATTGCAGTAACACTAGTCCAACTATTCCAGGTCTTGTTCTAAAATATTACATGCTTTTCTCTAAGGGGTAACATGCCCCCGTGACCTGAGATATTCCGGTCCGGAATATAAGGCAGTGCTGGTTGTGTGATGCTTCAGGGTGTGTGTGACGGGCGCAAGAAACGGCCGCCGAGGGCTAGGGCTAGGCAAAATTGACCCCCTGGCACGCGGGAAGCGCACCGTGACATTCGTGACATCGAGGGCACATGCAACTTAGTGAAGATGAAGGTAGGAGTGATCCGGAGCGGAGGGTGCACGTCCACGTCGCGTCGCGTCACCTCCGCTCCGCCCCGTCCTCGACCTGCAACCACCGACCTAGTTCGAGTCCAGAAGGTAGATCGAGAGAGGGAGTAATTTTAGAGCTTAAACGTGCGAATTTGAGCGCGTGCTGTCGATTGCGCATGGAGGGAAAATTCTACCGCCATACCGGCATGTTTGGGCAAGCTGTGCCGAGTGGTTCACGCTGTTTGAACGGACGAGCATGTGACACGTTGGTCCAGGGCCAACACAACCGGGCCGGGTGCTTTCGCCCTTCGCCTCCTGCACCAGCGTTGCAAATCTTGTACCATTGCATCTTTACATCTCCTCGGTTTCCATCATCTCATGACCACCGAGTACGACAAACGATACCCTCCTGATAGGTACGAATCCCATCATTCCGCCACATGCGCGCTACTTACATAACAAACGTGTAGGCCAGGCGAAGAGGCCGACGAAGACGCCCGAGTATGGCGCGTTTATCGGGACCGTGCCAGCGATGCCGACGAGGAGATGATCGGTGGTTGGAACAAGACGCTTGACGTGCTACTCATCTTTGTAAGCGAGCTTTCAATACCCGGCTGTGTCTGAACCATTTCATAGGCTGGTCTATTCTCTGCGGTGGCAACATCCTTTCTTGTTGAGGCGTGAGTCAGACTCTCAAGTTTGGGCTGGGTCGCAGCATAGCGTCCTGATTTGACTGACACTGCGACAGCCAAAAGCAGCTCCAGCCCGACCAAGCCACATATCTAACATCTGTGTTTTTGGCGGTTCACCGCAACGAGTCTCTTACGGATAGCAGGTTTGATCCCGATGCGTATGTCGCACCCGTTTTTGCCACGGCGGTCACGGCTCTTTGGTTGGTCAGCCTTGTAATCGCACTGATCGTGGCACTCCTAGCTATTCTCGCCAAACAGTGGCTCGGCGAGTACAGCTCCAGGATGCGAGCGCCGGCAGCGTCCCATTGCCAGTGGGCTACGCGTCACGTGACACTTCATAACGGACTGCACCGCTGGAAGCTTGATGCTTATATCGGCGCCATGTCTGTTGGTCTCCACGTCTCGCTGTTCCTTTTCCTCGGAGGTCTGGTGATATTCTTCCGAGCACTCAGTCCATGGATGGCCCTCTGCACCCTAACGATGGCGGTGTCCGTGCTGGGCTTTTACCTCGCTGCCATGATCGCGCCGGCTGTGTGGGAAGACTGCCCAGCCAGACACCGCTCCTGCGACAGGCACGCGGATTCTTTCGTTTCATTGCTCGGCAGAAATTTCATCGAAATGACCACGACAACGAAGCAACATCGATTTCTGAAAATAAAGCATACGAACAGGAACAGGCCTTGGCTTGGATGGTCACAACCCTCCCAGCGGTCGATGACTTGCATGTTGCCATCAGGGCCATGGGATGTATGAAAGCCCCATTGCCTGGACAAGAAGCAAAGCGATCAAGCCTTTCCAAGGTATCTGTGGCAAGGATTGTTGCACGATGCACGAATGAACTACTTGAATCTCCAACGGACACGTTCAATTCATCGCTCGACCGCTTCATTCAGGCAAGGATGCTTATCGAACAAAGATGGGATCCTGATATGATGGTCTCCCTCCCGCCTGCATTGCCTGATTCATATGGGCCAACGCGGTATCCGTCCACTGACGTCGCGAGGATAGCCCAATCCCTGCGGAAACCTAAGGAATATCCCAATGCATTTAAAGATTGGCTCCGATCTTCCTCTACTGACCTTCCTCGTCCTTATGCGATATCAAGTCTTAGACCTTTATCTGCCTGCAGAAGGGGCTTGGTCAGACCACTGGCCCCCTGTGGATCCGGCTCCAGCTTCCAATTCGGATTCTCGCGTACGAGCTGCAGTCGATAGTATCCAGCCTGACGACAGGTCTTCCTCCCGAAATTCTTGCAACAGATTCGGCTCGCGACAGTCTCGCGGCCCTACTTGGTTTCATTGAGATGCAGCTGAGAGATCATGAAGCACCGACGCAAGCACTTCCTTGGACAGATCTTCGTCTGCGGTTAGCTCATGTCACGGCTCGACTGATACGCACCAGTGAGGTTGAAGTCACCAACAGCTCATACTCTCCGAGCCAACTCCTAGCTCAGCGGGAACTTTTGAAAACATCTTACTGGTCGCTTCTTGGCACCCTTTCTCAGGATAATCCTCAGAATATACGCTTAGAAGACTTCATACGCATAGTGGAGGATGCGGATCATTTATTCGGAGATCGTGCGCCATGGTCACAGTCTGTATTGAACGGCCTGCAGTCGCTCTTCATAACGGCGAGCGTTACTGAGATCGTCTGGTCTTGGCCGCTCATTCGTGCCATCCGTATTATTCTCGCGCAGATTTCTATGCATGACCGTGCTATAGAGCCTGTCAAGTCTTGGGGCGAGAATTTGGTACGTGGGATCCTGAAATCGCTCGCTCCCCCTGAGGGCGGGGAAGCTTGCGAGCACATTTTTATAGATTTTGTGCGCAATAATTCCACCCGAAGCTTGTGTGCTTGGCTGGATGCCCGTGATGGTCGACCGTCTGCGTTTCGCCTCGCGTGGGAGATTTGTTCCGAAGCCTGTCATGGCTGGATATTTCTTCAAGATCGACTGGCCTGCTTGCTCTTAATGCTGAGCCGCACGGGACAGAACGTTCACCCGTTTGTATCAGAGCTTGTCGGTCTACGACCCGCTGCCAGGAGCATCGCCGTCCAATACAATCTCGCCACCTTTGAATTGTGTCTCGTCGACTATTTCGAGCATATAAAGGAGTTGTGCGACCCATGCCTGTGGTCTTCCATCATCCAAGAGGTTCAGTCCGTGCCTTTCGATGAATGGAAGCTCATTGGGCTCGAAAATGAGCCAAGAATGTTTGCGACAAAAGAAGCATTTTTGGACATCCTTCCGGAATTGAACGCTTGCAAATATTGTTCAGAGGTGCCGCTACCCACTCCGGAGAGCTGCATTATTCCAGATAGTCTGAATTCTCCCAATTCTCTGAACAGCGAGTCCTTTTTAGCCAGCTTCAGGTGGTTGCCGGAAGACTCCGTATGACTGGGGACGATTCCGACTGATGGGAGGCAGCACAGTGCTATTCTCACACTTGTACTGGCTTCTACGGCTGTAAATATATTCTAGAATTCTAAAGGTACATACTGGAACTTGGCCGCTGCGAGCAATGTGTTTTGAGTTTGTATCCGGTTCATCCTGTCATTACTAACAAGGATCAGGTTCACGATTCGTCATACATGCAATTGCTCACCACGTTTGCTTCAAGTCCATCGCCTGCCCCATGAAGTATGTGCTGAAACAACATACTACACCCGCAGTACAAATGCGTCTGGCGGGGAGACGCCCCCCCCCTTTTTTTTTTCCTTTCTGGGCAAGAGTGAGTTCTGACGGCTATGGAAAATCCAAAAATGCGTTTTGGATCTACCTGCACGGTTCCGACGACCGAGTTGTATTGCATATTCGTCCCATTCGTGTCCACGGTCACGGTCGCTGCTTCGACTGAGCCGCACAACATCGAACCCTACCCTCCTCCTTTTGAAAATTTGAATGTGTGTGTATGTGTATGTGTATGTGGCAAGCAGAATGGCTCTAGTACACCTTTACACGGGGGGGGGCGAGATTGGCCAGGCGCACGATCACGCGTCTGCGCGTCCCTGATGCTTCAGGGTGTGACGGACACAAGCAAACGGGCTAGGGTTAGGCACAATTTGGCACGCGGGATGTGCACCGTGACATCGAGGCTCAGGTGGGATAAGACGAGGGGGCGAGGCACGGGGTAGGAGTGATCCGGAGCGGAGGGTGCACGTCCGCGTCAACCGCCGCTCCGACCCGCGTCCTCGACCATTCCACAAGGGTTAGGTTAGGATCGAGAAAGAGGCTAATTTTAGTGTTTAACCGCGCGAATTTGAGCGGGCGATGAGCAGTCGATTACGTATGGAGAGAGAAGTTGGGCCTAGGCCTCCCAGCGGATCCGTGGCAGTGGGGCGCCAGTTGTCGCAGGTCTCTCCAACCCCGGTTTCCCAAACAATCGCGCCTTTGCCTCTTGTTCTGCCCGCGTTTCACACGATAGCCCCCGCGGATGCTCGCCATGAGCGCAGGAGCGAGCGGGCTTCTGGCGGCGGGCAAGACGTGTATGTATTGCGGCATTTTCAAACTGCTCAGCGACACGGGACGGGCGTTATCGCAGGAGGTGCCTGTCGACGTCAATTGTGACGGGTGTAGGAGACGAGGTGGTGGAAGAGCTGGCGCGCCGTCGTCGTCGTCGCCTTTGAGCGCAACGGCTGCTGCTGCTGGTACTGCTGCTGGTGTGGATGGACGTGCGGGGAGGAGAACGTCGTCAGATGTACGTTCTGCGCGTGCACTGTTAAAGTCCCATGACTGAATTTTTCAGGCGACGTTACGACCCAATTATGGCGTCGAGCACCAGCGACACGGTTCGACGACGAGTACGGCCTCGCGGGCCGACTCCACCTTGCGTGCTCCACAGCGCAGTACAACTACACCCGCCCAACGGCCACCAACAACAACAACAACAACTGCGACGTCCGCGCCGTTGAAACAAAGGCAGCAGTCTTTACCGACAGGAACAGGAACAGGGTCTCGATCGTTCCAGGCACCACCACCGCCGCCGTTGCGGCCTAACGCGCCACATCTCCCCGCTCTCGCTCGTCGTGTCTCGTCATCGTCCTCGTCCTCCTCCATCTCGCCTGCCTCAGCGTTCCATACGCTGGCCCGGCCCGGCTCTGGATCACCCCATACACCAGACCTGATGCCCAGCTCGCCCACGCCGTCGTTTGGCCTGCCGCGCGTCGCGAGTCCAGACGCGTCTTTTGCACATATTATGACTCCCGGCGCGTCGCCCTCTCTCTCCCCCGCCATCGTGCCAGCGTCAGCGTCAGCTGCTGCTGCACAGTCACAATCACAGTCATCACAGCCGAATCTTGAAACATTAACACACCAATACGCCCGCTCGAAACAACAATGGCATGCCACCCACGACGACCACTCACACGACGCCTCACAGCCTACCCCGACCCAACGCGCCACGATGGAAGCGTGCGACGCCAAAATCGAGAAAATGTACCGCGCCTACGTCGCTTCGGGCGGTCCCGTCGCGCCCGCCGCTCATGCAGACGACATGCAGCTCCCGCATGGGATATGCACGGATAAGCGCATCGAGAGGATTCGGAATGGACGCGAGCCGGAAAGGTTGCCGGTCGATGTCTCGGTCAGGCAGGCGTTGGGCCCGTGACGTTGGAGGCGTTTTTGGTTTTTGGAGCTCGTTTTTGCGGTGCGTGAGCTGCGGTCCCCCCGTCTCTGTCCTGTCCTGTACGATTAAGTACCACTATTTCCTCGCTCTGTGTTTATCTGGTCTGTCTGTCTTTCTCCACGCGTCTGTATCCTCATTCTCGTCCTCGCACAAACCTTGTACTCTTACATTGGGTTGCTTGCCACTACTACTCGGAAAAAATCATGCACATAACTTGCCTCCCGCGTCGCTATTGCTGTGCTTTTCTCTCGTCAACCAAATGACCGACAGTTCCGGAATGAGCTTGGTCGTTTCCTTCGTTTCCTTGGTGGCTGTGTGCGCCATGGCAAAAGAGAGAGATTGTGAAATGGCTTCCCCCCCCCTCTGGCGTGCACGCTTTATTTCGTCGCTGCGCTTTGAACTCGTTCCAACCCACTTCGTGCTTTTCTTTTTTTTTCTGGCTTGTTCGTCTCGATGTTCCGATTGTCGCACCGTACCACCCGCTCATAAATGTTACACGATCGCACTTCCTCGCTCTAGGTTTCATCTGGAGCTTGCTATTCTTCTCCATTCCGTGCGGATCCCGCCCTACCTTAACTCCAACTCCAAACCAGCACTCTCTGCGTCCTGACGTGACGCCCACCATCACCACCGCTGCCATCACACCCACGCTGTACTACCCTGAAGCTGCAACAACAGCACCTCAAACTGAGGGCGTCGTTTCTACCACCACCCTCTGCTGCGGCGTCACGGCCTGAATGGTTAGTTCATCGCATGTTCGGACCATTCCACAGACCGTCTATCCCCTCGGCGGCATCAGCAACATACCCGTGTCCCCCTCCCCCCAATCTGTTTGCATCATCCGCGTAGCCCTTATAAGCGTCAGCACTGGCCGTATCGCACTCGACAGTCATGCTGAAGGCATGCAACTCATAATGACTTCTGTGCGAATCGAGAGGATTAAATAAAAAACGGCGGGACGTGACTGACTGTACGGATCGGATCTGGACGGTTCAGCAGAGTCCGCGACGTCCGCCTTTTCACTTTCGCTGTTCTCACTTTGGCGGGACAGTTTTGCTCGGCTCGGCTCGGCTCGTATCTTCGTCTTTTTTTCTTCTGTTCCTCCTCCCCTCAGGCTCGCATTATCACATCCACATTCCATCCCTCGTCGACATCCCTGCGGGTGTCGCCGCGGCTAAAAGTGTGATTAACGAACGCGAGCGGGGTCCGCCGTTGTTGTTCATAAGCATCGGTCAGGCTCACCCACCTGCCGTTTGTACACCAGTCGGGCACCAGTAGCCGATCAATCAGCCTGAATGCAATCTATCATCTGGGACTGACTGTCCAGCAGAGCGGCGAAATCAGCTGGCTGCGTCAGACAGCGGGCCGTGGCCAATGAGGAATGGTGCATTCTAGGTGGGAGGCGTCTGTTTGTTGGTCATGCTGATGGCGGTGGCCAATCTGGTTCCTCGGTATTTTAGGTTTTAGTTTCTCGATATTTAAACATCGTCGATAGATCCATTTGTGGCTCACTCTAGTGCCCCGAATATCGCGACTTTAGTCCCCAGCACCAAGGCTCAGACATGCGCTTCCACGCGGTGCGTCAAAGCGCGAGTCGATTCAACAAGCTGAGCCTGCAGAGCCCGGTACTGGAGCGGCTGGACAACAAATGGAGACATGGAGGAGCCCCCACGGTGGCCCCCCCACTTCCCCCGCGCAAACCCGGATCAAAAGCGACGAACGAACTGCGGAAAACGACCCCACTCCTGGAGACAGCCACGCAAACCTCGGCAGCACACGAACGCACGCAACCGTTCCTAACCGCGCCATGGAGACGGACACACACGGACTTCCAAGGACGGTTCAAGATCACGCGGAAGACCCGGGGCCAGACCAAGAACCAAGCGGCCGCGGCCCACCGTAAATCCAAACCTGACCGCGAGCGCACTGACACGGTAGTAGGATACACTGACGGGTCCATGAGGACCATCGAAGGAGAGCGCAGAGCGGGCGCAGGGTTTGTCCTGCAACGGAAGGGCAGGCAAGTAAGATCGCTGGCCGTGGGCCTCGGGAAGAAAGCGGAGGTATACGATGCTGAGCTGAATGCACTCGTCATGGGACTACGCGCGGCAACGGAACATGCAGCGGCAAGGCCAGAAGTTAAGCACATAGTACTATTCTCTGATAATGACGCGGCCGTCGGTACGATACACGACCCACTCCCTCGCGCAGGCCAACACTACGCAGCCTCATTTGCCTCAATCGCCCACGCCTACCTGGACGCTGACCCGGAACGCACCTTAGAGGTAGCCTGGTGCCCAGGGCACAAGGACGTGGAAGGGAACGAAGAAGCGGACAAGATGGCCAAACGCGGTGCGGCGATGGCTCCCACGAGAGAACTCACCTCACGTGCACACGCAGGTCGTCGATCAAAGGAGCAACTACAGGATGAATGGACACAAGAATGGCGACGCGCAACGCCTGCCACCCGGGGCACACGCTTCGCCGCCGCAGACCGCTTCCCGCCCTCGCTCAAACCAACACCTCACTTCACAGACCTCGCGAAGGAACGCGAGCTCTTTGCCAGACTCACGCAGTGCCGCACGGGGCACTGCTTCCAAGGCGCGTACTACAAAGAGAACGTACCTAGCGAGAACATTGACTGCCCCTGCGGCGAACATCCCCAGACACGCGAACACACGCTCAGACACTGCCCGCGATACGACCGATACCGCAGCGCCCTCTGGGACGCGTCCACAACCGTCGACCTTGGGGTCATCCTAGGGACGAGAGACGGCATCTTGGCCTTGGCCAAGTTCCTGCGAACCAGTGGGGCATTCACGAAGACAGGACACCCACGTGCACCGCGCACAACCCCCATGTGGGAAGACGAGCCGGAGGATGGAGGAGGATGGGAGGAGGACCGGGAGGAAGGAGAGGAGTAGGAGATAGGACCACACACAGCGGCTTTGGCTGCACATGACGCTACACCACACCACCCCACCACACTCAGCCGGTGTCACGAGCACCAACCAGCGCCCCCAGACGAGATGCGCAACAACTCAGACCACGCGCACCGCGCGCACCGCCGACAAGCATGTATAGCTGTTCAGTTTGTACTCAGTACTTAGTTACGGGGTCAGACGGACTAGCGCTCTTGGGCTCGCTGCCTACGGCGCGAAAATAAAACGACACACACTCTCTCTCTCTCTCTCAGACATGCGCTTCCTATCTGCGACCGCTTTGTCGGCACTTATTTGCAGTTCGACCGTCACAGCCAGCGTCCTGAACCACCCAGCATATGCGTCGGTGGCTGGAATGACGAAGGAACAGCTAGTACTGTACCAACGCAGCATAAGGATTGTTGGATCGCAGCCGCCACCGCCGCTGCCCACAGACACAAGCTACAAACTGGTCTACGATGAGGCGCATCCGTTTGTGAAGCCCAAGCCCACCGACCAACGAGGTTGGTACAACCCGCAGTTGTTGCTATACACCTTCGACTAACGAATCCGCCAGGTCCGTGTCCCGCTCTCAACGTTCTTGCTTCACACGGGGTACGCGTCTTTCTCTGCTGCGCGAAAGATTCTCATGCGGACTACGCTGTGTGCCAATTAGTACCTTCCTCATGATGGCATCGCCACGCCTGCTCAGCTCATCAACGCGGTTGTGGATGGTCTCAATATGGGCTGGACCACAGCGACTCTGATCACATATGGATCGTTTCTCATGAACGGCAATCATTTGACAAACCTAATGAGTATAGGTGCGTATGCGTGCCTAGAGATCTTGTCAGCGGTTACTCATGCTCCGCTTGCAGGCGGACACTCTTCGAAAACCGGCCCTCCACCTCAGCCACCTGCACATGCTGGCGGACTCAACGTTCACAACACCTTTGAGGGAGATGCTAGCCTCACTCGCTCTGACGACTTCCTTGGAAATAGTCACAACCTCAACATCACGCTCTTCAATCACGTTTGTGTTTGCTCATTTAGCCGCTTCGATTTCTGAATTATCTTCCTCGCGTCTATAGATGGTTGACTACATGAATCAGTTCGGAAACGGCAGCTACAATATTCACGCGGCTGCAGAATACCGGTACGCGCGCATTCAAGAAAGCATCGCGACCAACCCGTATTTCGTCCTCGGCAACCCGCGTTACATGATTGCGTACGCTGATCCATCGGCATCGCTCGAGCTGTTCAGCAATGACAGCACCACCGACTGGGAGCGTGGCGTCTCGCTGGACAACATCAAGAGCTTCTACGTCGATGCAAAGTTCCCTGAAGGCTTCCATCGCCGCGGTTCGCCGTTCGATCCTTCGAGTGGAAACACATCGTTCGACTTTATCCAGGCGGCGCACCCGGTTGCGCCGGGAATGAACATGGGCACGGTCAACTCGTACACGCCTGTTGATTTCAATCAGGGAGAGCCGAATCCGGTGTGTGCGTTGTACAATCACTTCGTCTCCGTGACCGTCGATCTGTACCCAGCTCCGTCTGCGGAGCTGCGTCAGGCGCTCGCGGGCAACATTCACAACCTGTACCAAGCGGTCAAGGACATCCCATGTACTGAGCTCTTTCCGTTCAGCTAGTATACAAAATCGGCACGCGCGCGCGCACCCCTTTCGCGATGGCGCGCACTACGATGCACAAATTGAGAACATATACCTCTCCTACTTTAGGTATTTGTGATTTGTGGGAGAGCGACATCCTACAGATTCCCGAGGCTCTAAAGTGGCCCGGTGCGCTGCTGCCGCTGTGAAACGCTGTAGAAGGCCGCGAGCGATCTATATCGGCTTGGAACTGGTGAGAGGCACGTTGCAGCCACTTAGAGTGGGTGAGAAGCATGCATGCATTCGATCGAGATGCCAGGCAGCGGCAATAACCGAAGCAGCTTAAAGCAGCGTCCGCTGTTTGCTATGTGAAGCTACTCGGTTTGACCGCTGTCGCAAATATGACGGTCTAGCTTGCGCACTGCAAAAAAAATATTGAGTGGTTGACCCGGCCCAAGGTCACCGATTCACCCGCATATTCCTCTGGCATTGATGTCATACTATAGTATTTTCACGATAATACTGTCTCTTCCATTGCCAATTATCGAGAGTATCAATTACAGACCAAACTGTCATTATTCGACCTTTGAGCTGATATGCACTCCTGTTGCTCATCATTGCCAGTGACTTCATAGAGTGCGTAATAGCCCTAGAGAACACACCAAGACCACTTAGGGGAAAATATGACACTCCCGCTGCTCTAGTCGCTCGCCAACGCTAATGAGCGACGTCGCGATTTCATGTTTCATGTCGCCAGAGAGGCCCAGTTCTGCATGTCACCCATTCCGAGGCATGTAGCCTCCTGATGATAGAATGCGAATCGGCCGCTGGTCGGAGCAACTGCCAAACAATGTGGCAGCGCGGCAGGAGTTGCGGTTCGACCGTCCGACTGCCATCCGGACAATCCGAACGGACTGTAACGTTCGCGTTCGCCCTTGCTTTCGTCGCTTGCTTCCTCACTTGCTTCTGCTACTCCCTGCACAGCCGCTTTCCATCCGCTCAATTGTCGGTCAGGTTTGGTGTACCTCTTGGGTCTCAGTCGGGCAGAACTCGCGGGCCTGGCCGTACATGGTGAATCAGACTGTTATTGCTATGACCAAGACGAGCAGTAGCCGATCAATCAGCCCAGATTGATGAATCAATTTAATGTGGCCTCAGGAAGCGACGAGAGCTGCTAGCTGCGTCAGACTGTGGGTGTGGCCAATGAGGAATGTGGTATACTGCCATGACGCGTCTATTCGTTGGTCATGCTGACCCTTGCAGTGGCCAATCTGATTCTTCGCTATATCAGCTCTTGTTTCTAAATATTTAAGTATCGGTCGATTCATTGATGGGTCCAGTTGTGGTTCACTCTCGTGCTCCCCAAGACCACAACTGAAGCCCCCAGCACCAAAAGCTCCTACATGCATTTCCTATCTGCAATCGCTCTGTCGGCTCTTATTGGCAGTTCGACCGTCACAGCTGGGGTCCTGAACCACCCAGCATATGCGCCGGTGGCTGGAATGACGAAGGAACAGCTGGAGATTTACCAACGCAGCATAAGGATTGTTGGATCGCAGCCGCCACCGCCGCTGCCCACAGACACAAGCTACAAACTGGTCTACGATGAGGCGCACCCGTTTGTGAAGCCCATGCCCACCGACCAACGTGGTTGATACAGCCCACACTCGTTGCTATACACCTTCGACTAACGAATCCGCCAGGCCCGTGTCCCGCTCTCAACGTCCTTGCTTCACACGGGGTACGCGTCTTTCTCTGCTACGCAAAACATTCTCATGCGGACTACGCTGTGTGCTATTCAGTACCTTCCTCATGATGGCATTACGACGCCTGCTCAGCTCATCAACGCGGCTGTGGATGGCCTCAATATGGGCTGGACCACAGCAACTCTGATCACATATGGCTCGTTCCTCATGAACGGCAATCAGCTGACAAATCTCATGAGTATAGGTCCGTCTGAGTGCCTAGATCTCGTCAACAATTACTCATGCTCCGCTCGCAGGCGGTCTCTCATCAAAAACCGGGCCTCCACCTCAGCCACCTGCACATGCTGGCGGACTCAACGTTCACAACACCTTCGAGGGAGATGCTAGCCTCACTCGCTCTGATGACTTCATTGGCGATAACCACAACCTCAACATCACGCTCTTCAATCATGTTCGTGTCTGCTCATTAACCCACTTCAATTTCTAAATCATCTTCCTCGCACCTATAGATGGTTGACTACATGAATCAGTTCGGAAACGGCAGCTACAATATTCACGCGGCTGCCGAATACCGGTACGCGCGCATTCAAGAAAGCATCGCGACCAACCCGTATTTCGTCCTCGGCAACCCGCGTTACGTGATCGCGTACTCCGATGCATCGTTGACGCTTGAGACGTTTAGCAATGACAGCACCACCGACTGGGAGCGTGGCGTCTCGCTAGAAAACATCAAGAGCTTCTATGTTGAGGAAAAGTTCCCTGAAGGCTTTCATCGCCGTGGTTCGCCGTTCAACCCTGCTAGCGGTAACACATCGTTCGACTTTATCCAGGCGGCACACCCGGTTGCGCCAGGAATGAACATGGGCACGGTCAACTCGTACACGCCTATTGATTTCAATCAGGGAGAGCCGAATCCGTTGTGTGCGATGTACAATCACTTCGTCTCCGTGACCGTCGAGCTGTACCCAGACCCTTCAACGGAGCTACGTCAGGCGCTCGCGGGCAACATTCACAACCTGTACCAAGCGGTCAAGGACATCCCATGCACTGAGCTGTTCCCATTTAACTAGTCGACTGTCATAGCTGGATGTCTTTTGGCATGCTTCGCCCCTGTCCCTCCATACCTCTCATGTAGTCCAGTACGTACCCAAATAAGACACTCCAGAAGTCGCTGTTCATTTGGTTGTACTATGATAGTACACTGTAGTTGAGCTTCGGAGATGCTGACCAAGAACAACCAGTCGGACGCGAAGATGATTGTGCATCTTGTTGTGAGATATTTCAATGAGTTGACTGCTTAGCTCGATATTCCCAATTTCGCAAACATCTCATCGGAGATTAACGGTCGTAACAGTTAATAGATACTGCAAATGGCTTCATTCCGACGTCCAAGTGTTCCATGGGTGCTCATGGGCGAGCCATCACCTTGTAACGATGTTCGATACTGCTGCAAACGCCTGGCTGGCAAGAGTATTGGACAGTTTGACGGCTCTGGAATTTCAAATGGGATGTCTCCAAATACTGAGTTGGTGTGGCACGCGGTGCAAGGTTTCAACTCGGCGAGGGATATGACCAGAGTGTCCTTATCTCGTGCGGATGCACTGTCGTCAGAGAAGTTGGACACATTCCAATCGCTAGGATCGAGGAACTGAAATTCGGCAACTACTTCTTCAAAAAGCTCTGAGCTGCAAATTTCCTTGAGATGCCGGAAGTGGTCCATCGCGATCATGTCTACTGTTTCCCTATTGAAGTCGAGAGCAATACTTCTATAGCCGGGCCGTATCCCCACGAGCTCCGTCACAAAAGGCAACACGTCATGACCAAGACGCCTTAGGACCACGAGCAAGCAAGTGAGTCGGAGCTGTAAGAACATCCAAGAGGCTTTCGAGCGGTTTCCGAAATCGTCATCCATGCCAGGCGCCAAGCTGACGACCGGCCATCACGCGCATCTAGTAACACGCAGAAATTTCGTGCGGGAGCGTTAATTGCGTACCGATGACTAACGCTGGCGCAGGTTGCTGTGTACGGTGAAAGAAAGAATGTAGCGACAATGGCATCGGCCAGAGCCTGAACCCAGGACGCCGTGGCATCCTGCCGGTATACTATCCAGAGCTGCGCAAGCAGCGTGCGTAGAGCCTGGCCAAATCTCCAAGGTATGGTGAATGCGTCGTAGTTGTTGCTGATGGCGATGGAAATGAAACAAGCGTGCAAGCTCTGAATTGTCTCTCGCGGCCAAGGTCCTAGGTCACCAAAAAATGCGTCCGTGATGTCCATGATATGAACAAAGTCGTCCTCTTGCAGTACTGGGGGTGCAGCAGAGGATAGAGAGCCGAGAAGAGACCAGAAGGCGACTTTAAGGCTCTCGCCGAGGATTAAGAGCCTCTCTAGGTCATTAGAGGAGCTCTGAGCTGAGCACTCTCGGTCAAACAAGTGCAGGATATGGCCCGCAACTCTCAGGCACTGAATTCGAGTGTCATACCTCGTCATCCCATCTGGCTGGACGCCGGCAGCTTGAGGTTCAATGTCTAACTCGGTTTGGACGAGGTCAAGGAGCAGCTTGAGCTCCTCACGATTGGAATTGTTAAATTTGACGGGAACATTCCGCGTCTCGAGAGCAAGAGCCTGCATCTCATATGCGAGCAGACGAATGGGTAGCTGAAGCCGGATGAGTAGTAGACCGTCCGCTTGAGCAAGTACCGCATGCATGCTGACAAGCAGATGAAGAGTTGGATTGGAGTAGGGACGGGATGTATTCTGAGACAGCACCAACCCTCAAATGCTTTTGGATAAGCCTGTGGTTCTCTCACGCATCCGCAAGGACCAAGATATCCGCGGAAAGATGCCGCGCTGGCCGGTATAATTGTGGAAGCGCGGGTGGAAGTTGAACTAATCGTGGAGTTTTGATGTTGTTGGATTGCCACCGCCGTTGGATGAACATTCTGGCACGGATAAACTTGTCGAACGAGGTTCTCGTAGTTTGTGACTGTGCATCGAGCAAGTCCGCTGTACATCGTGAGAGAATATCTGCAACACGCTCTTTGCACAGACTAGATGGGAGGTAAGAACCTGGAGTTTTCTGCGCAGAATCGAGGCACCCAATTGCTCTTATTGCGACGTGCAGATCCTCCGTTGCTGGAAGAAACGTCATCATCCATGCGAGGGCCTGTTCGTGAAGTTGTTGTTCACGGATTAGGGTGAAATCTTTTAGGTCTAGTCTGCGTAGTTTTCTGTTCGACGTCCGTCGAAGGGATAATCTTACAAGTGCCGCGGCCTGCCGCAGTAGAGGCGTCTGCGTCGGGCAGTCGTCCCACACTAGGGGTGAGAAGAAGGCGGCGAAGTAGAATATCAGAGATAAGATTGTTAGGCCAAAGGTCACCATGGTCAGAAAAAAGTTGAGAGTCCAAAAGAATACGATGAGTCCGGAGAAGAACAGGAACAACGAGACATGGAGACCAACAGGAAGTGCACCGATGAATGCATCCAGCTTCCATCGATGGAGTCCTCGGTGAAGTGCGATATGTCGCGTCGCCCAGTGGCGATGCGATGCGGCTGGTGCTCGCATTTGTGAGCTGTACTCGCCCAGCCATTGCTTGGCGAGGATGGCTAGTAGGGCGACGACGAGTGCTATGACCAGACTTACAAGCCACAGTGCCGCAACCCATCGAGCCTGTAAAGAGGGAGCATACGTGGCTGGATTGAATCTGTCGTCCGAGATGGATTGGTTGAGGTGAACTGCCAGAAATGCAGCGGTGAGATATTTAGCTTGGTCAGGTTCAAGTTGCTTTTGACTACTCGCACTACGGTCAGTTTTATATGCAAAGCATTTCAAACTACCACTTACGCCTCAACAAGCAGTGCAGTAGCTACCGCTGAGAACAAACCGGCCTGAACGTTCGTTCGCTGTAAGCATCACCACTTGCGCAGACAGGCCAGTGCACGCACAAAGATTAGCAGGACATCTAATGTCTTATTCCATCCACCGATAATATCTTCGTCTACGTCACTTGCGCGGTCGCGATACACGCGCCAGACTCGCGCGTCAGCGCCCGCCTCTTCGCCGGGTCTTCAACAGGGTGAGTCCTGCATAGCGTAGTCTCTGACCAAGCGCACCTGTCAGGCGGGTACTTCTTGTCGTAGTCCCCAGACATTTGAGAAATTACTGTCGGAGTGGACTGGGCCACGGGAGAGACTTCAGCGAAATGCCGTCGAAGTTGAAAGGACAGACACGGGCCTCGTGCGGAAACGGATCGATCAAGGCACAGCCTGATCCAGTAACTCGGGACTGATTCCGCACGGAGTTATGTCATTTTTGGCCAAGCCCACCCACATCGACCATGAAGCTACAGCGGATATCTCAAGCTTTCGAACTGCATTCATTCGCTGTGGGCATGCAATAAATAAACACTCGAATCCGGCTACGGAGAAGCTAGATAGTTTTAACGTCATTGAGGGTTCGCTCACCGCCTTTTGGTCTCCGTTCGCGCGTTCATGACACCCGATGTCAATGCAAGCGATGGCTGATATGGAATTCCTACTCTTTGGGACTTGTGTAAACGGGCGATTGTGTTTTGAATATAGTGAACGCACAAGCAAGTGCAGGGGAGCTATGAGAATTTTTGCCGTTCGTAGTAGCTTATGCTTCGATCTGCAGACTGGCCCTTCTATTGTGCCATCAGCAATTGCACTAAAAGACTATTTTTAGTGTATTTACACTCCTTAGCATGTTCTTAACAGGGACTTGTCTCGCCCGGGACTTCTCCTTCGCATCCAATCAGTACCAGCTACCTAGCCAGCACCTGTCTAGCAGCACCATCAGCTGCTTCTTAAAGTATTCGCCACCATCCCCCGCAGTCAGCGGTGTCTTCAGCTACTTTTTTACCGTATTTACCTGTTTGTGTTTTCTGGGGGACACCCAGCGTGCGTTCTCGTACCCGTAGCAGCGGTACCAGCATTCGGGCGGGTAGTTCAATCGCAGAACCTCCCGCACACCCCTTCACCCCTCTGTGACATCTATGTGAGTGTGACAAGTATTTATATCTGCACCTCGCGGCTTCGTCATCCATTCAGTAGTGTTTCCTCGATACTCATGTATGCGCGAGCTCGTGTACTTGGTCTCCGGACGTACCGGACCTAGTGGGCTCGCTTCTCTTGCTCAATCGGTTCAGGTATGAACTCTTTTACCCAGTCTATTGCTTCTCTTGCTCTCTCGGTCCAGTCTCTTTGTCCATGCGCACCTGTCCGCTGATAATCCAGCTAGTAACATTTGGAGCAATTTTTCCTGTACCTATCAAACGAAGGAGAAACTTGTGCCATATTACAGCAGTAATGCTACGCAGAACCGTCCATCGTTACCGACAGTTGAGGGGTGTCATGTGAAGTGATGCGAGTCTGATGTACCCCTCATCACTCTTCAGCAACGAGCGTGTGTCTCAGACGAGCCATCTAGAGAGCATACAAACCCTTATGGCCTATAGGTGAGCTGTAATATCCAAGATACGACACCCACAGAATCAGCTGTCAAAATGACTGCGTGGTGCTCGTTAGCGCTCGGCCATCTCGCATGCGACTGCGCCGACGGGCGTGTCACTCCTCGCTCTCCCACGCCCCCTTTTTGATCGGACTTTCTGGGAGCCCGTGTGTTAATTTTGTCGGTTGTGCATTGCGTTTCACCGATCGAATGTCTCGTGACGACTGTGACACGTGCGCTGCTCAAGTCGATGCTTTTCTATCGCACTAGTACACACCATTACGCGTCCATGACTCTACCCTTCAGATGGGGAAACTTCACCGACAGCTCGTCTTTTATTATCAATATGGGAAAGCTAGTCATCGATATTTCACACTTTACGCCATTCCTACTACACCCATTCCTAGTAAGTATTCTGACGTCCGAGTATTGATTGCTGTACTGGCGGCTCTTAATACACTTGAACAATCCCTCTGGAAACGCAATACAGAGTATGATTAGGTCTAACGGTATTGAGGTTGCAAGACAATCTTTCTAAATGCATCTCATTACGTGAAGAGGTAGGTTCGCTTTCAGCACAATCTTTATTACTCATCGACTGATCAGTGACTCGTCCTCGTCTGAAGGCTCGATTATACGGTATTGAGCAACCACGCATCTCGAACTTGGGACCCGTGTCTTGCACGGCAACGTCATTATGCATGCCCGTGCTGGCGAGTGCTGACTGATGAATCGCGATCCGTCCGTCCCGATTCGGGATAAGATCTGCGGCGAGCCAAATGGCGCGCGTCGCGTTTTGGCAGCTCCGCAGCTCTTCCTCTTTCCACCTCGCATGTCCGCTTCGATCGACCCACCGTCATACTCGGTCGAAGATGAGTTAATGGAAGACCACAGCTTACTGAATGATCACGCACTTCGACATACTGCATTGAATCAGCAGCAACAGGGACCGCCGACTCCGCCACTAGAGAGGTCAGCTAGTTATATTACCCCCTAACCATTTACATAATACAGACGAAGCTTCTTCGTTCCAAAAGGGTTACCTTGGAGCGGACGGCGAGCATGCAGCTATAGAGGGTGAAGTGCAGATAAAGGTTGCAGCTGGCGATGAGAATTGGGAGAAGCTGTGAGTGGCTAATTGTGCGGTGGCGCGCTCGCTTTGCTCATCAGTCACCAGCATAGTTGAGCTCAAGACCACCGAGATCACCCCAAACGGCTTCGTAGAACTGTCACGCACGCAACGGGAACTGTGGCATCGCCCAGACACGTCGGCGTCGTCTAGTACATCACAACATCGAAACCCTGCACTGATACCGTTCTCCGCTACCACCACTAATGCAGGATGCGCCGCAATGTATTCACACTCCGTACTCGTCGCTGGAACACTCTGTGACAGCCACGTTGCACGGCGAGCGGACGTTGCGCCGGACGCTGACTGTGCACACAAGGCGGTTCGCATCGCCTCAGGACGGCGTTTTGCCAGCTGCGCCCGAGATTCGCGTCGCCGACACACCAACCCCGCCTCCAAGTCAAGTTCCCCGTCTTGCCTGGCATGCAGGCGAGGCGATACCCGTTTATTTGTGACAGTCCCACCGCCGCCAGCCACCCTCATTTTGGCCGAGGGTGTCAGGATGCGCAATATCCGCGCCGAGCTGATTCAGGTCATTACTATCCCGAAGGGCGCGGATGACGACGCCACTACCGAGTGGGCGCCACAGGAGCATCCACCGCCCTCGGAGAATGGAGATGCTCTAAGTGAACGGACGGACGATGATGATGACAGTGCATCAACCGCCTCTAGCGAGGAGGGTCCCATCGAGAAATCGGGGAGCTACTACGACGCACACGCGCAGGAGGACCAACCCGACCCCGCGAGCGCGCAGTATACATCACGCGTCGCTATCTCTGGTGCTGCATGTCGGTTTTCATCGTTCACGGGATATCAAGATCCGACTCGTTCTCCATCCCGCAGGGTGCCTTTGCGCATTATCCAGGGCACGACGAATCGCCGACTGCTTGTGGACAGGGCATTACGCAGCACACACCGTCTTGCACAATGTTACGTTCCGCCTGCAGGTCACAGCTGCATTCGTCGTGACCACTGGCCCGTCGACGCGTACCGAGCGGCTTGCGCGACTCACCTTCCCTATCGTAATCTTGCCACCACCAGCTCCGCATGCGCCGGACGTAGAGATGGACTGGAGGGGGCCTATCGGAAGAAGCATGACCGCCCGCCTGTGCGCACCGTACGACGAGACGACGCCGAGCCCGCACAGCTCGAACCCGGGCCAAGCGACCCGCCACCACCATTCGAAGGTACCGGAGACGGGCTACCTACGTTCCTAGAAAGCGAGGCTGCTGCGGGCTCGTCGTCGTCGTATCACCCCCCCGCGACGACGAGGACGATCCTGCACCGCGAGACGATGTCATGTTTGAAGGCGAAGGCACGATGTTTGGTTTCAGCGCACAGGACCAGTACGATGGGCTCAGCATGCCCGCGGGCCGCGAAAGCCTCCCGCCAGACCTCGCAGAACTACTCGCAGCGCGCGCGGCTGCAGGTGGATTGAACGGACTTCCACGCGTCGGCGAGGACGCACCTCCACTACCGCCCCCACCACCCATCGACGACGACCCGTCTGACCCGCCGCCCGCAATTGACGCGGTCTCGTTCGAGGCGCCGCCACCTGCAATCGACGCGGTCTCGTTCGAGGCTCCGCCGCCAGACATCGATGCCGCATCTTTGCTGCTCCCACCTCCGCCATCGTTCGCCTCGTCATCCCCGCCTGCGATGGGCTTCGCTATCCAAGCGCTGCCGCTGCCGCTGCCACCACCGCCGCGCCGGTCATTGACGCGGCTGCAGTGCTCCTGGTACGCGAAGTCGGTGAGACACAGACGCCCGTCGAGCCGCCGCCGTACCTCAACCGCCAGCAGCAGCAGAAACAGGACCGCGTGCGGCGGCACAGGACGGTCCACCGCCCTATGCTGATCTCCCACCACCGCCGCCGTAATTATTTTATCATTGTAATATGTATTGTAGTGTATGTAGTGTGGTCTCGTGTATCAGCCTTGGACAGATCTTGATGGTGACCGGACTCGCCGTTGATGCTTGTATTTATTTTATATCTCTTTGCCGTGTATCAGATATAACAGACTTGGACTGATGATCCTCTGCGTTACTGACTCGCAGCGTGACACGCAGAAGTCCGGAGAGAACGAGTGGAGTTGATGTTGACAATAGTCAGTAATGTGTAGGAGGGTACATGAAGGTATTGATAATATAGCGAGGGTAGCAATTATGCCACGGATGAATAGAACCTCGTGGGATGGCAGATGCCTCAGCTTTTAGTGATGATGGTTGATCTAGTGCTGGCGCTGACAAGATCCGCGCCGCGTTCGCCAACGATGTATGCGGCGGCGACGGTGTGCGCGGATGGAATGTAAGGCTGCGTGGACGTATGTCAGCTTGAAAATATAGTTTTGGGACGGGAGGAGCTCACGAGAACTGAGACATCAATGACACGGAGACCCTCGGTGCCCTTGACGCGCAGGTCCGCACCCACGACACCGCCGTCTTTGCGCATCGCGTTCGTGCCGACGACGTGAGCGGACGTGCCGGCTGAGCCGCGCAGGTACGCCTCAACGTAGGTCGCGTTGTTGACGTCGGTCGGGGACGGTGCGAACGGCTCAATGATGTAGTCCTTGAACGACGGTGCCTGGACGAAGCGATAGATTGACTTCATCGCCTCGGTTACGACAGCAATATCGAACGGGTGCGAGAAGTAGCCTGGGTCGATCACGGGCGCGGTGAATGGATCCGACGACGCGAGCTTAACGGTGCCCTCTGTGACGGATCATGTTAGAGATCACTGAGTTGCTGCGGAGAATTGCAACCTACTGGAAGCGGGCACAACAGTGCGCAGCGTGGCGGAAAAGTAGCTCCCGGTTGCCTGCGGGGCGCCAAGGTAGCCGTTGTGGAAGCCAATCTCGAAGTGCGGTGTGTTTGGTCCGGCGGCCGGATCCTCGTCAATAAACGCCCAGGCAGCCGAGTCGGCAGCGAGGCGGTTGAACGACCAGTGGTTACCGAACGAGTCGACAAGCGGGCCCGTGCGCGTTGCATTCCACTCGGCAATAAGCTGAGCTTGCAGAGTCGTGTTGCGGTTGATGTTGTCGAACGTGTTGGGGTTGTCCTGCACCTTCCATGCAACAATCGTGCGGACGTGGTCGATCAAGTTGGCACCGACCTCGGGGAGGTCAAGCACGGACTCGACGCCTGCGGCTTCAATATCGGCGGCAGGGCCAATGCCAGAGTTGAGAAGAACGTGCGGCGAGCCGATGGTGCCGCCGAGAGGATAACCTCGCGCTTCGCCTCGACGGTGCGAATCACACCATCTGCACCCTTGAACTCGACCTTGCGGAACGCCTTTGCCTTGCTCGACGTGCTTTCGGTCTCGAGCACGCGCGACACGTGGCTGTTGATGACAATGTGCATGTTGGAGCGCGAATAGTAAGGCTGGAGATGGGCATGCGCTGCCGAGCTGCGCATGCCATTGCCCACGGTGAGGTGGAGGCTACCCAGGCCAAGCGGTGTGCCGTCGTTCGCGTCCTGCGAGTACGGGAACTCATCAAGCTCCTTGGAGACGCTGATGACGCGGTCGTCGAATTCTGGGAACTTGTAGCCCGGGGGACCCACCGCGACGGGGCCGCTCGTGCCGTGGTAAGCTGGGTCGTACTCGTTCGCATCGCTGCGCCCGTCGGCAGGCGAGACCCAGTGTTCACCCTTCTTGATGTACGGCTGCAGGGATTTCCATGACCAGCCGGCATCGCCGCTGACGCGGGCGTAGCGGTCCCAGTCCTCTGCGGAGCCGCGGGAATACCACATGCCGTTGACGGTCGAGGACCCGCGAGAACACGGCCACGTGGGAAATCAATAACGCGGTTTCCGAGCGCAGGCTGCGCCGTCGTTGTAGTTCCAGTTGTATGCATAGCTGATACGAAGGCAGTGAATGGAATCACGATGGTGGGGTCGTTGATAGCACTGAGAACCGAGTGTCAGAAGGCTAATCCAACGTCAGTGCAGGTAGAGACATACTCATTACCGGCTTCGAGTACAAGCACATGTTTTTGAGTCTTCGGA
>JAGTJP010000135.1:0-59180 GCA_020744175.1 Auriculariales sp. MPI-PUGE-AT-0066
GATTTTCGTCCTTCCCCACGAATAGGCGCTGATGTTACCGTTATTCCAGGCCGGGCAATCACTCGATCGTCCAGGTATCAGCGGCGGACCCATGCACTCCACTGGCCAATGGTTTCGCCAGCCCAGTGTCGCTTGTCCCTGGCGCGTCGTTCCAAATCGTCATTGATGTACGTCTGGTTCTTCTAGCGGTTCTCGTGCACTAACTCAATCATCGCGGTTGTCAGGACGCCGACCAGCCGATATACTTTGCGTGCGGTACCACGGGCGATGCACTCGCAGACGACCACTGCCAAGCAGGAGAGGTCGGCGTCATCAACGCTCTGCGTACGTCCAAGCCTGCTAGGCTATCTCTCAAAGAACCTGATGACGGTTCACAGCTGGCGATATTGACACGACCGACGTCTTCGATGCTGCATCGCTCGTCGCTCAGGCCGAGCTGCAGGCGCACGACGGCGCCATGAACGACGCACCCAAACATGGTACCGCCTATGGTACCGGTGCGTTTTCTTCATCCCACTTGCTTTCCCACTCAGCGACTGAACAATGTCTTAGGTGTTGGTGCACACGTGTACGGCTACTTCGCCTCGCCTTACGCGGCGGGCGGCTACAACCCCAGCGACTACTCGCTCCCGCCGGACATCTACCCAGGCACCTCTGCCGCGCCCGCCTTCATCCCCACGCCTTCGCCCATCCCCAGCGATGCGTCCCACGCCGCCACACTCTCGAGCGCAGGCATCGCCGGCATCTCTTGGGCGTGTTCAGCGTGCTGCTGCTTGCCGCGCTCGGAATCTGGCGCGCGGTCAGCGTGAAGAACCGCAAGAAGAAGACGGAGGTGTTCAAGGTTCGCATCAGCCGCGTCTTCGAGAGCGAGCCGAGGGAGATCGGGGATGTCGATGCTGCGATGCGCGAGCGTCAGGGAGCGACGTTGGGCGTGCAGCCCAAGATCGAGGTCTGAGTTGCGCAACTGCGTAGCGGTGTGCGTTGCTCGTGATTCAAGATGAAACCGAATGCAAACGATTTGATGCTTTTTTCGTGTACGACTACGACTTCCGGATGTAGACCTAAGAGGAGCGATGTATTTGAATGAATTGCAAAACTATCCTGAACCAAGTTGCGTAACTGATCAGTTGTGAGGTCCTCGGGAATGGGTCCGTATTTGTAAGCTTACCAACATGGGAACGTTTCTCATTGCTGCATGCCTTGATCGAGGGGCGAGTGAGGTTATAACAATCTAAAACCAAGTTCATGAACGCCGGTACCGGTATTCAGCGGCTGCGAAATCACGCGGTACTGCCTAAGCCAACGCTGGACATCTACGAAAAGAATTTTTGACAGCTTTCGCAGCTTTTTCCTGTAGCATGGAGATGATCCCTCTCAAAGGGTGTGCAACTTGTCCGGAAGTTTTGTCACCTAGATGCTGGTCACGGTGCACGGTACATTTACATCTAGTGAGCCCAATTGCATTTTCATTTCTATCCTTAATAGCTGAAGCATATGTATACGACCAGCTGGCAGCTGGATTGTACCGTTTTTGCCTTTGAAACAAGTAACATCCGTGTAATTAATCCTCCGCGGTGCCAGAGCGGATGTTCCTGTAGTCGCCCGGATAATACGGTGGCATGGGCACTCTCCCTCAGTTTCACACATCCCTAACTCTACTCCTGGGCAGCCAGCATCATGAGTAGTCACCCTCCTTGCCTGCCGAGCGAGATATGCGACGGCATACTCGACACATTCGCTCTGAAGGAGCTTGTGCTCTTGATGGAGGTGTCCAAGCGCTGCCGCGATCTCGTCCGCAGGCACCGGACCTACTGCTCAATGCTCGACCTGCCCGATAAAGCGACGCCAGCTCAACTGCTCTTCTTCTTTGCTCGTGCGAATCGGGCGGCTTTGTCGCAACGTCGGCTGCATATGGACGTGCAATTCTGGGACGGAGCACAAAATCTCGCCGACCGGACCCTCGACGTCGTGTCCCTCAACAGGACCCACATAGTCCGGCTCCGGGTACACTTCCGGGCCGATATGTTCCCGCGCGTGCAGGAGGCGATCCGCACGATGCCTCAGATCGAGCATCTCGACCTCACCGCATTACATGCGGATAATCAGGGTCGGCTCGCTAAAAACATTATCTGGGCGAGCAGCGATGCGGACATGGTTATGCGCAAACTACGACACCTTCGGCTCGCTGGCATACAATTGGAGGCGCGTTGTTCGAGCATATTTGCAGGAGTCGTGTCGCTCGTACTTTCCTACCCGTGGGACGGTCAGCCGGTTGTGTTTGACTGTGTGGAGGTCATGGGCGCACTCGGCGCACTCAGGGATCTTTCAATGTCTGGACACATCAGCCTATTACATCCACGCGACACTGCAGCCAGGGCAGGAATAGACCGCCTAATTGTTCATTCACGGCTCATTGACCTGCAGTGGCCGACGTTGAGAAACTACCTGACGAACGTCCCTACCCTGGAGTTCAACATATTCAGCCAGGAAGGCGTAGACGCCATTGCGGAGCACCTCCAGGGCAAGTTGTCCGAGTGCATCTCCATCCGATCATCCGATAATTGCATCGTGTTTTCACTCAGCGGGGAGTGCGGCAAAAGTATCGCCTTCGCGTACGGAGGTGATGGTTACGAAACACTCTCCGAGGACTTGGCCACTCGCGATATCTACCGACTGAGCGATAAGGCCTTTGTTCACCGAGTCGCGCGGATCGAGATAGACGTTGACATGTGGGACACTCAGCCCAGGCGAAATCACCCTTATCAGACATTGGAAACCATCACCATGGTCTGGATGGAAAATTCCTCAGTGGATACTTGCAGCACAGTTAGCCCTTCCGGAGACGAATGCTACACCCCAAACCAACTCGCCATGCCCATTGGCGAGCCCGATCAGTACTATATATGTCCAAATCTCAAGACATTGCGATTGGAGAGCCGTGAAAAAGGCAATATCACCGCCTATATCGACATTCGGGATGTTGAGGACTTTGCGCGACGTTCATTCAGCCAGATGGACGTCGCCAACCTCACATTAGAACTTGCTGGCATCCGCTTGTCCTCCAGCTCCCACGAAGTAGATCCATCTACTGGTTTATCGTCGTTCAAAATCATCCGCCCACTAGCTAGACTCTAACAGGTTTTGAGTCGTAGGCTGTAGTGTGGCGCCGCATGTGATCCAAGCTGTCTGTGATTTCTCGACTGGCGTACATTAAAGCTCGCACATGACCTCTTTATAGATTAAAAGTGGATCATGAGGCTTTTGTAATTGCTCCAGGAGCATTCGTTGGCGCTTAGGCCAGTGCAGGTCACAGTCGTGTGTCGGTCGTGGCAGATGTCTACCACTCGGCCGGCAGGCTCAGCGGCACTTGTAAGAATTATTTACGCGCTAAAATCAAGCTACAGTCATTGGCCGGTCCTTGCACCAGGACCACTCCTTGCACCAAACACCATTTCCCCTCCCATCTCTCATCACAAACACCTTTTTCTTTCACCAAAAAGATGGAATAATGTATTCATGTGCCTTGGCTAGTGTTCTATCACGAAAAAAATAGAATTTAAATGGTTAAGCCATGTGTTGGCAAGAGTTGAAACTACTGCTCAAAACAGGCCAATTTTGCGGGTTCTCTACAGGTTATATGTAAAGAAATACCCCAAGTAGTATTTTAAAAAACTATTAAAGAAGCTATGTGACAGGGGGTCAGCCAATCAACATGTGGACGATACACATGCAGGATGTCGGTTGAGTAGCTCAGGCACTGCACAACACACATGCCAGTGGGATAAATTCAGCCTCTGGACCGCCTTTTCCATTATAAATACTACTTCAAGACACTTTGAGAATCAGCAGGGATGTTTGAACGATCAAAATAAGTCAGATTAGGTGTGCCGGCCGGGCAGGTGCAACAGGGTGAAGCAACTCAAACACCCTAACGGGTCATTACTCTCTAGCATTTATTTCATCAAATTCGTCAGTAAAGTCTGCATAAAGCTATTTGGTATGTTAAAAGTTGGTTCATCGGCCTCACAGCGCTCTCCGGAGCTCTGGTGCAAGGAGTGGTCGGGGTCAAAAAGGGGACCAAAATTTGCGACCCGTCTGGTGCCTCTATTTCGCTACTGTCAAGACCCAGAATTTAAATGGAAGTAGAATTGACATGGATAAATGTAATTATTGAAAAAGAATTTCACCTCTCTTCCAAGCAAATGTTTTATTAATCATGTACGAAAACGTGGTGCAAGGACCGGCCGATGACTGTAATTTGATGAAAGATTGAACTGGTGGATGTACACTAATTCTCCTGAAGTGTGTGGTGGGCCATTGCCCCACCTCCAGCCTGAGGAGACAAAGTCAATTTGATCCATGACACCGAGCTTAAGATAAACAAATTCTTCTCATTTACATCTGTATTTCTCTAGGAGTTGGCGCACTGTGGTGCACTACCTCCCACGCCGACAAAAAACCAGTATTCTCATTCAGAACATCATACTTTTGCAGAAAAAAAAATCATTTACTGAGGTTTGATGCGAAAAATCGCCAAGTGCCGGTGTATTCAAACACCGACGTGAGTTTGATTGGTCTCACGAGGTGATCTCGTACATATTCATGGCTTACAAGGTCACCTCATGGATTCTGAAGCAAGCAGGGAATAATCAGTGCACTTTATGAGAGTACCTCAGGAGCACCTCATGTGCGCTCGATGCGCGCCTGTGCTTGCCTGAAGTAACCTCAGGCTTTTTCCTTTGAGGCGGCCTCAGACCTTCAGAAGCTTTTGAAACTTGGGACCCTCGGAGGCCTACCTCAAGGATTTTTTGGCAGATAACCTATGGGGTCCAAAACGAAAGTTATGGGGTGCAGGCGCGCTGGTCGCAGGACTCGACGCAGCCAACAACGGCAACATGCCTCCATTCGGACCCTCAACCACAGACCCATACAATCCTCCCGGCCCACCCGAGGTCGCATCATTCGGATTCGTGATTCTCCCCAAAGCGCTGTTCTGCGCAAACACCAGCCCCTGCTCCGCAAACGCCCACAACCAATAATGCCGCGTGTGGATGAACCAGTCGGCCGTGTCGACGATATTGGCCATGGCCGCATGGATCGTGGCCATACGCACCGCCGGTACATGCAGCAACGTCACCGCTCCGCCGAACCGGGTGTTGTGCCCGGCGGGAACGTCGGGCTTGGCAGCGTGCCGACGTAGTCCATGATTGGCTTGTAGTAGCGCATGCAGAGTATATAGTAGATGAGCTGCACAACACGCGTGAGGGCCTGGCGGTCGATGCGCTCCATTGGGTGCACGGGCGGGCGCACGAAGGCATGAGAGTCGCCCGCAGTGCTCAACAATTCTCCATGTTCCAGAGCTTGTTGACTCCCTCCTGGCTGAAGGTAGCAATTTCCATGATTAAGACTTGTGTAGGATGAATATTTGAGCTCAGAATTATGGGTTGTGAGGGACAAGATGTCATTGTATGCTGGGAATATGGAGAATTGGTAATTATATAAGCATGACTCGGGACTTCTGATATATATATTGCTATCTCAAGCACAACGCCCCATATATTAAAGCATGGGCTATCTTTCCATGTGGTTTGATCCTTGGTATACCAATCGGTTTGACCAGGGTGGATTGAACAAGCCAGAAGACTGATTTTGTTGTTGCGCAAATACCCATTGCGCTATCTTAGAATACATACATTTTCTATACGGAATCCCATGCAACACATTATTAAATTTCTTCCAGTGCAACTAGATTGCTGGGAGATGGCTTCGTTCGATCAGCAGATGTTCAACAAGCTGGCAGAAATGTCGATTTTTTAAAATGCATATTTTACAAAGCTGAATACAGGTAGCCTTAGCCCCATGGTTTGCACTTCTAAATCTCATGTTTCATGATAAAAAGTTGCGAACTCGTGCCTTCATGCGCGAAACAAGTGTGGCACGCCATGAGACGCAACCGGCCGGCGCAAGCCGGTATGAAATCAGCTGTAATCCTCCGCGGTGCCAGAGCGGATGTTACTGCAGTCACCCGGATAGTACGGTGCATGGGCACTCTCCCTCAGCTTTACGCATCTCTAACTCTACTCCTAGCCAGCATCATGAGTAGTCACCCTCCTTGCCTGCCGAGCGAGATATGCGACGGCATACTCGACACATTCGCTCTGAAGGAGCTTGTGCTCTTGATGGAGGTGTCCAAGCGCTGCCGCGATCTCGTCCGCAGGCACCGGACCTACTGCTCAATGCTCGACCTGCCCGATAAAGCGACGCCAGCTCAACTGCTCTTCTTCTTTGCTCGTGCGAATAGGGCGGCTTTGTCGCAACGTCGGCTACATATGGACGTGCAATTCTGGGACGGAGCACAAAATCTCGCCGAGCAGACCCTCGACGTCGTGTCCCTCAACAGGACCCACATAGTCCGACTCCGGGTACACTTCCGGGCCGATATGTTCCCGCGCGTTCAGCAGGCGATCCGCACGATGCCTCAGATCGAGCATCTCGACCTCACCGCATTACATGCGGATAATCAGGGTCGGCTCGCTAAAAACATTATCTGGGCGAGCAGCGATGCGGACATGGTTATGCGCAAACTACGACACCTTCGGCTCGCTGGCATACAATTGGAGGCGCGTTGTTCGAGCATATTTGCAGGAGTCGTGTCGCTCGTACTTTCCTACCCGTGGGACGGTCAGCCGGTTGTGTTTGACTGTGTGGAGGTCATGGGCGCACTCAGCGCACTCAGGGACCTTTCTATGACCGGACACATTAGCCTTTTACATCCACGACGATTTGCAGCTAGGGCAGGACTAGACCGCCTAATTGTTCATTCACGGCTCATTAACCTGCAGTGGCCGACGTTGAGAAACTACCTGACGAACGTCCCTGCCCTGGAGTTCAACATATTCAGCCAGGAAGGCGTAGACGCCATTGCGGAGCACCTCCAGGGCAAGCTGTTTGAGCGGGTCTCCATTCGACCCTACCGATAATTGCATCTTGTTTTCATTAAGCGGCGAGTGCGGCAAAAGTATCGCCTTCGCGTACGGAGGTGATGGTTACGAAACACTCTCCGAGGACTTGGCCACTCGCGATGTCTACCGACTGAGCGATAAGGCCTTTGTTCACCGAGTCGCGCGGATCGAAATAGACGTTGACATGTGGGACACTCAGCCCAGGCGAAACCACGCTTATCAGACATGGGAAACCATCACATTGGTCTGGATGGAAAATTCCTCAGTGGATACTTGCAGCACAGTTAGCCCTTCCGGAGACGAATACTACACCCCAAACCAATCGCCATGCCCATTGGCGGGCCCGATCAGTACTATATATGTCCAAATCTCAAGACATTGCGATTGGAGAACCGTGAAAAAGGCAATATCACCGCCTATATCGACATTCGGGATGTTGAGGACTTTGCGCGACGTTCATTTAGCCAGATGGACGTCGCCAACCTCACATTAGAACTTGCTGGCATCCGCTTGTGCCCCACCTCCCACGACTTAGATCCATCTCCTGATTTATCGTCGTTCAAAATCATCCGCTCACTAGCTAGACTCTAAAAGATTTTGAGTTGTAGGCTGTGGTGTGGCGCCGCATGTAATTTCTCGACTGGCGTACATTGAAGCTTGCACATGACCTCTTTATAGAATAAAAGTGAATCATGAGGCTTTTGGAACTGCTCCAGGAGCGTTCGTCAGCGCTTAGGCCAGTGCAGGTCACAGTCGTGTGTCGGTCGTGGCAGATGTCTACCACTCGGCCGGCAGGCTCAGCGACGCTTGGAAGAATTATTGGCGCGCTAAAATCAAGCTAATTTGCTGAAATATTAAACTGGTGGATGTGCACTAATTTTCCTGAAATGTGTGGTGGGCCATTGCCCCTCCTCCAAGAGACAAGGTCAATTTGATCCATGACACAGAGCTTGACTATGTCCGAGATAAACGAATTCTTCTCATCTACATCTGTATTTCTCTTTATCCCTCGAAATCTAAGGATGTATGTTGTTGTGATGCAAATCCATGTGAGGAAGTGGTAGAGATGTTGCCGCACCCTGACATCAGTGTAATGGACCATAATACCCCTCCTTGTAGTAATCGCGGCCACAGTTATACCTGCCAGAAAACTGTTTATATTACCACGGTACTGCAGCTGTTACTCGTCAGCAGGGCCTCATGGGGAAAAGGAGGTTGGGAGATTTCACACGGGTTGTACAGGACGCTTCTCAGGGTCAGCGATCGACTCGCAGTTCCGCGCCGCTTAGGGACCACTGGAGGGCGCTTCCGTCAGGTTTTTAGTCATATTGCTGCGTGGCATTACGTTAAACACACAGTGGTGATTGTCTACGCTGTCTCAGCGCTTGCCCTTGGTCTCACTCCTCCAGCAGTCACATGGAAGATTTTGAAGTCTTCTACCTCGCGACCGACCCGGTCATCGCGTACACGCCAGCAGTGGATGCTGATGGTGACAACACGGGCTGGAGGACAGAGTTCAGTGGCGACCTCATTCCAGCGCAGTTTGGGCCGCGCGGCGACCAGCAAGGAGTTGGCGCACCGTGGCGCACTACCTCCCACGCCGGGAGCTCATTTAAGCTGGACTTCTACGGTAACTATAACCTGAAACTCCATGAGAGCTGAATGCTCACGCTCCTGCACTCAGGTACATCTGTCGTACTTCATGGCGACTATCGCGATGTGGCATGGGTTGTGCGTGTAGACGAGCTCCGTTACGAGCACACGTTCTTCACCGGAAAGCCCGGCTGTCTTTTGGAGCTGCGGGGAATGAAGCGGAAGTGGCACCAGCTGGAGATTAACGTGAACGAGATTGAGAACAGCGGATGGCTGCGTTTCGATCGCGTCCAATTCAAGACAGGGTACAAGGTGTCAGTCCCCCTGTTCATCGTGCCGAGGTCCCTAAGTGCATCTAACGCTCTAGACCTTTGCCTTCAGACTGCAGCAGTACTCGGTGAAATGCACCGACATCAATAACTGGGACATGGTGTTGGGCAATTGGCAGCAAGGTGCCATTCCGTGCATCCGTGACCAAACCAAGCGGATCAATGTTGTCACATCCACCCTGGGGAATGCTGTTGTTAAGGTCAATATGACCAGACTGAAGAGTATGCCAGTGCTATTACATTATGTGTGATACTAATCAATGTTTACAATTTAGCGCAAAAGAGTCCAACGTTTCTATTTCTGTATGGGAATCTTCACTCAGAGCGAGGGAAGTACGCAGTATTCGGCCATAACTGTCGGTCGAATGCGCTTTCGCAGTGGCAGAAAGGTACAGCACAGTCGAAGTACGTCGTGCAACGAGCCCTCCTGTGGTTCGGTGTGCGAGAGCGACCCCAAGACGTTAGCGTGCCCTGGAGCACGGATGATTGTGTAGAGCTGAAGAGCCGAGATGAATGCAAGATCGACTTCCTAGGGCTAGACTATTGCTCGTACGTCCGCATGAAGCGTATACGAACAGCGGAGCTGACCCTCTTCCCCCTCCTCAGTCCATCAGGAAGTGGCTGGCTAATGAGATCTCCGGTGGGAACTCGTACGCGCAAGCTGTCGGATTATATCGCCCTTCCTAGCATCACCGAAGGTGAAAACGCTCCGCCTGAGCGAGACGATGATTCAGCAACAGTCTCTTCGTGGGCACGTAGGGTCGCTTCGACGTCACACCCTTACGACCTAGATGACCAGTCGCAGCTCAGCTCGCGCAGCAGCGCTCGTGCAGCTTACGATTCGCAAGTATATGCAAGGGAAGATAAGGGAGGGATGCGCTGGGTGCATTCGATGACGCGCCGCTTCAGCATGCTAGTGCCCGGCTCAAGCGAGCATGCAGAACCTACTCGGCAGCACTTTCGGAGGAGCACAATTTCAGCGGTGGGCACACCATCTCAGCGGGACTCGATGATAGGACGCTGAAAACACAGTATATACTGAGCGCTGCTCAAAGCAACGACAAGCTCCTCGTATAGGACCATGTCACCAGATTTATATCAGAATCAGATCTTGTAGCAATGGCAGTCCACCTATTCGAGAGCCCTTGAGATTGGGTCACAGTCACGTTGTCTTGGTTTATTCTCACCATCCCTGAGACTCACTAGTCTGGCACCCGCATCGGATGTGAACTGGTTGTCATGCACGCATCTACCGACAGCCGCACTCTCATTTGTACTCTCTCCTCCTCCGGTGTTCAAAATTAATGGAAGACTGCCAGGTGTTATTTCCCGGCAGGGGATCCGTCCATCGCGCTCACACAAAGGTAAAGGTAATACAAATATACAGAAAAACTTACTGTGTTACCTTTGCGAGATATATATCAGGATGTGAAAGTGCATTTATGCAAGACTGCGTACGCTTCATCCTCCTTTTCAGAACGCTTTCAAATGATGCCTTGTAGTTGCGTCTGCCGATATCAAGACACCGACAGACTCTCACCACCCTTTATTCGCTTCGATCGTTCAGAGCCGAGTATGGCTGCGACACGTAACCCTCTGGCAGACTGCAACACAAGATGACATATCAGTCGCTTAAGACCGGCTGGATGGTCCAAACGCTCGTAATGCCGTCACTTCTAACACGACATGCGTTCATAGCACCTTCGAAAAGCGCACCGTAAGCGAAGGTACGCCCTAGTTGGAAAGCGGATCGCACTCTCATTTCCCGTAGAGCCACTTTCAGTTAAACTCGCGCGGCAGGTCGAGGAACAGTGGCATCAATCTAAGATTCAGGCCGACAAATGCACTCCCGTAACTACGATGAATGGGGTCGCACCTGTCTGTTGCGGGTATCCCGTTAAATTCGGCGTCACGTGTCGCTTCAAGGGAGTTCACTTCCTGGCTCGCAACGAAGCTGGGAATGTTACAGCTGTGAGATTCAAACGGAGAAGCCTCAATGGCAGCACTGCTGGAATATAGAGCTACCTTCTACGAGAATACACCTTCTGCTCAATCACAGCTGCTAGCGGTATATCACGTCTCTTGATAAAGAGTCTTATTGAGATTTTCATAGGCCCGCTTAGCGCGAGTACTGCTTCCAATTTTGCGAGCAGCCTGCCAACATAGTACTCTCCCAAATTGTCTTCCCCTAGAGCTGAGCATCAACATTCCCGCTTCCTGCGGTTATAAAAATTGAGACTCCCACTCATCTCTACGCGTAGATCTTTGTGAGAATGGGACGTATGCAGGAGCTTGGATGTGTCAGGCATGCGGGGTTGAGCTCTGTACCATCAATTATGCAGATGTCCGATCGTCACAGCCTTCGCTCGACCCCGGTCTATGTAATGGTAGGTGCCATGCTGAGAAGGACTTTATGGCTGCCATTATATTCGACCAAGAGCTTCTACGAGATGCTATAGCTTGTGCGGAGGACCTGCTGGCTCGTGTCTCGACTGCAACTTCAAGCTGTGACAGCACGAAATACGCACGACTTCCTGATATGTTGCAATTCATTCCGCTCCAGCGCGTTGCTTACTACAATGCAAGTGATGTTGTCCCTCAGGGCATAGCTCAACAACTTGCTCGGGGCGAGCCATTGCTCATCAGCCGGATATTTGATCCGACACGTAGTCCCTGGACGCCTCAGGATATGTCGTCTCGGTATGGAGACGATCGTTGCCACGTCGTCAGCTGCAGTGACCGGCAGGATAAAGCCATGACGCCAGTTTCTGGCACCGTTTGGCAACTATTGCGACCGAACCGAATCATTAGTCGTTGAGGTTAGTATATTCATTTACTTCTTCCTATTCTCTATTTACTCCTCTAAACCTGGGATTGGCCTGACAATGAGTCTCTCATGGATCACTGCGGCCCTGAGTGGCAGGACTTTGTCAACCTTCTGCCATGTCCGAGTCTAACCAGATCGGACGGCTCGCTCAACATGTCGCACATGCCGATAGCGTCCACGGCGAAGTTCGAACCGCAACCCTCTATCTCTTACGTTTGTGTCGATTATTATGTCGCGAGCACACTGCTGTCGATCTGATCGATTTCGATGGTCTTCTAGGCATCACACTCGACATTCAAACAAAGGGTACTGTACGGCTTCGAATGGATGTATTGTATACAATCAGCATCATGCAGTACGCATCAAACCTGCCAGATGGTACTAAAGGAGGTGCGGTTTGGGACGTCTTCATGCGACAGGATGTTCCCAAGCTGCGAAAATTCATGCGGCAGTCAAAGGCGCTTCGCACCGGCAAGACTAAGGACCCGATTACTGAGCAATCGCACTATATCAGTAGCGACCTGATTTGTGCGCTGCATGACTCCAAAGGCATTCGTCCGTATCATATCTAGCAGCGACCAGGACAGGGGGTGGTCATTCCCGCCCGTACCAGGTGCGCTCCATACTACGACGTGAAAGATCTCCTAACTCACACCCTTGCCAATAGGTTTGTGGTCTTGCAGACTGTATCCGAGTTACGCAACAATTTGCCTCGTTGGAGAATCTGGAGCACGGCGCGATCATTTCCGCTGCGTTCGCCCAAAGCCAAAACGCGGTGACTGAGGCGGCAAAGGAGGGAATGTCTTCATCACAGCTGCAGATAATTGCATGGTTTGCATGGCAGTCCAACTCTCAATTTGCATGAAATGACTTGATTTTGTTTGGAAAATGTAAGATAGCTCGACTCTCGATGTATATTATCACTGGTTTGAGACCTTTTATGTTGAATGCAGTGATCAAGGAGTTTGACTCAAAGGCAGAGGATGGCCAGGGTACAATGAACGCACAGCGCCTCCGTGGAGATATTAATGCCTGAATCTTGGTCCTGTGCCATTTGATGGCACAACACGTTCCGTAGGCCCGGTGTCGATGTCACTGCTTGCATCCTGTCACTGACCAGGCTCGTTCGATGAAGACTGACATGGTACTCAAAGGGATACGCACGTCTACCTCAAACTGAACTATCACAGTCGCAGAGCAAAGCTCATCAAGCTATTCGCAATGAACTCTGAGGGAACCGCGTCTTGATTTTGCACTCGCAATTGATGGCAGCAACACTCCATGAATACTCGTCCGATGCTCAACTGCGACGATGTTGCGATTCTTCTTTGTATTACAGTACATAAGGTACAATTCGAGCCAGCCATGCACGACAAAGCCAAGCCGAGACCGAGTCTGAGTGTTCGAGATGAATGCGAAATAGCTGTACGAGACCAAAACCGAAACTTAACCATAAAGGCGCGAACCGAAAGCGTTCTCCATCGCGCAAAACACCGACTCCCCATTCGTCACTTCAACGCATATTACCTGCCGATGCCGCTCACGCTTGGCTGGAACAAGTCGAGCATCATATCCATGCCGTTCCCGTTCTCGCCGCTACCCGTGCGAGTTGCCACTGCACCGTTTTCTGTGCGCATCCGCACGGCAGGTCGCTCCTCATCCGTGTCCTGCTTGCCTTGAGCCTGCCCTTCGCCAGCCCGTCGCGCTTTGAGTCCACCCGCGACCCGGCGCTGGATGAACAGAATCGGGCGAGCAGTCGAATTGTTCGCCCCACTTAGTGCAGCAGCCGCCACCGTCAGGAGAACACGCGTCGAGGCAAGATGTCCGGCACCGAGATATGGGGCGACGGTGAACGCGTCGAGCGCGGCGCTAAGAACGTCTTGTATCATCAAGAGCAACCCGCGGCGCGGTGCATCGGGTGGTATCTGGGCACCGGCAGCGAGCACGTCGCGCAGGTTCTCCTCGGAGTTGGGGTCGTCCGAGTTTGCGGAGGGAGACATTGCTTCTTCACGCGAACGCTTGCCTGGAGCGGGAGTAGCTGCATGTGAAAACTGTATCAGCCCAAAAGCTACAGATGGCTAAGACGAGAAGAACGCACAGCTTTCGCTCCCCATGGGCGTCGTCGCTCCCATGCAGTTCTGATTTCCCGGTGTCGACCCAGGCGCGCTGGTCGCAGGACTCGACGCAGCCAACGACGGCAACACGCCTCCGTTCGGACCCTCAACCGCAGACCCATACGCTCCTCCCGGCCCGCTCGAGCTCGCATCATTCGGATTCGTGATCCTCCCCAACGCGCTGTTCTGCGCAAACACCAGCCCCTGCTCCGCAAACGCCCACAACCAATAATGCCGCGTGTGGATGAACCAGTCGGCCGTGTCGACGATATTGGCCATGGCCGCACGGATCGTCGCCATACGCACCGCTGGTACATGCAGCAACGTCAGCCGCTCCGCCGAACCGGGTGTTGTGCCCGACGGGACCGTCGGGCTCGGCAGCGCGCCGGCGTAGTCCATGATAGGCTTGTAGTAGCGCGTGCAGAGTATATAGTAGACGAGCTGCACGACGCGCGCGAGGGCCTGGCGGTCGACGCGCTCCATTGGGTGCGCATCGCCGGCTACGGGTGGGCGTACGAAGGCGTGTGTGTCGCCCGCCGCGCTCGAGACGTAGGGCGGTGTATAGCTGATCTGTGCAGGTCGCACCCACCCTTCGGGTACCGTCACCATCTGCAATGTGCCGCTGCTGAGCGCTGTTGGGAGGCTTTCGAGCCATCGCTGGATCCGGAGCGGTTCGTACTGAGCAAACACACCAGCCTCACCGGTGAAGACGTTCTGTTTTCCTGCCGGTGGTGGGAAGCACAGATCGAGGCAAAGCGACACGAGCGAATCAAAGACGCGCGCATCGCCATCGAGCGACGGAATGCGGCTCGCGAGTAGACCATCATTCCGCGGCGCAAAAGGGTTTGTTGGGGCTTGGGGCTCTTGTACCGGCGGGTCACTGTGTGGCGAGCCGTCATTCGAGGTCGGTTGCGATTTCGCCTGCATATCGGCGCGGCTGGCGTTCCACGCGTCGTTGCGCAGGTGTTGGTGCACTTGAACGACGGACGTGATGAGCGTGCTCGTCGCTGCCCGTTGCAGTCGCAGTGGACCGTATGGTGACGCGGCCAGCCCGAGCCCGAGATCCCACAGGAGAATGACTCGACCGAACCACATACGAACGATGCTGAGAAACATCAGTGATATACTAGATGCATAAGCAGAACCCTCACCTCATGGCCGGCAACCCTTCGATAACACCCGCACTCAACCGCAAGAACGTCGCAGCCTCGCGACACCAGCCTCTCGTGAACACCTACAAGAAGAGCCAAAAGTCAGCACATACTTGTGACCAAGTTGCAAGTGGTAATCACTTGGCGGACGGCGAGGTAAGTCAATCCAGCAGCACTCAGCGCGCGCGGGTCAGTCCACTGAATGTTCGCGTCCAACCCTTGCTTCTGACCTGGTCCATGGTAAGCCTCAGTCCACACGAAAGAACAAAAGAAAAGAAACACACGAACCTCGCGAACCAAGACTCGGGCCACCGCCCACGGCGTCAAGGTAGGCCGGCATGGCAAGCTGCTGTGCACGCAGGTACACCGGGTCCGTATCCACACCTACACAAAAAGAGCATCAGAACTCATACTGTTCAAAAAAACGCAAACAGACAGACACGCACCTCCCGCCCGACCCGCATCGTTCTGCCCAACCGTATCTGTAACCTTGACCAACGCCAACAACGCGCCCGCGCAGAACCGTCTCGCGTCGCCTCCAGCACCGGCACCATGCCCGTGCCCATACCCACCCGCGGCGGCGGAGGAGGCACAATCAGCCACGCCCTCCTTGAGCAGCGTCTCGGCCGTCCCAAACGGCAAAAGCGGCACGAACTGATGGATCCTAGCCAACCGCTTCGCATCTGAACCCAATCTCGCCTGGCCCGCCGAAGCCACAGAACCCGAGGTCGCGCTCGAGCTGCCGGGCGATTTGGCCGACGCAGCGCCGGACGGGTTGGACGTACCCGCCATACTGACGTCCGCATCGCTCTGAGCCGGCTGCTGCTGCGGAGGAGGAGACGGCGCGTCGTCGCTTATCATCGCCAACACGTCAGCGCCGCCGTTAGGCGCGTACTGCTCTAACCGTCGTGCGCGTGCCAGCTCAGACAGTCCGAGCCCGCCATACGACCTCTCCGTCGCATGCACCTGCGGTTGCGGTTGTGCATGTCTCTGACCGGACAAAGATCCATCGTCGTCGTCGTCGCCGCCGCCGCCGTGCACCGCAAACCCAAGTCCGTCCATCGCGCCGCTCACCCGGATACCATCCGTTTCCGGTCCAATCGTATCGTAATTAAAGTCGTTCGCGCCTGCGCCTACACCCGTACCGGTGGGGCTCGTACCCCGTAACAACTGGCTCCGCGTCTGTGTCTGCGTCCGCGACTGGGTTTGCGTCTGGGAGGGACTACGCGAATGGGTCCTATTCTGCTGCTGCTGCTGCTGCTGCGAGGCGACGAGCAACTGATGTATAGGGTCGTCCGGATCGCTCGTCCCACTCGATGCCGGCGTCAAACCTGTCGTCAACAGATCTTGGTGCGGCGGCTGTGGCGACGGCGTAAACCCAAACTGTGGTGGCGGACTGAAACCAGTGCTGCCCCCACCGGTGCCGCCAAAGTCAGAGCCTAGCTCGCCCAACCCGACGCCGCCACCGAGATGGCCCACACCGGCTGCGGCGAAACCGTGCTCAAACGCGCTTGCGAGCTGGTGGTATGGGATCCCGCTTGCGTCCCAGGTTTGTGGCAGCCCCGTGCTGAACGGCGTACCGAGGGGCGGGCTCTGGGTTTGCGGACCATGTGGACTCAGATCTGCGGAAGAAGGTGGGCGGTTGAGGGCTGCAATGAAGTGAAGAACGGCGGTCAGCCTAGTCGGAAGATGTGAGGCGTAGAATTGGGGAGAAGGGACAAGGTGGAGACGGAAACTGAGCATAAAGAATTGCGGCGCATAGATAACATGGCTCGAGACAGTGGGATACGCACGCACTAGGTGAAGACGAACGCAAAGGCGAGAGCGAAAGCGACTGGACAGACATCGGCGAGGACATGATTTCGGCCTTTGTGCTGCACAAAAACGAGGACTAAAGCAGAAGGGGGACGCCGGGCCGCGGAGCACCAGACACAACCTTGTCAAGAAAGGACATGACAGCCGTGGGGAACGAGACGACAGCGAAACAAAGGCAGTCTCTGCAGGATTTGAGCGCGACGATGACCCCATAAAACCATGGGGGCAGGCAGGGGGGCATGATTCGATCCCTCCGTGGGATGCGCGGCAAGCTTTAGCGCGCGCGGGACAATTAGAAGCAGAAATAAAGAACGAGAACAAGATATGGCCGATGTAAGGGGGGCTGTGCATCTTTTTGGAATTGCAAATCGCACCAACGATTCGCACAAACGGGATTCACACATCGCCACGTGTGCCGTGCCGTGACAGGTTTTTTTGATGGAGCGGACAGAACGGCGATGAGATGGGGAGTGTTTCGGGATCGCATCGGACGCCGGGAGGACAAGACAAGCAAAAAACAAAGCAAACGGAGAAGAAGAAGAAGATGACGACGCACCGGCTTGAACGTCTAGAAAGTCGACGGGGTTGTACAGCGCGCTCCAGATATCAAACACGCCGCCTTGCTCGAACGTCACTGGGCCCGTCGAACCTGGAGGATGTGCTCCGCCGGCGGCCGAGGGGTCGACGTTCATCGAGCTTGCGTCAAAGCCCTGCCAGTTTGCGCCTGGATTGATGATTTGATGGATACACACACACACAAGAACGAGCTGTCAGCTTACAAAACCATCTCACAGCATTAGGCGAGAGGGGAACACGTACCTACTGCGGATGCCGACCCGAAGCCGCCTGCAATCGGCGCACTGAACGTAAAGTCGGAATTAATCGACGGATGCTGCTGCTGCGGGGCGTAGTCGGACTGGGACGGATGTCGCGAATGACTGGACTGGTGCTGGTGCTGCGCATAGGCGGTGGAAGGGTCGAACGGATTTGCGTTTACTTTCTGCGCGAGTGCCAGGTTTGGGGAAATCGAGCCAGAGTCGTTGCCATTGCTGGTGTTGTTGGCGTGTTGGCGGACTTGGACCCGCTGGCTTTGCGTGCGATGCCTGAAGGCTCGTCTTTCTTGGTCCGTCGAGAGCCTTTTGCGGGTCCGCTCTTGGCGCGGCCTTGTGCGTACTCGCATATCTGTCGGAATCAAGATATTGTGGTGGCGGCGCGATTTCCAGATTTGTCCCACAACATCCAATGAGCACGGGCCGAAAAGCAAATGCGCGTTGAACTCGAGCTATAATCAAAATACGCGATAGATGAAGGACGTACGGCACCGTAGAGCGGACAGTTTGAGCACGTCGGACGCTCGCCAGAGCACTTGAGCTTGCGCGACCGACACGACATACACGCCGTCGGCGCCTTCGGCCTCAACGGTACGCCACCTGGTCCAGTGGTTGCAGTAGACATCTGGAAATCCCGTGTACGCGCGTAAAAAGGTGACGAATACGGCGATTATACGTCCGTCGTTTCACGGGCACTACGCGCGTTTAAACAGAGAGTGTCGAGTCAACACAAACGGTGCGTATGTGCGTGCGCGCGCGATGTACGACACTGAGAGAGAGAGTAGGGAGGCGGAGGCGGAACGACTGGAAACAGCGAACGAAAAGAGCGAGAGAGGAGTGAGACTTGCGCACGATGCCGACCAGACAGATACACCTTTGGGATGCCGGCCGCGCGCAGTTACGAAACAAATCTCTCCGCCAGCCGAAATCGCCCCCTTTTTGACAGTCCCCCCGACCCCCGTCCGCTCATCGCCCGCCTGTCAAAAGATTCACACTGCTGCAACTCCCGCACGATCCCGCCCTCGACTGCGCGGCGCTGCTCGCAGCACCTCGCAGTTGCGACGCTCCCCGTGAGTCCTCCACGGCGGATTTCCCGTAATCATCACTGGGTCATATACAATACCCACTCTTTGTTTCAAAGCGGTGTCTCTGCCAAGTCCCCGGACGGGGCACAGGGAGCGGTGCCATCAAGCTGTACCGGTAACTGCGAGGTCGGATTATCCTGCCTTCTTCCTGCCGCAGTGTGCACTGTGACTGTGCACGCAGGCTAACCCTACCCCCCGCTTCTTAATACATTGAAACGCGATCTTAAAATGCTGCGGACCGCACTCAGCGGAACGACGTTATCCGATTGGTTGCCCCCAGGGGGGGATGACATGACGGCCATCTGTCAACCGCACGACGACGCGTCTCGATCGGTCGCTCGAATTCCCAGGGGCGGTGCCAGAATTTCAACAACCCGGGCAGAGCTCATAAGGAGAACTTCCTGAACGAGTAACGGAACGGCCATCATGGATGGACAGATGTGTGACCGACCCGGCCCCCGCAACACTCGTTCTCAGGAATTCCGTTACAGCCGTTTTCAGCGGCCGGCAGCCGGGAGCCCACCTTTGACCCTGAAAAGTGTATCGCTTATATCTCCGTCAAATTTAGACAAGTGGCTCCGGCTGCCGGCAGGCGCCATTAGCGCTGAAAACCGCTGTAAGCCATTGGAAAGTGTCGCGCCCACTCCCACTCCCACTCCCACTCCCACTCCCACTCCCACTCCCACTCCCACTCCCGCTCGCAACACTCAGCCCAGCAAGCTGTTGGCTACAACCGTGTCGTCAAACAGCAAAAACTTCACTGGCCAAAATGCATGCAGCCGCTGGCGAGCAAAAAAAATTATCCTGCAAGCCGTGGGTCTCGTGACTACCGAGGACGGCTCACGGGCCAACTTGCGAACGATCTCAGCAGCCAACGCCTTCATCGGTGTGCCAGCAGTCCTGAAGTTGTCCACTGCAAGTGGATCTTGCCATGACTGACACTCGTACTCGGCTCATCTTTCCTGCGTTGCGATCTATTCCACTGCATTTGGCATGCTAGTGTCAGAACCCCCCCCCCTGAATGCTAGACTCCGAGCAAAGGTCCTTGGTTTTATGTACACGGCCCTTCTGGAATCATGGCCGCCTTGACGCGGAAGCGATATTGCGATATATAGGACCCGACTGAGCGTTGCTTTGTCAAACGGGCCCCTGCTGATCGTCATCGAAAACTGACATCTTCTCAATATGTCGGTACCGGTGATTACGAGCTCAGTTGACATCTTTTGCTCCAGTCACGCCCTTACAGTATCCGTGAGGATAATGGCACATTTTCTGTAGTACATACAAAACACTTTGAAGTCGATTTCATATAGATTTCTCCTGGGCAAGAATCACTGGGATACAGGTGCGCAGAGCTACGAATGAAAAAAAAAAAAACTCGCTGGTCATCAATCCAGCGTCGGCAGATTGATGTGACAGCTAGTGGTGTCCTTCACTACTTGTAAATTCACCGTGTTGATTGAACCGGCTAGGTCACCGACGCTAACCCTACCTCAAAATAACACGGCTGCGGTCAGCGTTGCCGACAGCACAAGACCGCCACGCTTGTATGATTCAAAGTTGCTAGTTGCTTGTGGGTCGCTGTTACTCCGGTCACTGTGAGGTGTCGCACCATGGTAAGCGTCAGGGCTGTCTGGCGCTGAACTGCGACGACATTCGCCGCGAGATCAGAGACAGTGTCTTCAATGCGAACAGTTGCACGAAGTTCTCCGTGATCTGTGAATGCGAACACAGCGATAGCAATAGCTGCGTGAGAGAGCGCAGCTTCAGTCAGTCTTGCAACAAGCCATCCGTGACTGCCCACACACCTCTGAATCACTAATCACACCGTTCAATCTTTCTCGACAGTTGCGCAAAGCTGATGTCTCGTTATCAGCATGGACGAATCCACGAAACCTGTGATTGCGGCGGTGGCACGAAAGTTGATCGAGCTCGTCGCGAACGAAATTGATGCATCTATCGATCGGGAATCCAGTATCAGCCAAGAGGACGAACGGATACCTTTGCTTACTCTTCGAGCTTCTGAACAACTTCATCTGTGACCACCGAATCCCGCGCTTCTGACTTGCGAGTAGCACCGCGAGCTGAGCGATACGATCAACGAGAATCTTGCATTCTTCGGCGTTGTTCTCTTTGAGCTTCCGAGCATCAGTGTAAGCTTGAATGACGGTCCTAATAAGGTTGGTTACAGAGCTTACGCGTAGCTTGGCGAGCACAGCGGCGATTCCTCCACCGCAGACTTGAGCGGCGGGCACCAGTCGCTGCAGTCGCGCAATACTTGAATAGAAGTCTCTAGCACCGCGGGCACATCCTGACGCCCGCGGCGCTTGAGCTTCCGCCACAGACCTACGCTCGACGTAGTAGCGGACGGGACACGAAATGCGAAAGGTAACCCCAAACGTCGGGTCTCCCCGCAATCCTTTATATACCATCTGGTCTCTGCGGGTGGGAAATAGGAGGCAGTGCAGGCTGTACGGCACTCGCACCCTACGACGCAGCTTGACACTTCCGTACTCCAGAAATTCAAGGTCTATGCAGTGACGGCCATTGAGAGACTTCCGCCTTTATCGATATGGCATGACGGGAGTGTCTGCAATATGGAGCAGTGTAAAGACGAAAGGTCCGTTGAGAAAATATATACACACCTGTTAGGCAGGAAGGAGGCAATGATTTCTTAGATCTCAACAAATGCTGGTGAGCATCCGCGTCAGGGTGACAAATCCTGCGCGCAGAGTTACTGGAGGCGATCCTTCGGAACGAGTTGTATCGAGGCAATTCCGCTGAAATTCCGACCATGTTTATTAATTCAGCAGCAGCAGGTATAACTGTCCTGAACCAGACGTCGCTTCGGGGCAGACATGTGCCGTCGTCGCACGTCATAATTGCCGCCGAACCCAAAACTGATCCCTGCCACCTGAAAATATTCCGCAAGGTTTTCTAGTCATGACCGAGCGACCACTTTAATTCCGATTCAACAGCGGGACTCGTCGGTGCCGATTTCGCAGCGTCGGGCTACTTTGATGCGAAGGGGGCATAATGCGACACATTGCGAGCACAATATATAACGCATCCAGCGTGAAGACGCTCCTGCTCACGGGCATTGAGAGATCAGTTCAGCGCAATCATGCAGCTCTCTTTCAAGCTTTTCGCTCTCTGCTCTCTGGCTCTCACCGCCGTCGCGGCACCCAACCGACTCCTCACCGTTGAGAAGTTCGATGGCCTTGTCAACGCGCACAGCTACATTGTCACCCTCAAGCCTGGCGTCTGCAAGGACTCGTTCATCAATGCGGATCCGGCGCTTCGCGAGTCTGTCACTCATGCCGATTGGACGATCATCCACGCGTTCGCCGGTATCTTCAGCCCCAACATTCTGAATAAGCTTCGGGCCAGCGATGCTGTGGAAGGCATCTTTGAAGACGGTTTCGTCGAGCTTCACAGCGAGCAGTACGTCCCATAGTATGCGTTCCGAGGTCCTCTCGCTAATGTCTTCGTCGAATACAGGACGGACGCGCCGTGGGGGTTAGCTCGGACGTCTGCCACGGGCCTATTGCCCGTTCACAATAGCCCGGCGGCGCTCAACTATACCTACGCTTATCCAGACGAAGCCCAAGGCCAAGGTGTCGACATCTACGTTCTAGACACCGGCGTCAACTTCAATCATGTAAGTACGCTGGCCGAGACGTAACTGCAACTCACTCTCATCACACGCACTGCTCTACCAGCATGATTTCGGTGGCAGAGCAACCCATGGCTGGGCTCAATCTGGATGGAATGCAACAGACACGGATGGACACGGCACGCATGTGGCTGGAATTGCCGCTGGTGCCCGTTTCGGCATTGCCAAGGAGGCCAATATCATCTCTGTGAAGGTCTTGCAAAAGTAGTACGTAGCGGACTTGCCGCACTACTACTACGAGGCTGATATCCCCGAATGATCTTATAGCAATGGCCCTGTTACACCTCTAATTGCTGGCATCAACTGGGTCGCCAGTACTGCTCCGACTACAGGCCGCCCATCAGTAGCTAGCATGTCGGTTGGGTCACCAGGTTACAGACCGCTTGACGAAGCCGCAGCTAATCTCGTGTCTGTAGGCGTACCTCTCGTCGTTGCCGAGGGCAATTATAACAAGCCCGCGGCTAGGTACTCGCCGGCGCGCGTCGAGAGCGTCATCACTGTCGGTGCTGTCGACATGCACGACTCCAAAGCGTGGTTCTCCAACTATGGCCCCGAAGTAGACATTTGGGCCCCGGACAGGATATCACGAGCGCGAGCTTCGAAACTGATTCGGGCACTGCGCGCAAAAGCGGCACCAGCCAAGCGGCGCCTCACGTCTCCGGTGCAGTTGCACTTTGGCTCTCGCAAAACCCAGATGCAACTCCTGAGGAGCTCAAGAGAAGCCTTTGGAGCACAACTGGTGTTGTTAAGAAGCTGTGTAGGTCCCGTCTGAACCGTATGTCGTAGACGACGCTCATGCATAACTCTAGCGAAGGACGATAACAACCGCCTACTCCAAGGACCAGTCCTAATCGAACCAAAGTATCATCAGCGGCCTTCAGCAAACTATGGTGCAGGCTATCAGCAGATAATTGGTGGATGTGCCCAACAGTAGTCCGTGCCATCGTTAAGGCGAGGTGTTGTCCTGTGCTCTGATCATCCTGATATTACGGGGGAATACCCCTGGCACATGTTTTTCGACCATTCGATAATAAACGTGATCTCGATCGCACAATGTGGACATTTAACTTTACATGCGGCGAGCGGCAGCGTTCAAGAGCTGTCAATGAATATGATCGATGACACCCAGTCATACTGCTCGTCCATTCCAGTTGCTCGGTCCCGCTTCATTCACCGTGACCATCTCGAGCATCGGCTCTCGTGGACCTGTGTCGTCGATGGTACCGGTGTCGCCGCGCGCCGTGACAAAGTCTTGCCCGACATCGGTCTGCGTCGTCCACATACTACGGTGTCGCAGCGAGGCCACCTGATGCTGTGGATAGCGTATTGACGGGAGAATTTCGCGTTCGCGCTCCACGTAGTCGTACTAGTGCAAACACGTGAGCACCATCGTCTCACAGGCGCAGGTCGAGAATCACTCACAATGTACTCGCCCTGCTGAGACTCGTCAACGCCTTGCCGCTCTGCTTCCTCGCTCAAGCGAATATTAAGCCCGGGGATGACATCCATGATCCAAAGGATGGCAGTTGTGATGCAAAAGCTCACGCGAACCCGGCCAGACTGTCTGCGAGCTGCACGCCGAGCTGCTTCCAATTCCCGTCTACGTACAGCTCTCAGAATCAGATGTCACATTCACAATGATGCAAACGTACCAAGCCAGCCGCCACGGATGTCCGTAAAGCCGTCGTACGCTGCAATCGAGCGCTGAGCGAAGATGCCTGTCAAGAGGTTTCCGACAATTCCGCCAACGACATGCGATGCAAAGATATCTAGACACTCGTCGATATACAGCAAATATTTGAGTTGCGTCCCAAAGTTGCAGGCCGTCCCGGAGACGACACCAAAGATGACGGCCGCGGCTGTAGAGGAAGATGAGAGGGGAGAGCAAATGAGAAGCATTCCGTAGAACAATGAGAATGAGAGACGTACGAGAGCCAACATAGCCGCAAGCTGGCGTGATGGCGACGAGACCTGCTATGGCACCGGAGCAAAAGCTCACCGCTGACCATTTGCGATACACGCGCCAGTCCTGTTGCGGTGTGATCATCAGTATCCCGCTGAGGTATCACAAGCGTAACAAGGGGACGTACCCACGCCATCCAGGTCAAACCGCCGACACTGGCCGAAAGGTTGGTGACGATGATCGCATTGGCAGCGCGCATGTTGGCCGAGAGCCCAGAGCCACCGTTGAATCCGAACCACCCGAACCAAAGGAGGGCCTGACGTCGAAATAAGGATGAACCGGTGAATATAATCGTTGGTCAGCGATGTAGACCGAGCTAAAATCGTGTTCGAGGGCATACCGTGCCTAGCAGTACGTAGCTCGTATTATGTGGAAGATACTCCAGTTCGTGCGTGTTGTACCCTACCCGCTTGCCGATGTAGATTGAGATGGCGAGCGCAGCTGCGCCAGACGTGATGTGCACGGGTGTGCCTCCTGCCGAGTCTAGACCGTGCAACCTATAGCTCCAGCCATTGGGGTTCCAGGTCCAGCATGCAATGGGATCGTAGACGATTGTGCTCCAGACGAAGACGAAGATCAGCATTGGGCCTAATCCGGTACCCCGTGCAGGATGAGCGAAGTCAGTACATGTCGGGTCGAGGACTTGTACGAAGATGGGCACCTATGCGAGCGCGTTCGGCCATGGCGCCAAGAGCGATCATGGCGTGAAGCACGCAAACATCCCTTGATAAACGCAATAAATGATGGCGGGTATACGCAAGGAAGCGATGCTTGGCTGGTCCGCGACACCGCGAAGGGCAAAATGTCCTGATGAGCAAGAATAAGATGTAATCCAGGAAATAGTGCTTAGGTCAGCGCAGAACAACACCTGCAGAAGTTGTGCGCACTAAGATCGCCGATAAAAGCATTTGCGCCGTCGCTGAACGTTAAAGAGTATCCCCAGAACCACCATTGAAGGCTGCACAGAAGCAAAAAGCGTCAGCGTGCGCTCATGTTGGTAGGCACTGCAGCATGGAAAAAAGCGGAGGACAAGCTCGTGCGCCTATAGGATATCACGCGCCTATATCCGACACGCTTCTCTCCGACATGAGTCCGAAATGCTAACCTCGAGACGGCGAGCGACATCATGCTGAGCATCATCATGCTGAGCGCATTCTTTCTGCGAAGAAGTCCCGAGTAGAAGAAGCCAATTCCTGGGATCATCAGCCAGACCTGCGCAACGAACAAAGGGATTGAGCCCGGGACCTCGTTGTGCCAGGACAAACTCACCATGCCAGTGGAACACAGCATCCAGGCAATGTCCCCTGGGTTGTACACCAGCGTGAAGCTTGACCCATCGTCAGCCGTCATCTGTTTCGTGATCGCGCCAGCTGAGGGGGCCGTCAGACAGGTTGCATGGCTCGATGTACATGCAACAGCCTCACAATCATCGTATCCAATTGCCACCATTTTTTCCCGAGGCAACTGCGCTTTGCGCGTGTGGAGAAGAGAAAGGAACGAAGCAAGAGGTTTAACTTTCGACCCGGTGGTGACCCCGTTCATTGCGCATCCTAAGCCGCGTTTTCACCGTGGTGGCATGTCGAGACAACGCCAAGGCCGCTGAGTCGCCGAAAAGGACTGGGCTCGACTGTCGCAAAGGGTCCTGTTGGGCCAGTTCGCTTCCGACGTAGATGTCATTATCTCGGGACTGCGACAGAAGGAGAGTCGGGCAGTGCTGATAACGTGCACGACATTTCCCGCACGATCTGGGGGTTGAGATAACGACTTTGACCAATGTCACAACTCACAAGAACCATGAAAGGGAGTAGCCAGTATCACCTAGCCCTGCCACCCCTGAGACTTGCAGCGCTCTTTACCCGCACCTTATCTCTCCTGCTGCACTATTCGCGAAATCGATCTACGTTGAAAGCCGGTGACTCCCGACACTCTGCCAGACGCCCCTCGTGCCTCGATGACCGATTTCGAAGTGTTCTACCTAGCAACAGACCCAGTAATCGAGTATAAGCCTGCGGTGGATGATGAAGAACGGGCAAGTGGTTGGGTCACAGGCTTCTCACGGGGACTTGCTCCTGCTCTATCTCCCCCACGAGACGGGCAACAAGGCGTCGGTGCACCATGGCGTTCAACCTGTGCGGTCGATGCATCTCTCCAATTCTCCTTCTTCGGTTCGGAACCTACTTCAGAGCTCAGAGCTCGACGCTGAAACTATATAGGAACATCTCTCACGATTCTCGGCCAGTCGGATGGTGTGAGCTGGCTCGCCAGCATAGATGGCCAGAACTTTGAAAGCACGTACTTCACGTTCTCCGGTGGAGTCATCTTGGCGATGGGAGCGCTCGGAAAGCCCTGCTGGCACGCAGTCAAGATCACCCTGACGGAAAAATTGGCCGAAGGCGGGCAGTTGTACATCGATCGCATTTCATTTAAAACCGGCTACAAAGTGTACGTGCTTCTATATTGCCATACCTAAAGCTGAATCAAACCCGCAATAGAGTAGAGCAGCAGTCTTTGAAGTGTACGGAGACCGAACTGAAGATATGGGAAGCTGAGAAGGTCAGTGGCAACTAGGCACCATCCCGGACATGCGCAACTGTTCGAACCGCCTGAATATCGCTTCCACGGCCATCTCCAACGCTCGCATCTCTGCACCCTTCAATAAGCTTCGCCTTTATAACAGTAGCAAGTCTGTAGTTTCGGATGCTATTCCGAATCCGGATGAACCCTCAGGGTCAGAGACCGCGCGTACGCCCAAGGAAGTGGCGTTCTTCTTCCTTTACGGAAACCTCAACTCGGACCATGGACGATACCGCGTAGACTCACATACACAGCATGGGGTGACGGGCCGCGAGAGAACAAGTCACTGCAAATATGCGGTGCAACGCGCGCTCCTGTGGTTTGGGGTCAATGTGGGTTCCAGCATGGTCTCGATGCAGGCTACGCTCATCAACCGCGACGCGGCAAAACTTGACATTATTTCGCTCGATTACTGCATGTGAGCTCCCTGCTTATTACAAGAGTGCATGAGAGCTAACACGAACGATCAGCCCTGCACCCACATCGTCAATCGGAAAACTCAAGACGCGTTGGAGGGGTACTTCAGAGGACGGTACCCCCACGCGCCGACTTGCTGATGTTGACACCGCAAGTATCCAGCCAATCTCTCCTACGGGAGATCGTCGCCGCTCTTCGACCACAGCCTCGAGCTCAGCTAATGGGGATTCAACCAGACGATGGGTCGAAAGCCAACCGTCTCACGTCTCCTCTTCGGGCTCTGAAGGCGCGCTACGCCCGAATGATTCGGCGTCTATGCGCGGTGTGGACCACGTACCGATCACGGTCGCGGCACGGGCAGCGACAACCGTAGCCCCGGGGTCCGCTACGATAGCAGCCGAGAGCACTCGCACGCCATCGGTTTTTCATCGCGTGTTCGGAGGGGGTGTTCCAGTAGGTGTTGTCCAGCGTGGTGGTGGAAGTCGTGCGGCGCGCATCGTTCGAAAATCCCTGCGGAGCGGTAGGATCAACTAAATACTTCGTGCGTGTTGGAGGCATTTCTTGTTCTTTGTGAATCTAGTGATATAAATTAACCTGAAAATGACAATGAGATTTATGCGAGAGACTTATGAGTAGAACTCTTTCATAGAACTGGAGCTGTAGGGTGACTTCAGGTGTGATTGTATGCCAAAGCAATGTACCACGATCTCATCCCAGAGAACCCAATTACTGACTCACGCGAAATAGGGAATATACATATTGCTGAGAGAAGCGACACTAGAAATAGCGGGCTGAGAAGCACTAAGCGTAAGGTAATCACGTAGAATAAGCACCGAGCAGGATTTGCTGACTGCCTGAGCTGTGATAGTTTGGCGCAGCCTCGCACAACATAGGATCAGTAAAATCTGGCATATGAAGCAGGCGATTGTGATTATTAGGGGCTGCGGATGACGTGAGCAGAGTTGAAGAGGCACTGGTTTGAGACGAGGTTACGTACGCAGCCCCGAGATAACATCTTTTTGGCTCCAGCTGAGAAGTCTCGCTTTCATTTCTTCCGTGCTGATATCATGGCATAAGGAGAGCCATAGTGCAATTACTCCGGAGACGTGTGGAGCCGCCTGGCTAGTGCCATTCTTGAAGCTGGAATTGAAGTCCGTGGGTCCGCTCACAGCGCTATTTATGTGTACCCCTGGGGCCCAGATATCCACCTCCGGTCCATGATTTGATTTCTCCCATTTGGCATCCTCTATGCTGACTGCACCGACGGTAATCACGCTGTCGAGACGTGCAGGTGACCATTCACCCGCTGGTTCGTTTTCGTTCGCCGCAGCAACTACAACGTGTACACCTGCCGCCACGAGATCATTCACAGCACTTTCCACTTCTCTGTACCTGGGCTGCTCGGAAACCCTTAAGCCGAGGGAAATGCTGGCAATCGATGGGTTGCCAGTCTTTGGGGCGGTTTTCAGAACCCAGTTGAGTCCGCCAATTAGATCTGTAGGGTCGGCCTTATCCCTAGTTAACGAGCAAACATATCATCAGTTAGTTTATCTATCTCCAAAACCTGACACTTACGCGGTTGTCATAACCTTCACGGAGATAATGTTGGCCTTCTTCGCAATTCCCCAACGCTTACCCGCGGCAACTCCGGCAACATGTGTACCATGTCCCATGGTGTCGTTGTGTTTCCATTCTTTTGGCTGCCATGTCATATTGATCCTCCCGTCAAAGTCAATCTTTAAAATATGCCAATATATCGAAAGTGAGCCTCGCGCGTGCTCGACACGCTGGTAGCACTCACATGTTTGACTTGCACCCCAGAGTCAATGACATAAATGTCAACACCTTCTCCCGCCTTCTCTGGATATGAGTAGCTATAGTTCGTCGCCTTCGATGCACCAGTCAGCTTGCGAGGTGAGAATGTCCGCGCTAAACCCCACGGCGCATTCGGCCTGGAATGAGAATTGTGTCAGCAAATGCACGACCGCACAGCACATGATCTCATACTGTGTAGACAGAGTCTGCCCCATGGCAACTTCGGGGACTCTGGCTGCATCAGGACAACTCCGAATACTGTTGGAGACAGCTGGGCTAAGCGTCGCGACGCAAGCGAGACTGAGCGCATTGGCCACGAGGAACGCGAGCGAGAGCTGCATTGTCAGTTCCAGTTGGAATGTGCAGAGTGCAAGGCCGAGCGTCCACTATTATGCCCTCGCTAACCCGACCGCTTGGTACGCACTTCCGTAACCCGTAAGACGGCCGGTATCGGAGCCGTCGTCGCACCGGCGCATTGCGTTTCAGTCTGGCGTTCCGGACGCGACCACGGAGACTTTGTACGCCGATCGAACAGTGAGGCTAGTCTCACTGGATGCAGACAGACATCACCCATGGACACAGCAACGAAGCTACTTCTGGTCATTACGCAAAGTACGCGATATGAGATACTCATAGCCAACAGTTCTTCTGGTTACGATGATTCATAAGTCTTCATGCGTTCAAAGTCTGTGTTACTGAACGGCGGCCATGGGAACTCGCAGGGAACGCAACCACAAGCAATCAGAAGTCCCCGGGCGGCGACTGAGTGGAACGTGAGCACCTGTCCAAGCGGAGTCAGCGGGGATCGGGCAGTGCGTCCCAGTCATTTATCAACAGTTTGCTATCAGGCACTAACTTGACACTTCCTGAAACTCAGCCAGTCAATGTATGGGCCGAACTAGGCTTAATTTGAGTATATCAATAGCAATCCGTCCGACGCATCGGCTCATCGCCTCTACCACAAGCACGAATTGCGAGCTTCAAGGAAAGCGGTCCCGTCAACGAGTTGTGTGAGGAAATAAGCGGTGAATTGTGATACCTGTGCTTAAATCTTGCTAAATTCGGTGAGAAATTAAAGTAGGACCAGTGCCATGCGTTATCGATTTGAGAGGATAGCAACCAACAGAGGCACAACTAAAACATTTGGAACATGTGCCATACAGCTAAGAACCGCCATTAAGAACTTCGTGCATCCCATCAGATCAGACCAGGATGTCAAAGAGCAAGCGTAACACATGATGACGAAGACTCCAATAATCCTGATCCATCACGGACTGTCCAGTAGAGGTCTTATCGAGACTGTCTGGCTTGCTCTTTGTCTCAATGAGAATTGGTCCTTGGAGGAGCCGGTTGTTGTTGACTGAACCCCAGGCTAAGAGAGACTTCAGGTTGGGATGTTGCGCAGATGATTGAACTCCGATACTCACGAAACCCTGTAACAACATCCATTTTGCTCCACAGGCGACGCTTGATCTCCTCTGGCTCCGCATTACCATGTTCTGAGATCCACAACGCGACCGCCCCGGACACATGTGGTGCCGCCTGGCTTGTCCCGCTGTGGGACAACGATCCCGTCCTATTCGTATTTGACGCACTAGTGATTTGTAAACCAGGCGCCCAGATGTCAACGGCTGGTCCGTAGTTGCTGCTGTCCCACCGATCGTCATCAATCTTTGTCGCGCCGACTGTGATGGCGCTTGGTACGCGCGCGGGGGACCAGGCGGCGGCGTCTTGGTTCTTGTTGCCAGCCGCGACGACGACATGGACGCCTTCTTTGATAATTTTTTCTGTAACCCAGTCGATTGAAGAGCTGTTCTTGACACCGACGGAGAGGTTGGCGATGGACGGACGCCCGGTCAGGCGAGCTGTCACTGCGACGTAGATCAACCCGCTGATCAGATCTGCAGTTCTGCCTTTATCTCTGGGTCGCGCCAGCTTCAGCACGTATATAGCTCTTGTAGGGAGAGAAATTGACTCGCACCTCGTTTGAAGAATTTTGACAGAGATGATGTTCGCTTGCTTGGCCACACCCCAGCGCCTTCCTGCAGCGATTCCTGCAACATGCGTACCGTGGCCTTGCTCGTCGCTCACATCCAGGCCCTCAGCTGCCCACCCATGGGACGCGCGACCTTCGAAGTCGACCTAAGACGATGAGGTAAGCTGTTCCACTCATTTTTGAGCAACAAATGGGTCTCACATGTTCGATATACACACCTGTGTCCAGGATGTAGATATCCACGCCCTCCCCTTGCTTCGATTCAGCATCTGGGTACGCGTACGTGTAGTTGAGAGCCAAGGGCCAAAATCCATCGTCATGTGGAATCAGACGTCTTTTTGAAGAAACTCGCGCCAGACCCCATGCTGCGTCCGTCCTGTATTGGCGTAGCGTCAGCACGTCATTCGTACCAAACAAAGCCACCGAGTGGGAGCTCACTGCAACGTTTGAGGCTGGACCACACCATCCTCAACGATACTCTCTACAGCCGCGCTGGCCCTGAGCATGTAAAGCTGCTGTGCGTCGAACACCCCCGCAAATCCATGCAGAATGCTCGAGTCCCAGTCAGCATGGGTGACCGCGGCGCGCAACGACGGGTCCGAGGCGAGCAGAGTGTACTTGCAGGCGCCGGGCTTGAGCTTGACGATGTAGCTGTGCGGGTTGACGGCACCGTAGGCCCTCTGTACCTGAAGGAGTTTATCCGGTGCAGCCAGGACCGAAAGGCCGAATAGAGCGACGAGGACGGTGCTGGTGAACAAACGCATTGCAGTAGATGTTCTTCAGAGAGAGGTGAACAATCTGTAGGACGAGAAACACAGGTCCAAAGGCCATTTTATGCCGCAGTGGCAGTCACTCAAAGGCTATCGCGAATTACGGACACAGAAGGTGCGGTACCGGCGCCGACCGCCACCGAGCCCTCCGAGATGCACCTGAAAGGTGAGCGTATGATTGCTGCAACACCATGCCCAGTCAAACTCCCTTGTTTAACGCGGGGTTTCATAATCCCTCGCCTAGAATGACGAGATATGATGCTTGCGGAGGAATAGCTCTGATCTCGGGATGAACAGTCGCCGACAACGCAGGCAACAACTCGTGATCTAAACAACTCCAGTTCAATTTAGCGCTTGACAGAGATAGAGTACAGATATGAAAGAATGAACATAGTCGCGAAATGCGTGTGCCCATTATGCGAACACCACCGACCTTATGGGTGACACATTTGAGCACCCCAGAACAGCCAATAAAGCAAGAACACACACAGCAGCGGCTTGCACATATAGAATACCCGCCATCACACAAGCCCGCGCGCTGGTGTGGTCCCGGGGTACGGTGCCGTCGACCCCAGCACGTTCGTGCGTGCCATCCTACCCGGCCGCTGCGGTGCACCACCACCATCACCACCGTTCCTCCCCGCCGCGCCAGCACCATAGTCTTCAAGAACAGCCGAAGACATGGGGTACGGTTCCGTTGGCCCCAACGGTAGAGCCTGACGCGGAGGAGGCGGCGGAGGTGGAGGTTCACGAGCGCTAGGCCCGGCAGCACGTCTATACTGATTCAATGTAGCTGAAGTCAGACGGTATGGTTCTGTTGGCCCCAACGGCGTAACTGAATGAATGGGCGGGGGTGGGGGCGGCTGAGGTGGCGGTCCGCGAGCGCTAGGTCCAGCACCACCCCTGTAATCATTTAACGTAGCCGAAGTCAGATGGTATGGTTCTGTTGGCCCCAGGGACGTAACTGGAGGAATGGGCGGAGGTGTAGGAAGATGAGGACGCGGAGCGGCTGCCCCATCTGCATGCCTGGCGCCGTAGTCCGCCTCGTAGCCCCGAACGGCGGAGCTGTAGCTCGGCAACGGCGTCGTCGTGGGTGGAGATGCGGGAGAGGCCCCGAGCAGTGCACGTAGATCGCTCCCTCCGGCACCAGCTCCAATCGCTGAGAACCGTGGCGGAGGCATGTCCGAGCTGTAGCTCGGCAGCGGCGTCGCACGCTCCTGAGAGTCCGTCTGCGCCGGTGCCGTCTCCAACCGCCTCCCGTGCACATCGCGGAACTCGCCAGGCCGCGTCCAGTGGATCTGAGCGGGAGTGACGTCCTCCTGCGGCGGCGTGTACGGCTCTGGCTGGGGTATCGGCAGTGGTGTAGGTGTAGGTGTAGGTGGGGTCTCGCCTGCGCCTTTGCGCAGACGTACCGTGCGCTGGGGTTCCGTGGTCTGAGCGCGCTCTGGTCCCAGCGGGTGATCGAGGATCTCCCACGAAGTCGACTGTGCGCCGGTCGCGGGGGTGGTATGTCGCGTTTGGCCTATGGGCCGCACCGGGTGCCGTGGCGCATCGACATCCGAATCTTCTGTCCACGGTGCTGCCGCGGGCCGGTTGGGAACTGGTGGATTGAACACGGGCAGGTCGCCCAAGGGGTCCAAGCGAGGGGAGATCGGCGATTTCTTGCCTCTCCAGGTTTGCAACTTCGACTTGACCGCTGCTATCATCACGCTCGGCGCCTCCCTGCGATGTACATCAACGATCGGTCGCTCACATGCCGGACCAAGAATACTGACGAGTAGTACTCGAGCTCCACGAAGTCGAATTTCCCATGATTGCCTTTCGTAATGGTCAGGTCTGACCACCCGTGCTCGTCGACCATCTTGACGCCGAACCACAGCAGCGCGCGCTCGACGACGAACTTGGAGTGGGCCGAACGCTCGGCTGTCTGACGTTGGAACCGCTCGCGTGTCTCGCGATCACAATGCTCCTGGTTTGCGGTCATATTGACCGGAAGGGTGACAACGTAAGATCCGTGACCAGGCTGGAGAGTGCCATAGACGAACAATGCGCGTGCGCGGTGAAGGGCTGACATAACGATAAGCGTAAGCGTAAGCCTACAGGTGAGAGGCGGTACGTACGAGACTTCTTGTCGAAGGTGATCTTGGCAGACGCGCCAGCAGTGGTCGTAGAGGCAAATGTGATGTTGGTCCCTATTACTTTATCCTGCCACCAGTCCTGACGAAGTCGCCATGTACGGTCCGTGCACGGCACCTTACCACTTTCAGTCAGCCTGAGCGATAGTCAGCACCTACTCAGTTGCGGATGAAAGCGGCCGACTCGCCATTTGAGGTGTGTACCGAACGTGATACGGTCGATGTGCAGCCACGAGCGTTCGGCGTTGCTCTCAGGCCTGTCGAACCCGATCGCTTCGATTCTAATCCAGTGCCATCTCGGCTCAAGGTCATTCAGTACGAGGATCCGGCCGTCTGTGTATTCGGCGAAATACGAATGGTTGTAGTTCTCCTGACCGTCCAACGTTGCGCGCCACGCCATCGATTCCGTCTGTCCCCAAACGCAAACGCTTCTCCCTGGAGTGGAATGAGCAATACTCTCGGATGGACACAGGTAGACACGTCGCAGCGCACCAAAAAACGAGAACTGGAGACCAGATCCAATGCTAGACGTTGTGCGACGCGCGTCCCCCACGCCACGCTGCGCGCCGCTGGGTCCTACCCGGGCTGGTGCTAAACCCTTCGAGAAAGTCGTAGTCCAGCCCGTAGGCTTGGATGGATCGTCCACGGCCGGGCGGTACATGATGACGGGATCCGTTGCAAGATAAGTAACTTCAAACTCGCCCTGTTGCGCCATGACGGACGGCCAGCAAGCTGAACTCTACAGCAAGGAGAGAGGAAAAGGTACAACGGCGGCGCTCCGGTCCCTGGCGAGGCTTGCGGCTCAACATGCGGACTTGGTGCGGCATTGGTCCCTTATGCCAGGTCAGAAGAAGTAGTCCATAGGGCGCTGTTACAACGACACGGTCTCTTTTTGTTGCGGCTGAGATCCTGACGGTGTCGCGCTTCGGCGCGGTGGTGTGCTAGTAGTCATGGTCTAATGGCAAGCACTGAATCGGATCAGGCCGCTCTTCATTCTTAACCAATCTTATCGACGTTGGTGTTGTGTTGATCGCTCCCCCAAATCGTTGCGGATCGTCCGTTGTTACCTAAATTCTACCGCCCATAGAACAACATCGGAAATGTCCCCACGCCCTGCTAATCCCGGGCGCTCCATGAGTTATAAAGCTGTTTGCTCTGGGGGCTTGAGCGTGAGATCGCAGAGCGCTGGCTCGTCCCTCCCACCGTACACGCGCAACGCCTTTGTTCCCGTTGAACCAAACGCGGGAGACATGGCGGATTTTGATCGAGCTCGGATGGACAAGCTCGAACGGACGTTCAACTGGGCCCCTATGGTGGTGCGCCCGCTCGCTCATTGTCCTCGTCACCGGCTGATGCGTCAGGAACTTTAGGCGGGGGTGCTGTCTGCCTTTGATATAGGCTTCATCGGTTTAACGTGCGTGGGCAAATTCCAATCGAAGTTCTTGCGACCTCACGTCACCCGCAGCGCAGACAAAATGGAATCAGATTTCAAGCGTCCGAGGGGGTGCCTCTGGATGCTGGGGTGCTGGACTTTCAGCATGCTTATAGCGGCTCTGGCGATTGGTCTGTCGCTGCGCGGGATGCATAATCTGGACACGTATCGCGCGCTGCTTTATCCCAAGCGTTGTCAACGTGATTATCGACGACGGCTGAAGGTATTTATTCTGATAGCCGAACGTATCACTGGCCCATTACTATTTGCCTCGCTGGTTGCGTCTCTGATTGGGCTATCTCTGTTTCTGGCCCCCATCAGCTGGAGCCTGTTTGCTGCCGCAATAACCGTCATCGCAATTTTGATGGCGATATATGTGCTAACAGCTTTTGTTCCTTGGCCCCGAAGATATCCAGAAGATAGAGACGCGGATACGGATGATGACGAACAGAATAAGGTTGGAAAAGCTCACTATCATCTCGGGCGATTCGATCGTGCCGTACGTCAAGACAAACCATTGGGCGTAGAACCACAAGATCATAGCAGAACGGACAGTTATATCGATTACCGACGTTCAAACTTGGGCGAACCCAAAGATCAACACGCGAGTTTTTCGGACAGCGACGACTCGGGGGATGACAGCGATCAACCAGAACGGGGCGGTGGTCGAGTTGCCGCTGCCGAACGACGCCGTTCGCAGGCCCAAATGCTCCAAGCCATCATTATCTACGTGAGATTGTTTCGTGAAGATTTTTCGTTCAATGGAACTAAAATCTACAGTGTGGCCAGGTGTGCTCTGCTCTCGTAGCTTGGCTTCTGCACAGGTACGTTATTCTTTGCCTTAAAGCGAGTCTGCTCATGGATTGCTCCTCAGTCAAAGCCATTCACGCCGGGAAGACCTGCTCCGGACATCAATAGCACTGGTCAATCCCAGTGTTGCAGTCCCACCAGTACGACAAGCCACACCGACGGAGCAGCTGCTCACAGCAGTTATTACTACATTGCTGCTCGTCTCTGCTGGAACCATCTTCCAAAGACTCAGGGTACATTTCTGGTCGGGACTCGCGACAGTGAGCAATAGGAGAGCCGTCGGGAGCCTATCAGGGTCGCTCACGGCCTCGCGAGCTCACCTAGTGGCCCAGTGTGACTCGTTGACGGAGGAAAACTCTGCTCTGCAGAGCCAACTTACGCGAGTGGCTGCAAATGACAGTGCGGCGCCAGAGACAGAAGATATTGCCTTGTTACTCGAGCAGCTCAAACAGCTCAGGTCGGAGAACGACCAAAAGGACCGGGAAATCACAGCCTTGCGACATGGTCAGCCAAGTGTGGATGCTCCGCAATTCGGAAGATCCTCGTCAAAGATAGGCTCACATCTTAGTTCCTCGTCATCCAACACACTGTCATCATCGAACGACCCGCGTCGCAGTGTTTTCACCTTTTCTAAAGGCCTACCAGTCTTTTCATTCTCTCCTAGCTCTAACACGCATTCGGACAACTATCCATCTCATCAGGGTACTGGCACACGTAGATATACCGATGTGTCTCCACATGTCACGCGCCTACTCCCATCTTACCAGCCAGCAATGGTTCGGCGGCTTTCAGCAGATTCTCTGCAGGCCGCACGGGTCCAGCTATCTTTGGAGCGCCGCCGCCGTTCAGCAGCTCGGCTGATGGTGATTTGCGCTCCCAATAGGAACGGGATATCCTCGTGAGCCCTCTACCTCTGGTCATCACGCTATATGCTACTTACCTTACCTGCAGTTGTTCGTGGCATGCGACTCGTAACAAGCCCAATGCGTATCATGCTCGTCAAGCTCAATCAGGGTATCTCAACTGCGGGTGCTCACAGAACGAAGCACTGTTCGAAGAATCCCTGGCACGAGCTGGAGTTGGCTCGATTTCAACAGGCCGAGAGCGCCTGCATCCGGATATTCGCCGCGCCTTGCTCGCAACGCTGGAGAAAAAATATGGCTACGTGGATGGGGATTTCGAAATTGATACCACCGGTACTTGGGTTCCAGGTCAGGAGCCAGATGTGTGGGAGACGTGCCTTCGAATTGGCTCACACTGACCGGCCGCTGGGCCTCCGACTCCATTCGCACGGGCTCCTCCTCGTCGTGCTGGCGGTACTCCACCGCCTGATTCAGCAACTCAAACAAAAACTGCGCTTGGATTAGGATGAAGAAGCGGTTGTATCGGGACTTCCGACCATCCATTGCACTATCCACATGAACTTACCAACAATGCTTCGCGTTGCTTTAGCTTCGCACATCGACGTGAATTGATACGTATAATACATCAAGTTCATATCTTATCATGTTGTCGTACTTGCGGCGTCTGTCAGGCAGCGAGGTGGAACCATCTGCTCACTCGCGTTGCATTCGTCTGTAATGACGGGTGAATGCAAGGATGGCGCCGGTCTATGAAAATGTCAAAAAAGTGCCCGCGCTCAAGTGGGCGGCGGCGGCTGTGAGTCATCAGTGAAGGGCTGCGCGTGCGGCATCTCGCTGATCATCTTGACTGCCGCCTGTTGCGAATGCAGAGAATGGCAGGGACAGCAAAGACCATCAGATCATCGCTGCGACTAGTGAAATTTTATTCAATAGCTTTCAGCCGCCTTTAGGTGTCTTCTCAGTGTGGTACAACTCATGCTCGCTGAGCCGGAGAAAGAATATGGTTGTAAGGATGAAGAAATTTTGACTTGGGTCCCGCTGGTATTTGGGTCCCCGGCCAGGGACCGGTAGTGTATGAACAAATAGCACAGAGTCTTGCTAGAAGGTGACAGGAGCACACTTGACGATTAGGACCACTAGAATTGGAAGCAGCAGGCGGAGGAGAGAACTCAGAGGCAATAAGCACACTCTAAACTCCGTCCGAACGCACGCGGACTACAGTATCAGCAAACCAATACTCTAACATGACGCAGCCCTGAACCGATAATGTACAATGACCGTATCAGGTAGTGATGTAGTAAGGGCGGCATCGCTCAAGCGGCTCGTGGACGGGGACGAGCGGTGATATCGGTCAAAGCAGAAACCTGGAGGTACCTCGCTCTGCCGCTCTGCTCGCTCATGACCCCTCACGAACCATGTTTGATGCATTTCATGATGTCCTTCCAGAACGATGCGACATTCAGCTTCTAAGCCTCGTCGTAACATCGCCGTGAATATTTGGTAGTCCGGCATGGTACTTCACTGTGCCATCCACCAGCAAATGCGTGCCTCTGTTACTGTTGCCCACGCGGTCGCCCCCACTGTTAAATCAACACTCATTGAGAGTGCGGCCCGTCGGTCAAAGCGAAGCATTGATGCTATCAATCGGCGCTCGTGCTGGTAGCCACACAGCGAGCACGTGGGTCATGACAAGCGAAGTCAACGGGGCCTTGACCTTCAACCTATCAGGCTATGGCTGTAGTTTGGTCAACGCGCCGTTGATAACAGAATGATCACCGCCCCTGTGTCCGCTGTGCCGGATCGCCCTGTAAAGCGGTCGTTGTGTATCTAGAGCCTAGCTAGTAACAGCGTTCTGTCAGCAGACCAAACGTGCAACCTGACAGGTGAGTCTCAGAGCTTATACGTCTTCAGAAGTATACATTCACTGCTACTTTCGGTGCAGTCTTCCTGCGATAGAGCTTTCTTTGTTTTGGTTGAATAAGGCACTGCCGATATGTTGCCCAAATATTGACCCTTGGAGATATCGCGAAGGTGTCACCTGTGTGAAACCGGCGTCGTCCATATTGGATTATACTGAGATTGCGCACATGGTACCGATTATCGTACTACTTAAGTCCGCCCTGCCTGAACATAGCTTGAAAAAGCACCCGCTGGACGGAGAACATACCCACTTCCTCTTCATCGATTCACCTCTTCTGCTCGCTCAGGTAGCCTGTTGCGATTTTAGCTGACGCTGCAATGAGCTGGCAACTACCAACCCTCGATATGGCCATTCTCGACGTTCTGCATCTTCGCGTTCAGCAACTCGAAGGATTACTTCGACTAAACCTGCGAAAGGGAGTACATCACAGCCCAGGAGGAGTATGTTGCTGCCGTTTCGCGTGTACATCGCGCCCGCGTCGATTCCAACGGTGACCCAAACATTCGTCAGACCGCCTCTTTGCCACATCGGATATCTGGACAGGAGCTCCATAGCTCAAACATCCGCTCAGCTCCCGATTGGGCAAATTCAGTCGCATCACATCGCCGAGAAGTCGCTGGCTTGAGCTCAAACGGTGCCATGCAGTGTGCAAAACAGCGGCTGTTGGACGTCGCCGCCCGTTTGCGTTTAGCTTGGGCCGTATTCGAATTAGTTGTTCGCAACCTCACGCTATGTGCTCATCATCGAGAGCATGTCATCAGGATCTTGAAACAGGCCAGCGGAGACGTTCGCCTGGTCACAATCGCGGGTCTTCTAGACGCCGGTCGCGCAACATACCACAGCTTGATTGCCCAGTACCAGACCGCGCAGGACATGTGCAGGGTTGGACGTGCGCGCAAGCAATTGGTGCTTGAGGAAGTTATCCACACTGATGAGCACAGGTACTCTGCAGTGCTCCATCAGACCCTGTCCACACTGGGATACCGTACTAGCATGATACATGCTCTAGTTGCAGACTCTAGTCTGAGTGTCCATGGGCTGTTGGAACAGTTGCATCATTTGGAAACTCGTTGTAGAACGAGAGTTCGAGGCCGTCGCAAAGGACGAGCGAAGATGCATCGCGTGCTCCAGGCCCTGCCAGAAACAGTGAAGCAGGTCTGCATGTAACGAATGCAAATGCGTGGCGATCTGGGATACGGTGTCAGACTCTGTCGCTCAAGCCAATATATTGAGCAAAATGATATAGTACTCCAATGTGTGCGTGCTATAACGGTGATTTAGCGATCGTATATAACACTAGTTCTCGCTGAGGCCGACCAGGAGGACTCTGCCAGGGATCAAAGTCCAGTGGCGCACTCTCTATTTGAACGAGGACCTCGTTGAGGACAATTGCAACACCACCTTGGTCAGGGGATTGGGGATCGGCAAGTTGATGATTCAGATACAAACCGCGCTCGGCTGACTATAGGCCAACATGAATGAATATGCGCCTGAAAGAATCTAGAAGGGTGTCGTGGCCAAAGACATTCATATTACAAATGCAGCTTATGACGGTAGGTAGTAGCTTGATAGAGTAAATTCGTGATGAGACTCTTGTCAGAACATTCTGGGGCGGCGTCAACGCCGGAACCGGGAATCTGGGAATGTTCACCTATGTTCAACAAATGACGTCGTACCTCAAGGCATGGTGTGAGCACTGGTCCCATCGGATCCTGCAGCAGTGGATATGTCATTTCACCCACATCACTTGTACGTGATGCAGCACTAGAGCACAAAATGCATGACACTGGTCGATGCGAAGCGACAAGAAGCTATGAAAATACTGTCGATGACGCATACTCACACAGTGTAAAATGTTGGGCCTAGAGCGCGAAGCGAAAATGCCGTGGACACCTCTGATGACCGAATGAAGGCTAGACGGGGATTCTCCCGAGCACACGTAATATCAGATTATCCATGACAGCACGGTGGAGGCGCGGCGGTCGATGTCCCGGGACCGCCGGTGGAATTGAGACTTGCGCTCAATCCGGCATGGACTTGACCAAAAGCAAACACGTAATGACCTTCACCTCGTCACAGCCCTATGTATCCACTTCGACTGGCGCTAACGAGGTAATTGGACAGCGTTCAGGATGATATTAGAAGGGTATGAATGACGATCCGCCTCGTTGAAGTCGACAGGAGTCACATAAAGGAGCACCCCACTGTAAATTGGCTTTTGGTCGGGAACCTTTTCACGATGTCCACTTCCTAACTCGTACGAGGTGCTGTATTCCTCTATCTCAAGGGGCCGCGCAGATGTAATCCGCCTGATGCTCTCGCTGTCCGAGCCGGAGGTGAAGTGGTCAAACAACCTGATCCCGTCTCTCAGTGTATAGTAACCTTATCATCATCCTTCTCACTAACTGATCGTTCGCAAGAACATGCCTGCGATCAAGAACGAGCAGCGTTTCGGCAAGGTCCCACGACTTACAGTCCGGCACGCCGACGGGACGGAGACAGTCAGTGCGAGTTTCAACTTCTTCTCACCTTCACAATCGCACACTCACATCTGAACGTCGCACGTAGCATATATGGGAGTCTCGTGCGATCTACGACTACGTAGCGTCTGAGCTTGGGTTCTTACCGTCAAACCCGCTCGCTCGCGCTGATGTGAATTCACTGGTCTTTTCTCTTACGAGATCCTTGACATCATTGCCTGCAATGCCGTAAGTAATCAAATTTAAAGGCGCGAATCTGCGCAGACATTGAACCAAAGCACATTGACAGAGTATTGAGACAGTGGAGGCTCGTACGGCGTACCTTGCGAAGCTGCGCGATATCAAGATTCCCGAGATTCTCGAATACCACGAGAAATACCTTATGGAAAAGAAGAGCGCGGGTCCATACTACGGTGGACAGAAGGTGCGTTCCACCGTGTTCGGTAGGATCGTCCGTTGAGAGAAGCCACCTGGAAGATTCTGCTCCCGGACGTCCTGCTCTACACCATCTGGTTGCGCTTGGTGATGATATTCGACGATAACTACATCAGCGCGCAAAGGTGGCCCCATCTAGCCCGCATTATTGATGCATGCGAAACTGGTCGGCCAGGCGAGATCGCTCGATCATGGGACGCCCAGTTTGACGGAAGGTACGGCACGAGCTTGACCAATAGCCGGATCTCTGAATTTGACTTCTTTACCAGGAGGCTCATGTACAATGCTGAGCAGGCAAAGTGGGTCTTGTAGAATCTGCAGGTTGAATCATGGCGACGCCTGTTTGCGTTTGCAGTGAATGTACAATAACAACGTGTACGCTGTGTCGTGTTCACTTCCAAGGGTCGAACAAAACCTTGCCCCAGACGCCGCTCTCGAACTGCTCGTAAGCGTGCTTCGCCTCGTCCATGCCAATGATACGCTCGACCAACGCGGGTTCGCCGACCGTCTCAGTACCGTCTGCGCCGACCTGAAAATACACCCTGATGAGAAGGAGAATCGCATTGAAGCATATGCGAGACACGACTTGCCGTGATCTCGACACCTCCAAAGATTTTGCACGACGGTGCAAAAGGTCAGCGGCGAGCTCCATGAGCGCGCGTACGGGACAACGACCGAAGACAAGTCCGACGTTCTTGTCGTACAGAGCACCACCCGTGATGGGCAGTTGGGAGTGATGGTTGTGCACGCCGACGCTTGAGATGACGCCGAACGGCTTGATCATACCGTACGCCATCTCGAACGCCTTGACGTTGCCTACGACCTCGAGGATACCGTTGACCTCGCCCGCGATCTTGGGTGCGTCCTCGGGTCCGATCCACTCGACGTCGGTCGACGCCCAGTAGTGCGAGATGATTTGCGCTGCGCGTGTTCGCCGAGCGGGCAGCGGGTCCACAGCGATGATGCGCGGCTTCAGATCTAGAAGGGCAGTATTGGAAGTGGGGTACAGGAAGTCGAGGAGCGCAATGAGCGCACACTGCAAGGACGCATATGAGTAGGGGGACAATATTACGATGCGGGACATACGACACCAACTGGTCCGAGGCCGACAACAGCGAGTGTGAGGGGGGCGTCCTGCAAGCTTATGGCTGGTGCAGGTGGGAAGAGGTTAGCCTTGGATTGGATGAGGCTGGAGAATTGCGGAAATGGCTTTCGTGTAAGCAATGGCTGCAAGTTGGGATGGTTGAGAAGTTGGAGAGTAGCGAAGTAGCCTGGTAGCGAGTTAGCAAGATTTGAGTCTACGGGGAGGTGCGCACCGGTTGGGAGGATGTCAGCAAGGAGTAGGAGCGACGAGTTGGGCAGCGCGCCGAGGTCCGCCTGAGTGGTAGTAGTGACCTTGATGAGCGTGCCGCCCGCAATGGGTACGCGGATGAACTGAGCCTGGGCTCCTGGGAGCTTCACAGTGCCGAACAGGGTGGACTGTTCACAGCGACAGGTGAACCCAAGACGACATGGCCTGAGCGCATGAGCAGGTGGCTCATCGGAGTAGCTGCACACGTACTGGCATTCGGCACAGGACGTGGTGAATGGAGACACGACCTTGTCTCCAACTGCGAGTGTCCCGTACAAGTCTGCGCGACCGCGAATTTGCGCACTACTGTTTGCCGATTTGAAGCTATCACCCAGGGCGATAACCTCGCCGACGAACTCGTGGCCACAGACGAATCTTCAAATCAATCAGGCTGAGCCCCAAAAGAGGCGATTGTGGTGCCGCTCACTCTTTTTGGTAGGGCTCGTGGCCACGGTACGCATGCAGGTCACTTCCGCACAGACCTGCAAGCTGAAGAAGACTACAATGTGCAAATGCGTCAGGCAGATGAGATAATCGTACGTACGTGGACGCGAACAATCGCATCGTCCGCATGCTGAATTCTGCCAAAGTTCGCCCGCTGCGGTCAGCCTGGTGGAATGGCGGCAGCCCAGGCGTACTTGGGAACTTCAACCTCTTCAACGCGGATATCGCGCGAAGGAGGATAGAGCTTGACCACCTTGTTCGTAGCCGACATTGTTTTGAATATACACGAAATGGGGCGCGGTGGATGCACGAAGCGGGTAGGCTGGTGCAATCACCTTTTGAGGACGGGGCACGTCACAGCGCGCTTCCAAAATGCGTCGAGCGGCCTTGGAAACGGATAAACCGCGGTGACTCCGCACATCACGGAAGCAATCGGGGAGCCGAGGAGCTCCCAACTGGTCGGGCGGGATTAATAAGTGAATATCACGATACGCGGGAGAGCGGGGAACTCACGGGCGCCTTCTGAATGCGTCTCGAATCTCTGATCGTCTAGTCAGCATAATGCAACGCTAGACGCGAAGTTGGACATCCGGACGCGTGCCCGGTGCTACCACTCTAGGCTTCTGCACGCATGTGAGGAACCAAGGTTGCGAAAAGAGTCTGGGCGACTGATGAGATATTGTTGGATTTGCACAAGGGCGGAAACCAAGCAGGCTGGATCGTGATTTGGCTTGCCGTACTATCTGCCGCCGCAACGTAGTCAGATGACCACGATAGCCCTCTAGGTTTTAGTTTGGTTTGTCATGAAGCTGCTCCAGTCTTTGCTGTCAATTGACACTATTAGCTGTCAGGCTTTTCAGCGACGACCCCACGAAACCCAACCCCAATTGTCGCGTGTTAACCGTGCGAGCTGTTCCCATCCTTGATCTAGTTATTTGGCAAGTCATTACATTCATCGTTGGTATCGTTGCTTGCGCTGCTGAATATCTTTTCAGGACAACAAGTGCCTGCGCCGTGCGGGTACGAGAACTTCAAAGCGGGTAGAACATCGAGGTTGGTGTGGTGAACAACTCAAACAACAGTCACATTAACGTGTGTAGAGTTGAGGACTTGGATCGAGTTCGGTATACTGAATAAACAACACCTGTATCCATTGGAGGCATGGACAAACAGGTAAATTCTTACCTCTTAGCGGAGTACGAAGTAAATGGCCCGTACGCAGTCACCGCAATCCTGCCCAAGCTCTTTGGCAAGCGATGTTTGATGGCCTTTAGAGAAAGACGCAGGAGCTCTAGGCTTACAGCTCCCCGCTGTCGACCATCAGCATAAGCTTTCTAGGTTATGTCATTTATTTAACAGGATTGAAGTAGGCTTTCTAGGAATGAGATGTGATTCGCAACTAAGGTTGGTCCAAGATGACCCACCAGTCGGGTTCAAAAATCCCGGACACTCAACCTTCGTGCGGTTGCAGCCGCAGCGATACGATCGTCTTCCTCGGGACAGTCGACAGCAAGATTCCTCAGCCCCGCCAAAGCACGATGCACCGGAAGGTCGAACCAGAGTGCCGGTGCGAGCGTCGTGTCAGGTTGCGGTTGCATTCCAAGAAGCTGCAGAATCGTGTCCTGCGCTGCATCGCAGCTGCAGCTGTGAAAAAGACCTGCAAAGCTGACGAGCCTTCCGCTTACTGCGTCGATGATTGGACGCAATTGATCCTCAACGAAGTTCCACAGGATGGATGCTTCAAGAGCGGGCATGCGCGAACGATAATTACGGCTGCTCGTGTGTCCGCGTCGATCAAACGACTAGAACAAGCATTTGAGAGATGCGACTCGAGTGCTGGGCGTGTTCGGTAGAGAAAACTTGTGTCCATTGGGCAATCCTCCGAATGTCGTAAAGCTGAAGAATTAAGCGACACATGCGTGATCTTAACAATGTGTTGTGCAGAAGCGAGAGAATCTGACATTAAGATTGATTCCCGCTCTGCAAAAAACTTAACAATGTGGCGTTGCCATACCTCCGTGCTGAGACGCCGCAATGTTCCATTTCGGCTCGATGGCACGTGCGAGGACACCCGTCCTTATCCATCAGCCACATTCTGTGAAACTTCGTCAGTCAATCCATGCGGCACACTTCGCGTTTGAAGCGATAGGATCTTCATTGCGGCACAGCGCACGCTCGAATTGAACTCGCACGCAGAGACAGTCTCTCGACGCTTTGCGCAAGGCGTAGCGCATCCCAGATGTTTATGGGAAAGAAAATCATCGTGAGGCCGATGACTTGAGATCCGTGATATCGACCTCTCGCGACGCACGCATGGCGGTGGCGGGCGGTACGACCAGTTGCACGTCAAGCCCGACAGAATCAAAGCCGAAGCGTATGTTGAGGTATCTCAGACAGTATGTCCCCCCCCGAGCGCAGTGAGGAGCGCGTTTGCAGAAGCTGCGATTCATGATCCTTACACGGCGCGCACATCTCGACGAACGGACGGCCCGATCGAGCCTACTGTTCAGCCAAATCAACCTCTTCGTTCTCTGAAGACCAACGAAAACAGGGGCGCGATGCATTTTAAGCTGTCCTCAAGCTGTTTAGAGTTGATGAGAGGCGACAAAGCGCGTTCTTGTTGTGCGGTGATATGCACAGGGATTCGCGTCAGAGTCGAAGAAGGAAGAGACACAGCCGGCGGCACCTGTACAGAAAAATTGCGCAAGGTCCGACCCTCTATCTATCGCCCAGCATTGTCTCTGCACTCCGCTGTGAGATATGTGGCGGAGCCATTGATTTCGTGTCCGATCGGCGATAAGAGACTTCATGGTGAATGAACTAGTGGATGTTAGCATTATAACCTCTATGCAAGAAGCTGTACATGTTTGTAACCCAATTCCGAACGGATTTGGAAATCACGCAGGCTAGTACACCTGATCTATTATGATCAAGTCCCACTGTAGGCCCTTTTCAAATGCTACTTAAACAGCCCGTCCAGGATGACGGCGGGACTCGAAGCCGTCCTGGCAAGCTCGACCAAAGGTTTGGCTGAGCTAATATGGAACGGAAATGTCTGATCTGACATATCTTGAGAGCGACCCGCTGGTGCTGCTACTTGCTCCGGTGTAAGCGAGTTGCCAGCAAACTTGCCGGGAAATTGACGTCACTTTCGAGGGGTGAAACCAGACGAGTAAACACAACATTGATTACGGGGCGTATGACTACTTGGAAATGGAGTGTGGCATGGCCGATGGCGGTAGAAACGTCGACCAGGCAAGTGGCACTCGAGCGCTAAAGCGGCCAACGAGCCCCGTGTTAGTGTCTTGCTGTCGTTTGCAACAGCTTCTTTTCGCTCCAGGAACACACAAATCAGTCGGCGCTTGGAGAATGTTTGCGGGATGATAACCCTAGCGGTGCATCACGCGCGCACCTGCGGCGCAGTGCTTCCGCAGCAGCGCCGACAGCATCTTGCCCTCAACCTTTGTTCCAATGGACTCGTTCTCCAGTATACCACGTGCAGATCTGTGGGTGTTCACGGAGGACCTTCTGCAGCGACCCGAGGTACCCCTCGAGGTCAAGTGTAAGACGTCTGGCGGCGTCAAGAAGAAGGTTCGATTCTCCTCCGCACGACGCTGCCCCTTCCCGAGATTGCAAAAGCGGGTCAGTCACCTGAACTATCTCAATATGCTATCAGATTGAGTGCTCATCTTACTCACTTCCGCAGGTGCAGCAGATGTTTGAAGTCAGTGCAGGTGACACCATTTGGTACATCAACGAACGAGGTGAAGTAATCCCCGTCACCTCGGAGAAGGACTGGACGGAAGCAATCTGGTATTTCGACAACAATCGAAGGCGGCCCTCTTACTCGTCCAAAGAAACGGCTCGCCAGTCGTGTCTTTCCATATATCTCAGTGTTGTGAACGACCGAGGGATCACAGCGGAGGCACAACGGCTGTGATTGCGCGAGCTATGAAAGGATTTTATTTGTCACACTGTATTTTTACCCGTCCCAATAGAAGGAGCGATAGTTCTGTATGATTTGCACTGTTGTCGGTGTCAAGCAGGGTATGCGAGCCGCCTTGTCGTTGAAGCTCAATTTTGCGGCCGGTGCTGGTTTCATGTCTGCGGGTGACCTGGGTTGGGACCTCGACTTTGTGAACTTGTCGGATATGCCGGTTGAGGTTCGTTGAACTGTGGGCATGGATCAGCGATTTGCAGCACCCGTTGCAAGGAAACAGCGCGCCTCGGGTACGTCTTCCCGCAGTGCGGGCACACAAAAGCTGAATAGTAGATAAGCAGATGTTCATACAGCAAAAAAGGATACAACGCACGCTTTTCTTGAGTATGGGTACGTAAATGAATCTGCGGCCCGAGGTGATCAGACCTGTATCCATGGCACCGGGATTCAACTTACTTGAACTGCACTAGGTCGATCAAAGCCCATTCCACAGACTGGGCATGGGTGCGGCTTGACTCGCTCCGAATACTGACCTGACGGCAGTCCCGGAACTGTGGCCTGAAAGTTGTGAAAAGGTGTGTAGCCTTGCCCAGTGCTTAGAGAGGTTCCGCTGGCCAGTGACGTGGGAGAAGACAACGGGGACTGAATATCGTAAGGGGATGTGCGTGGCTGTGGCGTCCCTGACCTCCGTGTCGGAGATGTCAGTTCCCATGTCGCACCGGCGCCCGGGTGTTGAGTACGCATGGACATGGCCATACTCGAGCTCGCTGGCGAATGCGGTACTGGCGGATGCATATGCTGCTGTGAAAACATGGTTGAGGCGGCGTTGGGTTGGCGACCCGCAACTGAAGCGACCATATGTAAGTCGAAATGCAAATTCAGATATTGAGATCAGACAGCATACATTCAGGGAGAACAGTCAGCAGAGAAGGTAGTGTAGGTCGAGCTGAGCCGGGATTTAAGTCATCATATCCTGTCCCGCTTGTATTCCCGGCGGGTGGTAGGTTTGGTGTACTCATGGATGTTGTCAGAGGGAAATGCAGTAGCGATTGAGAACGCACCGATGAAAGGTCATGGCTTATATCGCCGACAGCGCACACAGGTGTCATAGGGAAGCTGATATGATGACAAAACTCGCAGGTGTCATGGTGATTTTGAGATGCTGGTGGGAAGGATTGGTGAGAAGGATTGAACGTCGGATGCCATACACGCGTGGATCATTGATACCACGGTTGACAATGCATTGCGTCCAAAATGTCCTCGAATAGGCACGGGATTACACCGGATAGATTCTAGGCCTGCAGCACAACAATCCATCTCGCGTGCGACGATCTTCAACCAGTTCGAAATGAGCATCGTACCTAGCCACCCATTCTGTCTATGGAAATTCGCGCTTTAAGTGCAGGGTGACACTAAACTCAACTTGTAGACTTTAGAAATGATCTGGAGATTCATACACTGTCGTTCGTACTGTATGTGCAATTCACAGAGCGCTCACGGCCTAGCCCCTTTGTCGTCGTCGTTACTCCGGCAATCCTCGCAACAGGAGGCCTCGAGCGTCGCAGAAGACAGAAACCGGGATTCAAGAGATTTTGAGCACGAGGTACTATACACTTAAAGGAATGATCTGTGGGAGGTCGATCATTGCTTTGACACGTGGAAGTACTTCATGCTCTCTTATCTGATTCTCTGTAAAAGGAAAACGCGACTTCGGCTTCACATAATTGATTGGACAAAGTTAAGCTTTCTTAAACTCCTGAAAATGTTCACTTTAGATGCAGTTGTCGCTTCCTCTATCGGCGGGGGGACTGCTCAGTCAGCCGTGGCACGGCTAGGAGATGAACAGGCACTCCGCTCATTACACTCTTCGTGATACGAATAAGTGTGGTGGCAGAGCCAGATAGACATAATGACATGGGAACCAGAACTTGTGCTGAACAATCTCGCGAGGGGGCAGCTCGATTAATGAACGGAACCAATTTTTGGATAAAGGTTGAAGCATATAGAACATAATCTCCGCCGATGCACGAAGCTCTCGATATCAGATTTAATCCGTGGCAGCTTCACGGAATTGGTTGCAGCTAACCAAAAGTAATGAAATTGCCAAACCGAGGCTGACATTCCTCAAGGACCCACCAACGGCGGTTTCAATACAGATGTATGCTTGACTGGGATGGTATGTGCATGATCAAACATCAACAGAGTGTGTAAATAGCACACAGTATGATAATGGATCGACCGTGGTAATATACCGAACATTAACATGACAATGACAATCAAGTCGCACGGGTTGAGTGACAACGGCACGATACTTCAAAGACTTTCACGACTGAATGAATCGCTTAATTTGGTCTTTGATTCGCCACCGGTGAGAGGTGCCATTACCTGGCCAGCGCCAAGTAGCTGTGTAGAGGCTAATTTCGTCTAACTGAGCTCGAAGCAAGTTATGAGCACCAGCTCATCTCTTCAACCCCATGACATGTGTATCGACTTCATTTCCAAGCGATCGAGTCAAACAAATGGCATGCCTGGATTCACGATCTCGATGCTAATTGGGAAAGGTCTGTATGGCACCACGGGATGCAACCAACAGTGAGCAATTCCTCCGACGGGTAGAGGCAATAGATGCGCGAGTTATGATTACCCCATGCACCGCGGAATGCCGAACGGTGGCTCGAAGGTTCATCTTGCGCCAGCCGTTGACAAGCAGGAGCCAGGCCATGAGTTTCAGGAATAACATTGAAGCGTCCCGCGTGTTGAGGTGCACAGGATAGCGATTCGTTGACGACGGTGCTGATCGAGACCGACCAGGATGGCTCTGTCAAGGATCAGAACGCAGTCCGTGGCTGGGAGGATCAGAGATCGGCGAGTTGATGATGTGAATGTGGCGGCACTCACACAGATAACCCCACTCGGCTGTCTATGGACCAACACAAATACGCGCCCCAGGTATCCAGAACGGTGTTTCAGCTGATGAAAGAATAATTTAAAGTACCTCTTATGACGCTAGGCAGGAGCTTGACCGAGGAAATTGATGACCAGGCTCTTGTCAGATAATTCTGGTCGCGGCGTCAATAGATGAAAGGGGGATCTTGGAATGTCCATTCATGTCAAACAAATGTCGTCGCACATCGTCAACAGCATGGTTTGAGCACTGGCCGAACAAAACGTGATACTTGTGCGGGTCCTACAGCCGGAGAGGTGCCATTCACCCGCATCATTTGTATTTGACGCGGCACTAGAGCACAAAATACATGACACCGGACTCGACGCAAGCAACAAGAAGCTGTCTGTCAACGGTTTATACTCCCACAGTGTAGAACGTAGGGCCTAGAGCGCGAAGCGAAAATGCCGCCAGACCTTCTAGCTCTGATGACCGAATGAAGGCTGGCGCGGGGGATTCTCCCGAGTGCACGTAATCTCAGATTATCAATGACAGCACGGTAGAAGGCGCATCGGTCACCGTCACGGGACCGCCGGTGGGTGAGCGGAGCCGGGTAGCGCGAGTTCAGCGCCCATTCCAGACATTTGAGGCCGGGAGGGTTGGTCTAACAATCGACTTCTTGACAGCTGTAGTTCTGTGACACCGGCGCATCACACACAGACTAGGCGAAATGCAGTTCAGCAGCGATCGCCATTTCAATGGGCACTGGAGAGTGGCCCAAAGATGAGGCACACGTCGGGGGCCGCGTTAAGATTAGGTGGGTCGGCACAGTGCAAGGCGCGTGCCCGACGCCTGCGGGGCCCGGGGGTGGAAACGAATGTTTGAATTAGGAAGGGTTGGTCTAAACGTCGACCTGCGCACTGCCGTCGTATGTACTCGATCGAGTGAAATTTTGAATCATGAGCGCGGATAGTGCGAGTGTTAGATGTTGGCTGTCGGCTGTGCCGCCTCTACGCGCGGCATTTCCCTGCGCCACTTGGCGCCATCCGTCAGATCTGGGGTCTAAAGGTCAAAGCTCACTCTGCAGGCCAAACAGCCGCGGGATCGAATCTTGGACTGGCTGCACTTGATGCTCTTGTGTCTACGCCTCGAGTGAGCGTCGAATTCTAGATTGCGAATCACTTCCGAAGCGCTCATTTAGAGGGCTCTAACTGGGGTTTCGCGCCAACTCGTGTGCGAAGCAGGCCAAACCCGGCCATCGGAAAGTCGAGAAGCACATCAACAGGCAGGCTCAAAGAAAGCTAGAAAGTGATGAAGGTTAATGTCCGTGGACTCTTTGCTATTGATGAGGTCACCAACGCGTCACGTGACCTAATCCGTATCCGGGGTTAGATCCCGGAGTCCGGAGAAATAGACTTGGCCAAGTGCGGGCTGCAATGCCCGTGGGAGCACGACTTCTAACGTACCCTGGCAGTGGCAAACGTGCTTTCTATCAAAGTCCCGGTTTCCATTGACCGGATCGTCTGGGGGGGGGGAGGGCGGAGGTCTGTGAAACGGAGGCTGGGAAACGACCAGGCGATACGCACGCCACCCGTATTTCCGAATGCGGGAGGAGGACAGACACAGCTCTCACATGGCAGCAGATAGATCAACTCTGGAGCGGTGCTCGGCAGAATAGTCGTGATGAACGAAGCCTGCAGTGGCGATGTGGGGCTTGGCTTGTGCGAAAGAAATGATAGGAGGTTTTGCGAGGGTTGCTGATCACGGGCACCGGTTGGAATCAGAGAGAGACACTGCCAGCGAATGTATCCTTGAGAGCTTTAGGATGCACAACGACGTCGGCCTTGTCCTTGCGACTCAAGTCAGCATAGGAGTTCAATGACTGAGCCGTGGCAAATCTCGCCGCAAGACATGTTGGCCACTGTCGATACGTACGTACCACACGGGCATGGAAATTTCTTTTTGATTCAAGTCGTCGATCTCTTGTGAGCCTCGTGTCAAGGAGGTCTGGGGTTGACGGATGAGCGGTGTGGCCCACCCAGCCCACGGTCATCCACTGCCGCATCCGACGACCGTGCGTCCAATGGAAAGACACTCTATCCCGCGTGTTAATAATCTAAACAAGTTGGAGCAGATCATTGAGAAACGGGTATCGCAGAGCTAGCGAGACCCTCGCCGGGATGGCCTTGGGTTGAGAAAACGTGCAGGGTTGCGCCAAATTCTTTCCCGCCAGACCGCGCGACTCTTTCAATGTGGATCATGTCTCTTGTGAGTTTGAGTTTGCAGGTACCCGTACGGTGCTGTTGCCTCGTGCGAGGGGGGCAATCAAAGGCCTGAATACACTTGTGCGTGTGTGTTCTACTGAGTCTTCCACAGGGACAGTCCAGAAGCTGAACACGTCGCAGCCGCAGCCCTGGATCAGCTAGTCGCGTAAACTCTGTATTGCTGTTGTGCCCCCTGAACACGCTTCATACTTCATGCAATCTCGAATCTCTGAGGCAGGGGTGTGGAAATCTTGACCCCCCCCCCTCGTGTCAAACTTGAACACCATCGTCTGAAGGCAGCAGCAATACAGATCGCTGAGACACATGATCGAGCCAGGCCAGAAACATGAGAAACAAGCGTGTAACAGCAGATTTTGATTTCAATTTCAATGTGTATCCTAAGCCGCTGGTCAGCGTACGGAGGGGGAGGGCCGGGCCTAATTGTACAGTATTACAGAAGGGAGCACGAGAGAGAGAGAGAGAGAGAGAGAGAGATCAAGAACAGCGAGCGAGCGAGAGAGGCAGACAGATGTAAGCATGTACTTATCTAAAAACACGACAGCCTGAGATTGGGGGGCACACATGGAGACGGCGACGGAGAATAATTACCCTGCGGAGGTGAGATCCTAAGTTAGACAGTGACCAGCGATCGAGGATACGTGTGGTTCTGAGTTTACAGTTGGATGTGAGGAACGACAAGGAGAGAGAGGGGGGAGCGACCGCGTGAGGCGCGAGAGCGAGAGAGCATGAAAAAAAAAGACACCAAAAAGAATTTCCCAAGAAAAGCGAAAGAGGTGCGAGAGAATGAATTCACGAATGCCACGTCCCACGGCTGGACGGGACATGAACAGGCAGCGGGCCCAAGCCCAAACCCCCAGCACCAGCACCAGTAGGCATGCCATTACTCGGATGCCACTGCGGCAACGGCTGTTCGCTTAGAGCAAAAGACGTGCCGGTACCGAGCCGCACGGGCGTCGGGGCTTTGTAGCTGTGCGGCGAGATGTCGGGCAGGTCGAGCGGGACGGTCGAGCGCGGGGCGGTGAAGCTGGATGGGAAGAATTGGGACGCGTCCGAGTCGGACCCGATGCTGCCCGTGCTGCTGCTCGCGTAGGTGTAGCTCGAAGTCGGGCTGTACGGGCCCGGCGAACCTTGGCTGTTGTCCAAATATGTTGCCCCGCCGCCGCCGGAGGAGGAGGAGGGGTACGAGGTGAACAAGGTCGTTGATTCTGGAAGAACGAGGCTCTGTTTAAGATGAATGAATGGAGGGGAGGTAGTGTGAGAATGGTGGTGGCATGCGAGAGATGCGCGCTAAACGTACGCAGGGGCACTCGCTCGTCGCATCGAGGCGTAGTCTTGACTCTGCTGCTGCTGCTGCCCGTAGCTCGACTGCGCATGATAATCGCCGCCGCCCGTAGACGTCGAGTGTGCGTGGGCGTGAGCATGGGAGTGGTGGCCAATGGAGAAAGCGTGCATGTCAATGTTGTTGGAGCCAGCGGCATAATTCGTCGGCGGCGGGAAGCTCGTAGGCGTCGGCGAGGAAAAGATGCCCGCGTTCAGCCGTTGCTGGTGCTGGTGCTGGGCTTGCTGCATCGCGATTGCCCGAGCCATGGCTGCACGTGCAGCCGCCGTGGACATGTTGCGGGACTTTGGGGAAAGATGGACGCGGTAACTGATTGTTGGACAGACATGGCGAAGGTGTGTGTGAAGTGATGAGTTCCGATCCGTTGGGAGATGAGAACGGCGGGTGGTGGAGTACAGTTGCGGCCGATGCGCAGTTGGCGCGGGAGAAACAGACGAAACGGGGAAAGATAACAACGGAACAAAGGAGGGCGCGGGTGGGCAGGCAGGCAAAGAGTTGCGGACGAGAGAGGGAAAGACCGACATGTCAGCGTTCAACGCCAAAGTAAGGTGGTGGGGATACCGCGGGCTACTCCGCGCACACAAGGCACCGCCGTGACGACGACGACGACACGCTTGCGCACGGGGAGAGCGCACAGGAGAGAGAGAGAGAGAAACTCACTGTTGTTGGAGATTGTCTTGACGAGAACAGCGTGTGGTGCAGCCAGGGTATGGGCACTGCGAAATGGATGAGATTAGTGTTCTGCGCAGATGAAGCGAAAGCTTGGAGAGGATTTGGAGGATGAACGCACACACACACGCAACGAGGCGTGACGACACACAACCGATCATCAACAGTCATGACCTGGTATGGGGCGAACGGAGGTCGCCGAGAGGTTTGGTCACGAACGGGAGAGGCGACGAGAATGGGAATGAAGGTGGGCCACTGCTGATTAAGGCCGTTGGCCTGACCGTGAATGGAAGGCGAGAGGGAAGGGAGTAGGTTGCAGAGCCGGGCAGCGAGAGAGGGTGCGCTCCGAAATTGTCACTCACTGCGTGATCGCGTTGACCGGTGTGAACGCGAGAATGACGTGCGAGGTGTCCGCTGGTGCTGAAAGCGCGTTTGCATTCGGAGCAGATATGCTTGCGACTGTTGTGCGAGCCGCGAGTGGTACTGTCTTCGGGCTGGAGCTGCGTTCTGAAGCTGTCCTTGACGAACGAGGGCTCATTGTATTCGACGTGTGTGGCGCGGGAGTGGAAGGGCTGGAAGAGGGGAGGGAGGACGACGATCCTAGCCGAGGATGGCAGGTCTCGCTTTTGTAAAAGAGAGTCGCGGTGAATCTCCCCCCGTCTGTTTGACTTGTTTCATTCGGTCGGATGCCCGCGAGCAAACAACACGTCCGTTCAGGGTACCTGCCCGCGCGCGCGAATTGACACGCGAGTCTCCCAACCAGCCAACCAATGCGGCCAATGGCACCGCCCCGCCATCAGTTGGTGTTCCAGTGGCGAATCCTGTGCCATCTCGCCCGATTCCACTCTGCAATGAGATCCATGATCAACCCCGATACCCCCGCCCCGCCCGGTTCGGCCCATCTCGTCTCGATGTGCAGCCGTCGCGCTTAGACGATTGACTGGCTAGCCTGGCAGCAGTGAGATGAAATGTGTTGGGCACAATAACCCACGCTAAGGCACGCGAGTAGCCTGCTGGCCCCGCGCGCGCGCGTGCAGACGTATACCTAAACATGCAAACCTTCGCGCTTGGAACGCGGAACGAGAAACACGGCACACACACACACACACACGGGGCGTAAATGCACCGTCGAAACGCGCAACTGTATATTGCGAAGCCTCCCCCCTCCAGGAACGCGCGCGAGGCTATAGACGTGGGGTCTCGAATGAACACAACGGTGCTGCGACGTAGTGCCGTGCGTGTGTGCGTGCGTGCGCCGCTTTTGCGAGCTAAGCCTGAATCGTTGCGATCAACACGGCGGTGACTGGCGAAAACCTGGCGATAGCCATACACCCGGCGCTCATCAAAAAACAGCGTCGGTCGGTAGCATTTCCGACACCCTCGGAGCGCGATGCCCGGTCCTCCCATTTGGCCAAGGTTGCCATGGACATTTACGCGATCAGACCGGAATGTACGACGCAACCCGAAGCTGGCGGACATACGGTCTGCCGGTTTTTTTTTGCTAAGCAAATGCGCGGTTCGGCAATTGTCGGTTACACACGGGACTCGAGGATCGGAAACCGAGAGAGCGCGCCCCCGTGGGAACGGTCACTAGGTCGGAGCGGTCGGCGGCATCTAAAGACAGCGAAACCCGGCTATCTGCTAATTGCGGTCTCCGTGTGCCTTGCTTGCTTGTTGTCGCTGTTTGTTGTTGTTGTTGAAAACACCACACCTCGATGTGCAAGAACGACGCTAGCTACATTCTGCCAACGTTACAGTTACATATTTGAGTTGGGGTTGTCTCTCGCGCCACAACGGTTCGCCCCTCTGGTAATAGTTCCCCACTTCTCCCACACACACTTCCGCTCAAGATCCACGGAATAGATCGGTTTTGCTCCCGCGATCGCACATTTATCACCAGACTTTTTCGCAACAGCGAAGCGAGCGTTGTGCGGCCGATTGTTCTAAGCTGAACTGTCCCGCAGGCGAGCTCGGGTGTCGTGGGTTTCAGTTGGGTATGACAGGTCGATTCGCGCAATCCCAACCTGTATGGTGTGTGTGTGCCGGCGCGTAATGATCTGCAATCTCCGCGACGACAAGCTAATCCGTCATAATTAATCATGTAACGACTTGGATGATCACTTGTTTAGCCCTTCGAATGTAGTTCAAACGGGTCAGCGCGGCCGTCTTCTGGCTCAAAGATAGTATCTCTCTCTCACACACACCATTGATGCTCCCTTCTGTGTGCCTCGCGTCTCGTGTCAATCCCGTTACTCCGTTATTCGCTTGTGAGAGAGCATTCTCTCTCTGAGATTTGGAGCCGATCCGTGTTGTGCCTTGAAACTTCTTCTCTCCCCCTTCTACTCTGTCCGCAGATGGCTTCTCATGCGCGGATCACACCCCTTCGATTACACCGAGGCGACCTTCCCGCCACCTGGATTTAGAGTGTATTTGTTAAAAACTCGTACGTACGCACTGGACATCCCCCGCAATACGCTGCTTCTCGGACACGTCTCGGAAGGAGTCGACCAACCCCTCACACGCAAGTCAGACCAACTCCGAGCAGGGATAGAGCGAGCCCCCCGCGCGCGCGGGGGGTGAACGACATCATCTAGAAGCCCCAAGTCAAACCCAGATCGATCGCAGTTCCTCCGATTCATTGTCCCGATTCATACTTGGGGCAATCGTGCCGTGGTGCACCCGTGCGGCATGCACCGTGCGGCGCGCCTTTAGATCCCGGTCGGCCGGGATCTCACAAAGCGCCTATACACACACCCGCGACCAACAACGGCCGGCGACCAAACGCGCAATTTAGACTACCTTTAGAATGCCGGCAAAAGGGGCGAACGAGTTCAACACGGCCGAGCTTGGCGATCTGTGTGTGTGTGCCCGCCTTTGGGATGGGAATGCTGCGGCCGCACTTCCGCCCCCCTTCCTCTCCCCGCCTTGCAGCGCTCAATGTAAAGTTGCATAGTCGAGGCTTCGCGAGAATCGTTTGAATAGTAGCGATTGCTTGAGGCTCGGACTTGCGTGCTGCATCTGTCGAAGTGTGCGTGTCATGAGAAGCGCAATAGAAGCACACACCCCACGATCATTGCCGCGTTTTGGGTTGTGCTGCTGCGGGTTCATATCAGGCTGCGTCTCGCCGATTGCATGCGCGCGGACGCTCTATCTCTCAAGACAAAGCTGCAAGGAAGAACCTTGGGTTAGACGAGGCGAGTTTGGGTGGCTACCGCGGAAGTGGGGCCTGGCAACCGTACACACTCCGTACACACGATCTTGATCCGTCAGTGAGGCTCAGAAGTGCCCGTCTTGCTGGCTGGATGTAAGTGACAGCGTGAGGCGGCGTGCCTGTTTCCCCCACCCCCGCGCGAAGCTATCGCAGTTTGTCAGTTCAGTAATGAAGAAGCCTCACATAAAACTGCCTGCTGTGAGTCAGAGGCTACGCAAGTTGTGATGACGGCAGAATACGGAAGCGGTAAATGGCTACCCCTTCCAAATCTGGCGATAGATTGCACGCTTGTTCATCCGGGAGCAGAACACACTGCAGGGGGATCCGATCAAAAGGATTTTATAAACATTCAACCCGGAGCTTATTTTGAGATGGATCGAGATAACTTGGGACCTTAATCGCGATCGAGTCGCCCGCCTAATAGCCTAGCGAGACGTGTGGGTGACTCTGTGACTACTCTCTGTGTGCGCGCACTCCGCGGCGAGGGCGCTGTCTGGGCTGGCACCGCGGACCGCGGCGGACCGAAATTGTCGGTGGCCCTTTCAATAGCAACGTTGTGTCATGTCGACGCGCAGACACCTACGTCCTGTTTCGTGTGTTCCGGCCCCCCGCAGTTTACAGCTCTTGATCTCCGTGGTGTGTCCTCGTGCTTCTGATTCTCAAGGTACAGTCTTGGCACCGCATGTGTGTGTGTGCACACAACCACACAACTGCAGCTGGCCAACTTCCGTTCCTGTCTCACATATGCGTTCCGTGGCCGGATGGTGCGAAAGCTCCTTCCCTCTTGCTACATGTAGAGCAATGAGCTTTCATGGGCGGCCGGACTCTCCTCGGCCGTTCCGGAGCCGAAGACCGTATATACCTGCGTTTTACATTTTCCCCCCAAAGTCTCTCCGCAGAAGATGAAGAAGTTCGACATGCCCTGTTTCAAATTTCACCACCTCTTGATGGAGAGAGTTGGGCTCTCGCAGTCGATGGACGTACATTTTAATCTCATTAACTAAAGTGGCTCTTGTGACCTTGCATATCTCTTCTAGCTCGTGGTTTTTAATTCGTCCTCTTCG